>PKML01043757.1:0-21975 GCA_002933935.1 Eutrema yunnanense
AGAATGAATGAGAGAGCTCTAACCCTAAATCTCACTTTGCTTATATTATATATGATTTGGAAAACTAAGAAATTTGTATTAATTTTGAATAATTTTAATTTTTTTTTTTGTTTAGTAAATACTAGTGGTGAGAAAGAGAGTGAGCTCATCTAAACTTGTAGCTATACGATGGGCTTCATTGCTATCCTTTGAATCATAAATAGGACCATAAAAATGATAAAATGATACGGAGATTGATGCGTTTGCCTCTATAGTTCTATAGTATAACCCTTGAGAAAAATAAAACGTACTACTTAGAAACAAAAAAAGAAAGAAAGAAGAGTGATTGATCAAACTATTGGTGGCAAGATCTACTTTTTCGACTTGTTCATCTAAACTTTCTTAAGGAGTGTTCGCAAAGTCATGACCGAGAATTCCAAGCTTTGCGCATTTTCTGGGAAAGATACATAGTTGCATTAATAGCTCCAGCAGCCAAGAAACCAGACACAGCCTGTCTTGCGCTTGAAACCATTACCCTTCTCTTCATTACCTTCTCCATACATTTCGCAGCTTCTTCTCTTGAACCTATACAAACTTTTTCCAAAACTCTACCTATACATATATATATATATATATACCAGTTTTGCCATCAAGAATCAATAATCTTGCCTCCATTTACTTTTATAGATAAAACTAGAGAGAGAGAGAGATCAGACTTTATACCAGTTTCACTCGAGACTTTCTTTTCCCCAAGTAACTTCCCCATTTGGCTCCTCACTGATGCGGGAAGAGAAGAGACTAGAGAGCGTGTTGCTGATAGGCTAGAATCCTGCTCACAAGTTGAATAGGATCGATATAAGAACAATCACAAGATTGAGCCAGCTATATATATGGTGACTGTGCTCATAAACTGTGTATACCTGAACTAATTTAGTGTGACTAGCTTCAGCAGATGAGAATCTCAGCATGTTTTTGGTCTCACACTCTTCAAGAAAAGGTTTATACATTGACTGGAAAAGATCAAACTGTCCTTTCACAATCTTGTTTACCTAAAAGGCAAGGGACTGAACTAATTGATCAGAAATCTTTTCACCCGAAAAAGTAAGGTAATTTACATGTTCTGATATCGATTTCCGCTATGTGATGTACTCGAGAACACGACTGGGTTCTCTCACCTTATTAGTGTCCTCTGCAAAAAACATGCGCAAGTCACCCATGTACGAAAGGCTGCATATTTTGGCGTACAGATCTTCCTGCGTAAGAGTTCTGTGAGTTACCGTGTAAAGTCTCATAAAACCTCAAAATTTTGAGTTACTGTGTAATGTCATAAAATTTCAAAAAAATTATGAGCACTGAACAGATATTAACCTCGGTGAATTTTGATGGCAAGAGAAGAAGAGCTGCAGATATTGCAGCTCTCTTATTAACAGAATTCACATCCTCAATGTCTAGATTATCAACAAGCAAATGAACCTGCAACCAAAGGGCCCTTCTCTAAAACATCTCACGATCCACGGTTATCAGTAAGAAGACCAAGCAACTGACATACCGGTTTTTGTAAACGGCCACTCAAGTACAATCTGTTCCAGTCCAGTATGTCCTGTACTAGGTCATGCATCCGAACAACCCCATACTTTAGCTTCTGCAAAGAGCTTCACAAAGAAAGTAAATCATGCAAGAAAAATGTCTTAAAATTACATACAATATGATCAACCAGAGCAGAATGTAAACATATGGAACATAGAGATACAAGCTTGGATTAACAAAGCTAGATTGATCATTAGGTTTTAAACAATCCTACAGTTTCTGGGAAGCTCTTACCCTGTCGTTCCAACTGACAAATGGATTAAAGTGAACTCCAACTCCTACATTATCTGCAACTTTCGTAATCTGTTATAGGAAAGAAAAAGTGTGTGTCCAGTGTCTAATTAACCCGTATAAGCAATGCAAGAGTAGGTGATATCGAGAGAAATATACCAGCCGGGCTCCACCAAGGTGAACCATCCATGAAGCATAGTGATCTGAATTCATTTTCAGATTCTTGATCACACAATGACAAACAATAATTAGGAATAGCGCTTCTAATCTAACGATTATAATAAAAGTTTGTCGCATCTCTTCAGAGACTCACCTCAGAGTGCCATTGCATGGGATCAGAGACTCCAAGGATATAGTCAACCATTTTAGACTGCAAAAGCAGAGGTCGCATTTTGACTTCAAATAAATGAAGTGATCAAAAACAAGAAAGCTCAATCACACAGAGCTCCAAGAGAAGATAATTACCTTATCTTGGTTATTTGGGTGCAAGGTCGAACCATAAACACAACAGAAATCCACAGAGGGAAGAACATTTAAGAAGCTTGCAAGCTCATCTCTTTGAGTAGTTTCCATTCCGACAGAGTGCCCTTGTAATAAATAAAATGCGTCTACACCACCAAACTACTTTCTGTTTCGACAGAACTAGCGCGAACTTACTGGCTCAGGACAGCAAGAACCATCACATGATCATCACTGCTGAACAGAATTAAAAATTCAGACTCTGCCTAATGCCAATACATAGAATCACATATCAACCATAATGTTCTGAAACTAATTTGATTGCTCCCTAAAATTCATCAAAAACACGAACCTCAAAATACAGCCGTAATAATGCATAATCAATACACAACGAAATTAAAAGTTCATAGAGGCAAATCATCGAACAAGTGGTGTACACAGTCAAATAGAAAGAAAGAAAAAAAACCCAGAAAAAACCACAACAAAAGCAGAATTTTTCGATTCTAAATATCGAGATGAGAGATAGAAATGAGAGTGTTGGGAATATAGAGGAGATGATTCTGAACAAGAGTGGAAGCTTGTAAACTAAACTTAACTTACTCTTTGCACTGTTGGTCCGATTAGGTTTAGATCGGTGTTTAAAAGTTTGTCGATGTGGCTGATTTTGGTCAAACTAACCGATCGTGATCGGTGTGACTTCATGATGGCTTTCCAAATTTAATATATTATCTTAGGTTATACTTATTTAATTTAATACACAACCACATTAATTACACATGCGTAATCTCTATAATAGTATTATTTAAAGAGAAATACCCTCAAATAGCACAAAAATTATTTTTTGTTCCAAAACTAGCACCCTAAATTTAAAATACCAAAAATAGCACAACTAATTATTTAAAAATACTTATTTACCAAAAATAAATTTAAAATATAATTAAACATTATGTTTGGGTTCACTATTTCCAATTTAGGGTTTAGTTTTTTCCCATTAGAAAATGATTATAAGTCATTTTTATATTAAATTTGTGCTAATATTGTCAAAATTGGTGCTATATTTATGATTTTTACCCTTGGGTGCTAAATTTGAGAACTTTTAGTTTTTTTGTGCTATTTTGTAGAATTGCCCTTATTTAAAAGACATTTTTAAAAATAAATTTTATTTNACTATATATTTAGTCTTCTGCACCTAAACTGTGCACATAGAGAAGAACTTACCTTATACCGTGACAACATTCATATTTACAGACGACACCGTCCAGACCGGTTTTTTTTTTGGTAAACAAGATCAGTTTCTATGGTGGATCCACCACGTTTATTTCCAACCGATTCCTGGAAATTTCCGAGGTTTCTGAGGATAAGCTTGGAGTGTTCTCGTTGGTGGCGGAGGCGGCGGCATCAAACGGGAATGATTCTTCAACTTGCTTGAAGATGAATGTTTTCTATCTGATTCTATTGAGGCTGATGATGATGACCTTGGGAATGATCCTTTCTTGTTCTCCATCGTTGATAGTTTCAGTCTCTTCGAAGGCTTAGGATGATGATGACGATTCTGCTCTGCTGCTGAATCTTTTCTCACGTGGTTGTTGTTCTTGCTGCTTGAGTTAAGATCTATGGAGGAAACAGTTGTTCCGTGCCTTTCCAGAGGCTTTTCGATTAGTTTGGATTTGCGGGCTTTCATGGACTTCTGCGAGAGCTTCTTTGGCCATCTGAGGATTCTGTCTGGGTTGTTGTGGCTTGCAGATTGGACTGCAATGTCACATAGCGTTTGAGCAGCCGCTAATAGCTGAGGACAGGATAGAGCTGCACACAACATATCATCATTATAATTAAGAAGACTCGAGGTGATGATAAATTGAGTAATAGCATTTGTTAAAGCATACCATCGTCTTGAACATCTCGGGTTCCCTCTGGTTCTGCATTTGATGAGAGATAAATTGATATATTATATAGTTTTAGATAAGAGTACAACAAGAGGCAAAAAGGAAAAATACAAAGACAGATTCTTACCTGTAGGAACAAAGGAAGCTTTTTGAAAGGTAGAAACAGATGCTTCTGTGCACTGGCACGAAGTGGTGTTAGCGAAAATTGTTTGAGAGGCCTTAGTTCCAGAAATAGTTTGCTTCTGTACTGGAAGGACTAAGCTTTGGTTGAAAGTGAGTGAATCCAGATTTGCAAAATGACCGGTTATTATCTCTGGAGAACTCATAGTAGTATCCGCTATTCTTAGCCATCGTCCTTGACAAAGCGTTTTGCCGGTTAGAAGCTTTGCAGCTTCTGAGTTGGTTCTAGAGTTCCCATTATAAGCCTGTGACCAAGGGAAATGTGGCAATCCACCACGAGGAGGTAATTGTTTAGCTGAGCGCTGCTGATCCGACATATTCTTAGGGTTCTGAGAAGGTTTTGAAGCATCTTGGAGCAGAGAGTCTAAATCTTTCGGCGGAGGAAGGCCTAATCTTTTCAATACATCGCTAGACTCGCATAATGGAAAATTAAGTGGTGTGGAAGGAATTTCAGGGTTGACACAATGATCCTGAAAAACACAGAGAGTAGATAACTATTGAGTTAAAACAACAGAGGCATCTAAACCATATTATACTCGAATACAGGTCATCTCAGAATATATCTGAATTTTCAAAATGTTGAATTAAGTCAGAAATTCACCTTAGAAGATGAGGTTAGATCTCCATCAAGTGCATTTACTTTATCGCTGTTTTCACCATTGAGTGTGGCAGAGATAGAGCTTGGTGAGCCCAGAGTTCTGCTGATGCAAGTGTCTAATTCAGCAGAGCTTTGTGATTGAACAGGCCTTCTAGTTGGAAGAATAGACCAAACATTCCTGACCACACTCAGCAAAGTGTCATTAGTATTCTCCAATTTCTTCATCTTGTCTTTTCCCAAAGAAGGACACTCATAAGAGCCTTCAAGAAGTTTGTTCAATGACAAATCTTCAATGAGTTTGGTAACATCATTTATTTCAGGCTTCAGGCCATAGGCACCTGCATGTAAGGCAAATTAAGAGGTAGACACAACACTAGATAAAATAAGATCAGAGCATATCATGTGAGGAGGATATACTGACAAGACCTTGCCATATCAACAAGGTCACGTTTAATTAAAAATAGTAGTGAAAAGCACTGGTGCTATGACTCTCACATTGTCCTTTTGGTACCTTAGCGATACAAAGAATATGTCAGCCAATGAAACCTTTTCAATTTGATGTTAGGGAGATTAAGAGAAAAGAAACTCAAAATCACCAAAAATAACCGAGGGAACCTCTAAAGCTACCTCAGAACAGGTTCACTGGTAAATCACTTCATAGTTCAGACGATGCAATCAATAGAACTGAAAGTATACAAGAAAAAAATTAACTAGCCAAAGTATGTTGAGGACTCATGGTTAAAAACTGGCAGCATGCTATTGTTGGGTACCACGGGGCGAGGCTAGTTCAGAAGCAGTGACATACCGAAAAATGCATTCTCGCCAGTGGCTGAACTGACGGTAGAAAAATTTCTGGTCGGAACTTTTGGATTCCTCTTATCACCTCGCCTGCCATTACAGCTGCTTCGTTGCTTCACTGCTAAGGGTTTATCTATGTAGCATTCAACAAAATAAAAACAAGTAACCCTAGTCAAGCCAAGTTAATAAACAAACACGCTTCTTTTCAGGATCAACTTACACCAACATATTAAATACTCTTCACAAACATTCTGCTACTGACTAACTGAGGGCATATATTGCAGACAAGGAAATCACATGAAAATTCTTATAAGAACTCAACAAATTCATGTATCTTTGTTGTTTTCAGGTGGTCAGGACAATTGGTTCATGAAAGAAAAAGTAAAAATGTGGTTGCCTGAGAGTTACCCGAGTGAGTAGATCCTTGTCCACACATCTCCTTGGTCTCATTTTCTCTCACTGTGTCATCTAAAAGAATCAATTTTGTTCTTTTCGAAGTCACATTACTACTACTTCTCGAAAGTTTTCCTCTTTTCCTAGGAGACTCGGCACTTTCTGGACTGGCGATTGGTAGATAACCGTTTTGAGGGTCGGATGAATTTTCAACGCGAAGTTTGGTAAGCCTATCATGTACAAAGTCGTGCGAGTGCATTAATTTGCGCCATAACGATGAATCTGAAGCCCCACTGCTGCTTCCTGCTCCTGGATCAAGTAGAAGATAAAATCGAGGATATAAACATCGGTACTGATTAAGAAAGTCCTTATCAAGCTTGAGCAAACGCAAAACGCACAAACCTACAAGTATGATATGAAAACACATTTGGATCGAAACTATCCGATAAGTCTAAAATCGATTCAAACTGAATAGACGCAGATGAATTCAAAAGTCAAAATAGAAAGTAAGACACCAAACAGATTAAAAAGAACATCAAATCAAAGATGTATTAAACCTTTCTTGCTAATTGAAGCACTGCAACGCTCAATCGGAGAATTTACACCAATCGAGACACGACCCGTCTCACAGTTGTTATCTGCTTTGTTCGACGAAACCCTAACTCCACCACAGCCTTCAGATCCCATAAGCTTAGCCGGCACAGAAACGTCCACGGGAAAAGAAATCTCCAAACCATCCATCACCACCGTGAGAAACCCAAATCAACGACGTCGCAACCGTGTAGGCTGCGAGACGAAGTCATCTCTTTAAAGCTGACCCAGATAGTTCGAAGCTTCGATCGAGCTAAATCGCAGAAACTCGTGGGGGAAGAAAATCAAAAGGAAAGTGAGCTAAAGAGAGTGAGATTGATTTGGGGATTTCTCTGATGAGGAAACGCAATAGTGCGGCTGCGTAAATCGGGGGATTTTTCTAGGGCAAAGAAAATGAAGGGAAAAAGATGACTATTTATAGTTTTCGGGAAATTAACTTTGGCATCTTTAGATAAGCCGTCGACGGTGAAATATTCCGGTGAGCTCGTCCGTACCGGTAAGCATGACGTGGCGATTACATTATTGCCCTTAGACTGCGAGACATAGTGATCGAGAGCCGTTCGATACAGACTGGTGACGGGGATTTTGTGATCTAGCGGTTAATAGAGTGCCACGCGTAGACAAGTGAATTTTCACTTGTACATGCGTTTTTTTATGTGAGTTTCCAGAAATGCCACTGGAGTGTTCAGGTGTTGGCTTCGGCACGTCAAATTTTATTTGACGAGATTACCCCTTATCTGATTACCAACGCCGTTAGATTGTGTAGATTCCGTTAAATCTTTTTTTTTTTTTCTGATTAACTAATTATCACTTCAAGTCTTGAACAAGTCGCACTGATAAAACTAGGGCTGCGAATTTAGGTAAACCGAACCGAATTGGTCGCAAATCGCAACTATAACTAAAGATTTTCGAATATTTTGAATATTTTGGTTATTTCGGTTTAAACATAACTAATATATTCGGTTTATAATTGTTGTTAATCCCGTGGACCACTAATTATGTTTAAAGAGAGATTAGGAGGAAGGGAGGTGAGATTCCCGTTAAATGAAACGAGTTAACCAGAGTTTGTAGTAGGTCGGGATAATGGAGAACAGATCGGGGACCGTATTCTTATTGTTGATGAGAAAAAGGGATGAGTAATTTAGATTTGCGAACTAGTTCCGACGGGAATCCAGTTCGGTGTTCTAAATGTACTGCCTCGTTACAGAAATGAGAGAGAACGGGGTAATTTGTCGAAGTGTTTTTTTTTCTTCCTTTAGAGCATGTCAAGGGGATATATATAGCAGGAGTTGACTTCCTATTCCCGGAATTCTTGGGCCGCGTGCCGCTTCCACCCTGTTTCGCGGGTATGGCATCCTAGAAGACGTGTCCCGATTTTAAGGGTGAGGAGTCATGATGAGTTCGGCGCCATACTCTAGCAAGATAGCGCACTGTTTGACCAACCCTTCTCCACGTGTCTTCTTCTTCTTTTCCTGCTCTGCAGAGTAGGTGAGACGTCAGTCCGAAGTCAAACCCCTCTCCAATCAGCGTACTGTTTCGCCAACTCCCACGTGTCCGCTGCTCCTTTGTCCTCCCCATTCGGTGGGATGTCAGCCCGGTCCAGGGATGGGTCTCTGGGGGCGCGGAGGTGTCGAAAGGATATCAGCACGGGGTTCCCGGTCGACGCTTTCCCGGTTTAATTACGCTCCGAGGCGTTCTCTTGGGAGCCCGGGCTTTCAGGTGGACATGGCAGGCCGGTGATCTCTTGGTCGGAAGCTGACTTTTATGTTGATCGAATCAAGGAGGGCTTTATGCTAAGATGGGCCTAACTAATTGGGGGTGCTAGGCCCACCTCCAACAATTGTAATTTTTAGTATTTTGGCTATTTCAAAACTAAAGATACATAATATTTTTAGATATATAATTGTATTTCGTATATTTCGGGTACCCGTTCGGGTTTCGGTTCGGGTACCCAAAATATTTTATAAAAGAAACCATTCGAGTATTTGTAATTATTCGGTTCAATTCGGTACTTTCTAATTCGGTTTGGTTCGGGTTTAGTTTTTCGGTTCCGGATATTTTGTCCATACTTAATCCGGACTGTCGTTAAATCGGTCAACCAAAAAGTAAGCACTTTTTTGGTTGCAATCGTTTTAAGCATCCGTTTAATATATTTATAAATTATTCATACCATTTTTAATGACTGCTCTAAGTAAGATTTTTAATCCGGAATTTAGTTCAGTTTTTTTAGCCCAACCAGAAAATTCAGTTCAATTTTTTTTTATCAAATTATTCGGATTTGAAAAGAAAAACTATAAACTGAATTCTATATGGACAAGTTAATACTGACATTCGGTTCTAAAAAAAAAAAAATTTTGATCAAAATAAAGTAAATTTGGTTTTCAAAATTTTAACTATTTTTTGTAAAAATAAAATAAATTAAATTAATATAAGATGTAGGTTGTGTTTCGTGGTCAATGTCATAGTAGGTTGATTTGGATATTGTTGACTGAATACATCCATTAACCAGTCGGAAGGAATCTTCAATTGTATCACGATAACTGAGATGAAGAACACTTTTTCCTCCTTGACTCATGTACGAATCCATAGATTCGGTTACGTTGAACCTAATGCATAACAATTTTGTTGAGAGAAGAGTTCACAAAAAAGAAACCAAGTAGTGATTTCCCAGTGGTTTGGATATGGTATGTGCTATATCCAGCTTTGGGTTCGATTTTCTTTGGCCACCCACGCCGCAACTACACGAAAAGGATCCTGGGTTAAAGGGGGATTAGTCTGGACCTCTCTATGGGTTTGGAATTACCTCTGGATTTCAAAAAAAAAAAAAAAAGTTCACAAAAGAATCTTTAACTTATTAAAACATTCTGCCTTATTAATTTTATTAACATGTCGAGAATGTTTCTTTCTAAGCAAATCTGATAGGAAAACGAGATATAATGGTATATAGTTTTTCATGTTTTTACTTTATTTCAATAAAACTTTCACCGGCAAACGAGACATTTTACATTTTGAACCAACATTGAACTTATTTCACAACATCTACAATTTTGTCGTAGCTGTAAAATACAATTTGTGGGTGATGATTGAGAGCTTTGTACATGTTAGCACTTTCTCAAATTTTTGTAAAATATTTAGCACTTTTGAAAAATAGCAAATATATCACTTAATATAGTGTACACACGTTAATTTTACAGTCTTAAACATTTTTTTTTTTTTGCTAAAATTTCTGTATATTAATAAAGCGAAAAGGACGAGAATACAAAGATGAAAAAGGAAAGAAGTGCCTTACAACGACAAAGCTAATCCGGATAGAACAAAGTCCGGTACAAGAACATAAGAAACACTAGCGAGATGAAGAGTCTCGAAACCATAAAGCTAGAGCATCCATGAACCTCGAAATATGTCTTCTTGCCAAGCAAGTATTTCGTATTCCTCGATCGATCAACTTGAGCAGCCCCGCTGCCGGTGTGTTAATTCCTCTGAAAATCCGAGCATTTCTCTCATGCCATATATAGTAAATGATGGCCTGAGCCGAGATGAGCCTCAGAAAGGCCAGAGAGGAGTCCTGCGTGGGGACTAGAAGCCATTCTAAGAAATGATGCCAAGAAGCGAAACCTATAAAAGGACAGACGAGCTTCCTCGCCAACCAGCCCCAAAGTTCATGGCTGTAGTGGCATCTTAGGAAAAGATGATCCCTGTTTTCTCCATAGATTTCGCAAAGAAAGCAAGTATCCTCTTGAACAATTCCCCAGGAGAGAAGCCGAGAGAGAGTTGGTAACCTGTTCCAGCAACAAAGCCACATGATGAACGAGTGTTTAGGAACCGAACCTTTGAACCAAACTTGTCGATGCCACCTAACTTCCTCACTTTCAGGTCTGATCTTATTCCAAGTGTCAGCGAAATTGAAGATGTCTTTTGGCTCACCTTGACTCCTTGCCCATAGGAATCGGTCTGATTTTTGAGGTGTGATATGGACAGTAGTTAGGAAGTACAGAAACTGCTCTGAATTATTGCTTCTTGCACCCCTAAATATCCATCCATCATTTGTGCTTGCCTGAGCAACTTTAGAGTCGAGAGGGAGACCAAGAAGGCGATGTGCTTCAGGTCCAAGAAAAGAGTACAATTGCCCGAAAGGGGTCCAGCAATCGTACCAAAAAGAACAGTTCATCCCGTCCCCAATTTCACATGATAGAAAAGTCTTTGCTATAGGCCTTAGCTTCAAGAGCTGTTTCCACATTGATGAACCTCTACTCTTTGAAGGTAATTCCCAAAAACCTTTCCTCATGCACTTGTTTTTCCTACACCAAGCCACCCACAAGGAACCAGAAGAAGAGAACAGAAGCCAAATCAGCTTTAGGCCGAAAACTTTGTTCCATAGGCCAATATCCTTGAGGCCGAGACCTCCCTCCTTTTTAGGAGAGCATACTTTCGCCCAGCTGACTTTTGCTTGCTTAGGAGTATCCATTGAACGAGACCATAAGAATCTCCGACACAATTTATTCAGATCTTTGATGCACCTTTTTGGAAGAATGAAAGTTGCACACTAGTAGGCAATTATGTTTTGAATTACCGAAGTTAGGAGCTGGAGTCTACCTGCATAAGACAAGTGCTTGATATGCCATGCTTCCAACCTGTTTCTTACTCGCTGAATGAGCGGCTCACAGTCTGATCTCGTCAGGTGGTTCGGGAGCAAAGGAAGGCCCAAATACCTGACCGGTAGTGAACCGAGGGGAAAACCAGACATATTTTTTAAAGTCTCCTTCTCCGATTCAGTACAGCCTGCTAAGAACAGATCGGTTTTATTTCGGTTGAGGATCAGGCCTGAGATGCTTGAGAAGTAGTTCAAAAGTCGTAAAATTTCTCTCTAAGAAGAATTTTCACCGTCAAAGAACACCATCACATCATCGGCAAAGATTAAATGTGTGACGTTCGGATTCTGAGTCCTCGGATGAAAGCCAATCAGACCGTTGTTGAACCTGAGGTCTAGCAACCGAGAGAAAATGTCCATTCCAATTACGAAGAGGTAGGGAGAGAGAGGGTCACCTTGGCGAAGCCCCTTTTTCCCCTTGAAGTATCCGCATAGCTCGCCATTTACAGTAACAGAGAATCTTGTAGAACTGATGCACTGACTTATCCAAGTTATGAATTTCCTCGGAAAGTTTGTTGCTTTCAGGATATCAATCACAAAACTCCACTCAATTGAATCAAAAGCCTTTTGCAAGTCTATTTTGATCATATCTCTCTTGGATGTACCATTGTTGTTGTAACCTTGAACCAATTCCGAAGCTAGCAGGACGTTCTCCACAATCTGCATTTTTTGTATAAAGGCAGTTTGGTTCTCTTGTATCAAGTCAGGCAGTAACCGTTCAATGCGTCTAGCAAGCAGTTTAGCGATGACCTTATACGTCGCGTTCAAACAAGATATTGGTCTGTACTCTGAAACTCTCTCAGCATTTAGAACCTTGGGGATCATAGTGATGGCTGTGGAGTTCCAGCTTGGCTCCATCTTACCCGAAACAAAAAAGTCCAAGACAGCCTTTGTAACATCTTCACCTACTATATCCCAGGAGTTCTTGAAAAATTCACCTGTGAATCCATCAGGCCCAGGAGCTTTATCTGATGGCAAAGCAAAGAATTCAGCTTTTATTTCTGCCGCATTGAACAATCGCTCTAGGGAAGCTCTCTGAGACTCAGAACATCTGAAGGGGTGAACTGATTCAGTGCATGGAGTAAGATTAATTGGGTGATGATTTGAGGAGCCCAGCAATCTCGTGTAGTACTCCACACACGCGATTTTAATGTCTACCTGCTCTGAGACGACATAATTGTCCTCCAACCTCAACCTTTTAATACCATTGATAGATGTTCTCACAGCCACACTTCGATGAAAAAAACCTGTATTCTGATCACCCTCTTTGATGTCCTGAATTCTGGATTTTTGACGCATGAATGTCTCCTCTGCTCGAGACAGTTCATTCCAATGAGAGAAAGCAGCAGCTTCCCTTTCTGCTAATTCCTCAGACGGCGAGGATAACATTTCACTTTGTACTGCTTTCAAGACTGCAGAAGCTTCCACAACTCTATTCTGAATTCCTGAGTAGGCTGTTTTATTGAGCTCTCTCAACCTGCTCTTCAAAATTTTTAATTTCCGGTCTATCTGGATCATTAGAGAACCTGAAGTTTGCGAGGAAGCCCATGATTCTGCTACAACCTCCTTAAACCTGATGTGTTGAAGAAGGTGGTGGTTGAATTTGAATGGTTTGACTAACCTTGGACCATCGGGAGGAAACCTGACACAACAACAAGCATGGTCTGAAAACAGTGGTTCCTCGAAGGTTATATAGACATTGAGAAAGTCCATTACCCAATGATCATTGGCTAAGACTCTGTCAAGTTTTTCAGCAATAGAGTTATTTCGTTGATGGCTCCACCAAGTGTATATTGGACCCTGAGATGGAAGATCCAATAAACCAGCATTGTTTAGACAGCTTTGAAACTCCCTTCCACCACCTGAGATCACCTCAAAGTCTGCTCTTCTTGAGTGTTCTGATGGTTGAAGAGTTTGATTAAAGTCACCAAGGACTAACCAAGGTGAGCTTCTCAAAGGTGTGTCTGATGATAGGTATTGTAGGTGGTTCCATAGCCTTCTCCTCTCGTGTATGCGGTTTGATCCGTAGACAAAAGAAGCTGAGAATCTGATCCCTCGGCTTGGAACAGAGATGCCACAAGTGATTTGTTGACTGGTCTTATCATAGACCGTGACCAAAATTTCTGGACTACACACGACCCATACTCTTCCAATATGGGAATGCTCGTAGTTAGAAACCAGACTCCAATGAGGCAGAATCCTATTTACAATACTAAGAGCATTATGCTCCAAAACATGTGTCTCAAGTAGACACCCAAAAAGTGGTCGATGTTGATGACACCAATTTATAAACCTCTGCTGCTTGTCAGGGTCATTTATCCCTCTTATGTTCCAACAAAACATCAGCATTACAAAAAGTGAGGTATTGGAGAATTATCGACGGAGGGAAGCCCCTCCCACGTAACCAGACCCATTCTTATACTTGGCCTTCTCTTTCTTGCTTTTCTTGGAGATTACCGGAGTGAAACCGTCAGTATCCTCATCTGGCGGCCTCAATTTCAGAGAATCAACCATAGTAGCATCTTTCTTGTCCTTATAGTTATTGATTTGCTTTTCCGAAGAGGTGGAGGGATCACCAGTCCCAGAGAAAATGTCACATTTGGCAACACCAGAGCCGCCAAAAATGGTCTTGGGTAGCACTTTCTTCATCTGCTTCGAAGAATTCATCTCAGGAGGAGCTACAACGATACTCTTTCCCTTCGATAGTTTTGGACAAATTTCCTCTGCGTGGAAAGCATCTTTGCAGTGTTGACAGAGAGGAGGGCTTTCTGGGCAACGCTTAGACGTATGGCCTGGCTCGGAGCAGAGCTGACAGATAGGAGGTAGGTGTGGACACGATACTTCAATCCGACGCGTTTCACCACTTTCAAACCGCACACAGACTGTTTCTGGGATCGGGCTGTGTAAATCTATTATGGTGAACACTTTTGCCACCTCGAAGTTGATCATGGCCTCCATTTCCTTGTGTAGGAATTTTGGGTGACCAACAAGACTTGCTATATGGCTGAGACTCTTGGGATTATAAAACTCAAAAGGTACTTTTCGTAGCTCGATCCAGACTGGAGCAGTTTGAAGAGCAGGCTTCGAAGGCTTTATTCCCGGTGTCCACTCCGCTACGAACATAGAGCTACCATCAATTGACCACAAACCCTCACGCAACACTCTTTGACGGGACGAGGAACTCGGAATTTTGAAGAGGTATGTGTTCTCTTCAAGCTTCGTGACAGTGATGTCTCGTTGCCATCTGCTCCACATTAAGTTTACCACTGCTTTAATTTTGCCAAAGGAAGGAGCCTTTCTATAGAACTGCCCAACTACAAAATCTTTCCAAAGCAATTTGCTTTCTTCAATGAACTGATTAGGAATGGTAACACAGCGCTCACCGGATTCGAGAAGAAACAGTGAACCACATTTATCCAGGGGCTTTGAGACTCCTTGAACCCGATCAACCCAGGTTAAAGGAGACGACTCAGCAGCTTCAGTTGTTTTATTTTTTACTGTAGCAGCAACAGTGCAAATCGATTTTAGATCTGGAGCTGGGGAGGAGGTTTTCGGAGCCGTCGAGGAGAGTGGAGGTTTTTCAGACTCCACCAAGGAAGGCTCAACTTTCGAATCAGCCGGAACCGGAGCAAGTGTCTCTGATGCTTTAATGCTGAGTGAAGATCTGATTTGAGCAATCGTCATTTTCACCGGGGGAGACACTGCAGAATGGGCTTTGCGACCGAGGGGGAGTAACGGCAATGGAAGGGGTTTCTTTTTCTTTCTGGCCATGGTGGTTAAGAACCGCCGACGGTGGCCACCACCGACTGAGGTTGTGAAAGGAAAAAGGGGAATTTTCGGTGAGAGAAATTAGGAGAGAGAGAGAGTTCCTACAGTCTTAAACATGTATAGTACCGCACGTCTCAACATGTACCATACATAGAACAATAAGAACCATGATCAAAATCGTCATTTTATGCAGAAGAAAACAAAATAAAAAGTTGAAAATGACAAAATACTAAAGGTTTCTGGATTAAGCGACCTGTCATCTACCTTATAAAGAGAGAAGGGATGATCTCCGGCTTTGACACTTCAACACCCCCTATTGGTCAATTTTTTAATTTTATTTTGTTTTTTTTTCAAATTTTTAAAAAAAATCTTTGTGCAAGGGCATTTTTGTCACAACATATTTCATTAAAGATGATGGGGATATGAAGATTAGTTGGGAATATAAGAGATTTCAAAATCTAATTTAGGGAGTTTTGAGATGAAGGCTCGAAAGTGAGGGGAAAAATAGTGGTGGGGTTGAGAAGAAGAAGATTGGATCTGGGTGGGGTTGGTTTGATTTGGGTTTATGTCATTAACTCTGTTTGGTTTGGGTTTAGATGGTTTGATATGGATTTAAACCGATAAAACTGACAAACCCGATATCTATGTGCAAACAGGTTTCAAACTTTCAATCGGTGGGGAAATATGATTTTAACTTTCATTTCGTGGGGATCGAATACGAGGTCCTAACTTTGTGTACAACTGGTGTTATATCATAGTTACGAGAGGGAAATATATCGTTTTCCCTAGATTTATATGAAGATAAGCAAAGTTTTATGTTGTAACTTAAAAGACATAAAAGCAATGAAAGGGAGAGAGAACAAAAACCTTTTATTACTTATGTTTCTTTTGTGTCCCACAATAATCTTATTTATAAGTAAAGAGGAGAATAAGATATATCCAAAAATTATGACATGTGTAATGGTCGTGAATATATCATCTCTTATTAATATGAAAATAAGTGTCCAAAGGGGTGTAGATAAAGACAAGTGGCAATGTGATGGATAATCATAAGGATGGGATGGATCGGATATCCGGATCCATATCCGGATCCGAGTTTTAATTATCCGGATTCGGGTCCGAGACTTCCAGATCCGTAAAAAATAATAAAAATATTAAAAACAATGATAAAATTAAAATTTTATATAACAATTTGTAACAAAATATGTTATTATAAAAAATGTTTTAATCTATGTTATATATAAAAATCTCAATATATTAAATTTTTATAAATAAAATATAAATTTTAATATATAGACTTTATAATTTAACTATCTAGATCCGGTTTTGACGGATCCAATATTTAACTATCTGGATCCGACCCCTTCGAATATCCAAATTTTTGAAGCAGATCGAAACAGTTCCACTCTAGATAATCACAATTTTTCTTGGATAATACTCGAGCCGAATAAAAATGTTGGAGTATCTCTAAACAATAGTGTTTTTAAATGCCAATTTCCTTTTTTTTTTATAATAAAAATAAAAGAAATACTATAAGTTTTGGTCAAAAGACAAAGCCGTCCCTTCCGGTTCACACGAGCCGCACGTGTGTATCCTTTTCTCCTTCCCCGTCTCTTGCCGATTCTGTCTAGGGCTCCGTCTTCTTAGCTTCACAAACCCTCTCTCCCTCCCTCTTCCTCGCTCTCTCTCTTGATTCTGTACAACCAGGTGATTTTGAAACCACCTTGATCGGAGACGGTGTTCCGAAACTGAAGGTCGGAAACGGAAACTCTGATCCCATCCGGTGTTTCGATTTTTGTTTTCTCCGGTGTTTCAGATTCGAGGGTTTTTGTTCGTCGCTTGTTTGAGGTTTTCAGTGTTTGATTTTGATGGAAGATAGTGTGGTGGATGATGTTATAAAGAGGTTATTGGGGGCGAAGAACGGGAAGACGACGAAGCAGGTGCAGTTGACGGAGGCGGAGATAAAACATCTCTGTTCGGCGGCGAAACAGATCTTTCTCAGTCAGCCAAATCTTCTTGAACTCGAGGCTCCTATTAAGATTTGTGGTATTGATTGATGATGATGAAGCAGAAACCCAATTTTAAAATATGTCTCTTCTTTATTTTTTTCTTTTACTCTCATCGTCTTCTTGATTTCGTTTGTACGAGAATTTTCTTAGAGTCTGTTGGTTATAGCTTGATTAAGGGATGGTGATGGAGATTGATAGCTAATCAGAGTGATTGGAATTTAGAGAAATGCATATGAAACTGTTTCGTCAATAGCTAAGCAGATGCGTATGAACCTGGTGAATCTGGTGTTTTAGATGGAGTTATTGGTTTACTTGATCAGTAATCATCAGTGAGATATCAAGTGAATTAGATATGACCAGTGATCTTTATTTTGGATTGTTCTGTTTATTTACACAGGATGCTTAAAGAACAACTTTTTTCATTTTGCTGTGTAGTGGTATCAGAAAGTTTCTGAGTACTTGATTTGGATTTTTGTTCAGCTTCATTGCAAACAGTAGCCTATACTTTCTTGGCTTGAGTGTCTAGTGACATTAGCACTTTTATAACGGTGTTGTTTTCATGTTTTGACAGGAGATACTCATGGTCAGTTCTCAGATCTCTTGAGATTGTTTGAGTACGGTGGCTACCCACCAGCTGCAAACTATTTATTCCTTGGGGATTATGTAGATCGTGGGAAGCAGAGTGTAGAGACTATATGCCTCCTTCTTGCCTACAAGATCAAATACAAAGAGAATTTCTTTCTTCTGCGAGGGAACCATGAATGTGCTTCTATAAACCGCATATACGGGTTCTATGACGAGTGCAAGAAGAGATATAGCGTTCGAGTGTGGAAGATATTTACCGACTGCTTTAACTGTCTCCCTGTTGCTGCTCTTATCGATGAAAAGATCCTCTGTATGCATGGCGGGCTTTCGCCTGAGTTGAAGCACTTGGATGAGATCAGGAACATCGCTCGTCCTGTGGACATTCCTGATCATGGACTACTGTGTGATCTGTTGTGGTCTGATCCCGACAAGGACATTGATGGATGGGGAGAGAATGACAGGGGAGTCTCTTACACCTTTGGGGTTGATAAGGTCGAGGAGTTTCTTCAAACACATGACCTTGACCTAATCTGCAGAGCTCATCAGGTAATTGTTCTAGACTCGAATCTCTTTTGGTTAACTTCTCATCATTGAGGCTACCTGAGCTGATGACTTTGCTAACTCTTGAAGAATAATTTTGAATTCTCTCTTTTAACCCATTGAAGTTAATTGTTTTCCCTTAAGGTTGTGGAAGACGGGTATGAGTTCTTTGCAAATAGACAGCTAGTTACGATATTCTCGGCCCCAAATTACTGTGGAGAGTTTGACAACGCAGGTGCCATGATGAGTGTGGATGATTCCTTGACATGCTCTTTTCAAATCCTTAAAGCATCTGAAAAGAAAGGAAATTTCGGATTTGGCAAGAATGCAGGAAGGCGAGGAACCCCACCTCGCAAGGTGAGGTTCTTTTGTAGCATGAAATGATAAAATTACTCGGTTCTGACTAGCGTCTTCTTACGCATCTCATTCTTTTGTTTTCTCTTTAGGGTGGAAAAGGCTGAAGACAGAATCCCATAAACTCCATTGTGTGTAATTCAAAGTTTCTTGGCTCAAAACACTTGCTTGAGCTGAAGTTATCATCAAACTGTCTTCTGCTGCTCTGGATCACTTTTGGCAAGGGATATTCCTGTCTTTTCCCTTCACTTTTTTTCTCACGGAGTGAATATGAAATATCTGACTTTATATAATCTTGTATCTTTGATCTATATGTGAATCGGAGATATTATCTGTGAGATACACTTTGTGTTGTTTTTTTGTTAAAACATTTAATGAAAATCCTGATGTTTCACTTGGACAAAACGGTTCGTTTAGAAACTTAACAACGATAGGTCGACGATCACAAAACCCTAGTTTTATCTCGATTAGAAACTAGGTCTCTTATATCTTCTCTATATATATATATTTATAGACACACATAGATGTATGTGCACAGAAGAGATAAACAGAAAACGTAAAAGATGATTGCTCGACGATTCGCAATCGCAAACTCCTTCCTTTCAAAGATGAAGATACAAAAACTTTGCACATCTTCAGAAACAGCAGATCCATCTCTCTCAAAGATGAAGAAAAAGCAAAAGGTAATCACAAGTCCTTCTCTTTCAAAAAGGAAATTGCAAGAAGCAATGGAGAAGCAAAACGATGCCGACATGGTCCTTACTGGTAAAATAATTTCTTCCGAAGCAAGAAAATCTAACTTCGTCTTCTCTCCGGCATCAATCAACACCGCTGTCACCATGGAGGAGGCTGCCTGCAGCTCCGCTTCCGAAGAACGTAAGGCCATCTTCAGCGAGATCGCTACCGTCGTTTTTGCTGACGGCGGAGCGACAGGTGGCCCCAAAATCACGGCGATTAACGGTTTTTGGATCGAGCAATCACTACCGGTTGATAATTCGTTGAAGGATCTCTTTGTGAATGCCTTCAAGGCTACTTTCACTCAAGTTGATTTCAGATCCAAGGTGATTTGTCTCCGTTCCTCAATTTTCTAATTTTATTATTTAAACTTCTAGATACATATGAAAATTTTATAATAATAATAATAATGAAATTCTTATAACCACATAGTTGAAAAACTCGAGTTTATAAGATTTTTTTTTCTTTTTTCTTTTAGGGGTTTAGACCTTTTAAACATATAGTATGAAAGTAATAATAAAGATCAATGATTTTCCCGGAATAAAGATCAATGATTTTCCCGGAATAAGAAAGATTCGGTTTTTTTTCATAGTAATTAAGATATAACATTGTGAAATTATACACACAATCTGAATGTTTTGTCTCAATTGTCGCAGTGATCTCAAATTTAGAGGGTACGGCTAATCCATGCTTTACTACTAACCTCAAGAACATGCCATATGAGCTGGTACAAAAAAAGATTTCAGATTCGTTTACCAATCTTTCTCTTCTTCAATATGATTTTTTACACGTTTTTCTTTATGCAGTTGATAGTTGATTCCAGCAAGCGTGCTGAAAGACTACAAGCTTAGGTTTGGTCAAAGCATCAATTACAAAGATGAACATGGGACCATGTGCGGGAAAAGAGCGAAACAGGAAAACAGATTAAGTTTCAAAAGATGGGACAGAATTTGTAAAAGGAACAAGCTTCGAGAGCAAGATACAGTAAAATGCGAGTTGCTTCATTACAGGAAGCTCGTTCACAGTGTCAAGATCCACATCACACGTGGTTGAGTCTCTCACCATCACCATGCCAAGTTTTTTTTTCATGCCAAGTTTTTTTTTCTCGTGATTTTTCCAGGAAAGTCGAAAGTGGAAGTTGTGGAGGAGTCTGATGACGAAGAAGACAGTGTTTATACAGGCACTTGTTCTAAATTCAAAATGGCCAAAACAATCCCGATAGGCATTAACAAAAGTTAGCTCTTTTCATCAGTACGTGGGTTGTTTAATGTGATTGCTTGATATGGACAAATTAACCTGTTTGGTTTGTTGAGATTTTTTCCATTATCTTTCTTCTTCATATTTTTCCCCTTTGGTTTGACAGTGGCTGTGTCTTCGCTATCCGGAGCACTCTCCACAACTTTCTCTTTCTTCTTTCCTGGAAAAATCTCAACAAACCAAACAGGTTAATTTGTCCATATCAAGCAATCACATTAAACAACCCACGTAATGATGAAAAGAGCTAACTTTTGTTAATGCCTCTCGGGATTGTTTTGGCCATCTTGAATTTAGAACAAGTGCATGTATAAACACTGTCTTCTTCGTCATCAGACTCCTCCACAATTTCCACTTTCGACTTTCCCGGAAAAATCACGAGAAAAAAAAACTTGGCATGAAAAAAACTTGGCATGGTGATGGTGAGAGACTCAACCACGTGTGATGTGGATCTTGACACTGTGAACGAGCTTCCTGTAATGAAGCAACTCGCATTTTACTGTATCTTGCTCTCAAAGCTTGTTCATTCTACAAATTTTGTCCCATCCTTTGAAACTTAATCTGTTTTCCTGTTTCGCTCTTTTCCCGCACATGGTCCCATGTTCATCTTTGTAATTGATGCTTTGACCAAATCTAAGCTTGTTTGGCTAGCAAAACCCATTGGGACAAATGTCTATGGGGCTTGTTGCAGAGGAAGTTTGAAAAATGTCTCACCAAGATATCTTAAGATTTGAGGAGACTAATTGCTAAACACTTGCTCAAGCTAACAGATATCAAGGTCTCTTATGCTATGGTTTTTTTTCTTGTGGGAGTAGGACAGAATGAAGAATATGTTGTAAAGAGCTGAATTAATTTTTCTGACACATTTTGTTCATGTGTTGCTCAGATTGTCAGGGATTTCAAACGCCCAGATGATTTGAAAGATACAGAGATTGATTCAGCTGGAGATGGTACAAATTTTAATTGGATACCGCTTCTCTATGGTCAATTTATATTAATCTTGATTGATTACCGGTGCTATGTTGTTAAGGAAACAGACAATATGTGCATTTGTTCATGGTGCACGTAATGTTTTGGTGATTCTGGATCTACGAGAAGATGAATCTTTGAAAATTGAAGGTGCTGCTCGTGAGGTAAATAGATGTAACCGAAGCAAAACATTATCTTATAACTTGTATATTTGCTATAGTTTCCCTATCCCAGATAAATCATATGTTATCAGACATTGTGCTCACCATGAGCTTGCTTTCCCCGTGTTGTAGATCGTCAATAGGATCCAGAAACTACGAAAAAAGTTGTGTCTAGAACCAACAGACTTTGTGGAAGTGTATATTGAATCATTGGACATGGATGAATCTGTTGTGCAACAAGTTTTATATTCTC
>PKML01043757.1:23920-126854 GCA_002933935.1 Eutrema yunnanense
CTGTACAAATCGAATCCACAAATAATCGAGAGAGAGAAGAAAGAGCCTTTGGGCCTTTGAATTTTTTGACATTATTAAGACTTTCTAGGCAGTACCGAAATGATAGAGTGCCCCAAGGAAAGACTTCACAGAGACTTAGATCATCCACAATCTTCAGGAAGAACGGTTTTATCCAAGCTTTATTTTTGTTCTTCTTTCTGATAAGGACAGAACCTATCAAGAAAAGCAATGCTATCTTCGAAAGATCTTCATTATCCTCTTCCATTGAGATCAGACATTGATGGACGTCTTTGATATCTACCTTTTTTGAATCTCCAAAGTTCCTTTCAGCAAACTTTAGACTTAGATTATGCTTCTCTTCAAAATAATTCTCATACTCTGATGGGAGTTCATCACAGCATAACCCACTTAACAAAGCATGTTCCCTAATGGAATATCTTGTGGGAATTCCATTTACCACAAACCAGCATTCATCATTCAAAATATAAGCGGTTCTTAGGACTAGAGCCCACAATCCTGTGAGCTTATGAGAGTTTTCTCTATGCATATGAAATAGATGCTTGAACTGTGGGTGATTCTGAAACCACGCAGCCTTATCCTTCAATTTGCTCTCTATGGTTATAACTGTATTAGTAATATTGCACATCGAGTCCATACTACATTTCCGTGTATAAAAGGATTGATCAAGTACGAATTCGTGAGGTGGAAGAACAGATCTATGCACCAAATCCAAAAGAAAAGAAAAGAACTAATTAGTAATATATCTCTGAAATAGCATTCAACATCAAAAATTCAAAAAACGTAACAAGTTCTCTTGGCCTAATTTCTCTAGCTAATAACTGTTGTACAAATCGAATCCACAAATAATCGAGAGAGAGAAGAAAGAGAATCCACAATCAAACTTACCGAGAGCTTGTATGGACCAAAAACACAAAAAGAAAACGAGAAGTTAATGTTCATAAGATATAAGAGTCCATCACTACTCTTGATAGTTTCGTTTATCTCCAAAATCCCCTAACTCAGACAAGTACGACTAAGATGGCCGAACTTCATACAAGCTCTCGGTAAGTTTGATTGTGGATTCTCTTTCTTCTCTCTCTCGATTATTTGTGGATTCGATTTGTACAACAGTTATTAGCTAGAGAAATTAGGCCAAGAGAACTTGTTACGTTTTTTGAATTTTTGATGTTGAATGCTATTTCAGAGATATATTACTAATTAGTTCTTTTCTTTTCTTTTGGATTTGGTGCATAGATCTGTTCTTCCACCTCACGAATTCGTACTTGATCAATCCTTTTATACACGGAAATGTAGTATGGACTCGATGTGCAATATTACTAATACAGTTATAACCATAGAGAGCAAATTGAAGGATAAGGCTGCGTGGTTTCAGAATCACCCACAGTTCAAGCATCTATTTCATATGCATAGAGAAAACTCTCTTACTTTTTTATAAATTGATAACAGCTTAGCTAGGTGTATGTCTATCGGCCACGAAAATCGAAATGTAATTAATTCGTTACAAAAGAATCATGTGTTGGAAATTCAGACGAGAAACAAAAAAAACCAGAATCATTTTCCCATTTCCCAAACTTCTCCAACGTATCATCATCACATTATTCGAAGAAAAAAAAAACCAGGAGGTGGTATCCCAGTGGTTTGGGAAAGGGTTGAGTATGTGCTTGCCTCCCGGCCCTGGGTTCGATCCTCTTGGCCATCAGACGTTAGCTCATTTAAAGCGCAGACCCCGGCTGCTGGGCCGCTGGAGATTAGTCTTGAGGCTTAGACAGCCGATGGGATGCTCCAGTTTTAAAAAAAAAANTTGTGGGCCATCAAAGCCCGACTACGAAATGAAACCCGTGAAGCCCGAAAGAAGAATTCTCTAAATTTCGAGCCTTCGATTTTCAAAACGTTTCCGCAATAAAATCTTTCGATCTCATACTCAAAAGTGATCATGGAAAAATTGATCAACGGTGTTGATGGTGTTGGGGAAGGTGTTGACGATGGAGGTGACGTAGACGATGATGAAGATGACGTGAAACACCATCACATAATTCTTTTGTTTTAGTCTTTAAATTTAATAGGTTTTCTAGTCAGGTGGAATAGTTCTCATAGGGAGGGATAGTTCTCTTAGCCTCAACAGAGATAGTGATCTAATCTTAGCCTCGGGAGGGATGGTTCTGTTAGCTTTGGGAGAAATGGCCTATTAGCTTGGGTTTGGCGACCATATTACAAATCGCAGCCGGTGTTAATTGAGTAATGGCAGCCTTCGCTCGTTGCAATAATCGAACATAAGCTTCGGTAACGGAAACCAGATGCGGCAATGGGTAAAGTAAGCCTCGTACAAACAGATCCACCCTTCAAGAGCGTCCCACGGTCATTCATCCGAAGTAGGGGGCATGAATTCCAGTACAGTGGGCATCCGGCAAAGCTTCCACATTTTCTCCAACAAGTCGTAGGTGGATTTCGAAGAAATCTCCTCGAGGCGCCTTTTGCTACGAGGAACCGACCTACGACCTCTCTTAGGACCGCTTGAGCAAGTGTCGCTAACATTTCTTCGTCAACTAGCCACTCCTCATCCTCGACCTTATATCTCTGCCCCATCGGTCATATCATCTCTTAATCTAGGGACTTCGATCTGGAATCGATCCGAGCAAGAGCCAGCCCCTTCGTGCTGAGAGCGAGTGGCCAACTCCCTGATCGGCGAATCCACTTCGTCTGCCGACCTATCAGAGCTCGATATCCTCTCTTCAGAAGAACCAGTACTCACCGAGACGATCTCCTCCCCTTCAGATCCAGAGGACAAACTCGACTCGATCTGAATTTCGAAAGATCTGGAATCAAAGGAAGGGCGGTCTCGAAGAACAAACGAAGAACACGGCAAAAATTTACCGGGAAACTCAAGATCTTCATGCAGATCGGCAAAATCAGACCACGGATTCAGAGGAAACACGACAACGATACGTCGGAAAACTCGAAGATAAGACATGCAGAAATTGCGATAAAAACTAACTAAGAAAGCGAGGAGAAAGGAAGATTACCTTTTATAGCGGAAGAATGAAAATGAGAAGGAGGAGGGTCGAAGCGAATATATAGAGAGAGGAAATAGTTATCGAGAAGTGAAATTATTACACCTACACCTACGCCATTAATGCACAATCAAACCCCACCGAGCCGACTTCATTCGCAAGCGCCCCGATCCAGATTCACGCCGAGCCGATAGTTAACAAATTCGCTAAACTCGAATGTGCATTCCTTCGCCGAATTGGGGGGCTTATTGTTGGAGGTGAGCTGTGCACCCCTCTTTAAGTCATTCTTGAATCCAGGTCGGCCCACTAAACGATCGGCCCATCTCTTGACCAAACCCATCGAACGATAAGACCCATCTCGCGATCGCGCCCTTTAAGCGACATGTCCACTCGACCTGTCCAATCCATACATACGATATGTCCACTCCGACCGTACGACATGTCTGATCCATACGTACGATCTCCGACCATGCGACATGTCCGATCCATACGTGCGATATGTCCACTCCGACCGTGCGGTATGTCCACTCCGTACGTACAGTTTAAAATATATGTAATCCACCGTCTTAATCTTTCTATAAATAGTGATGCACCCTCGTTATAGAAGGGGTTTGTAATTCTGAATAAGAGATCGAAACAGTAACCACACCGATCTCTAAACACCGACCATATCACAATTCGTTTAGATTACCGAACTCAAATATTTTTTTGTAATTCGATGTCTAACCGACATATTTCATCCTTTTAATTTCCGAACTACAACTTTATACATAAACGAAAGTCTCTGAGTCTCCTACTCGATTTTTTCCGTCTATCACTCAGTTGCCCTAACCGGTACAACAAACACATCAAGGAGAGAACAAATCAAAATCAAACACAAATCATCCTAATGAACATAAAACATTTATAATCTCAGATTAATTTGTTCTATACATTTATCTCTCGGGAGATTGGGGTCAATGGAGTAAGTAAACCATGATTAATATGCTTTAATTACACGACTAATTAACATTTAGTCACATATCAGAAACTCTGGTGAGGAATTGAAGTTGCCGAAGGAGAGGACTAAGAGTCTCCATGAGTTTCTCGCAAGGATGATTATGAACACCTTCGTAGGTTGTTACGACAACGTTTGGATCGTTTGCCAATCTTTGCACTTGTTTCTTCACGTTGCATGTATGGTACGTACATCTGTAGTAGCTCCTGCAATTTATTTTTGTTGAAAAAAACAAATGAATAATTAAATCAATTCATATATATGATATTGTATTTAAGAAGCTATTGTGCTGTTTTTTATATATAACTAGAGGATAATCCGGGATTTTACCACCCGGCTAATCCTCCCACGGTGAATGTAGCTATCTAGTAGCCCACTCACCGGGGTTTCAAATTGATTTAAAGTTTGACACAATTTTGATTGATTAAATGGGAGTTGTAAGATAATTACACGGTTGCGGAGAATCGATTTCTGTCTTAATTTCTAAACCAACATGACAGTTTCTCAACAAGTGGGAACCATTAATCCACTACCACTTAGTTCTATCATGCCAGGTTAATTAAATCTTATAGAACAAAATTCATATTAATCACGAGGTCTTATTCGCGATAATTTCATAAAATAGATACTTGTAGTTTTGGGTATTGATTGATTAAGTACATGCATTTTTGAATTTTCTTATGTTAGTTTGGATCTGCAAACATCATCTAGACGATACATATACTTAAGCCAGACGAACGGCAACAACCAAATCACACTGATTCATTGACACATTTCTAACATGTTTCAACTAAAGATTATAACGTTTAAGTATTTAAATTAATTAGTGATAGCTCGCCGAAGCATTTTAGATATTTTTTAACTTGTGTCGACTAAATATGAACCAACAACAATGATTATCCTTTGTTGGCAACAACGAAACAAACAGACCCACATTGGCCTGTTAAAAATATGATATAATGATCCTATTATGGGGTATGACATATTTACTCTCTTTTTTTGGGGTTAAATGTATGACATATTTACTTGAAAAATTATTTTTGGTTATCTATACCAATTCAATTTTCGCTTATTTGATTCAGGGACCGGTTGGGAAAAACCAATCCGAAATAAACACCCCTGCTAGTTCAGAGACACGAGCAATAACGTAAAGTAACCGGACTAACACAATTTGACTTCGATCGTTTAGGTTGTTAAACTAATGTTTCCAACCAAGATATACACGTGACCATTGACCAAGAGTATACGTGTGTAAAAATATTCTTAGGTCAATTTCGAAATCTACTTTAACGATGTCATATTTCCATCAAAACACATTAATATGTATTAGCTGTAAATATCAATGTAAAAGAAGAACCTGGGATGAGCATTGTTCTTAACAGATTTCTGACCGTATTTTCGCCACCGATAACCATCATCAAGAACATCATCATCACTCCTCGTATGAAATGCAATCCTCTGCATCGCGGACGATCTCTTTCCTTTCCCTTTATTGTTCTTATTGTGATCACTTATCCCTCCCATCTCCACCGCGTCTCCTCCTCCTACACCTTGAAAGTTCTCTGGCTGAGCAGACATATGAAAACTCGCCGGAGAACAAGAAGAAGAAGATGGGCCCATATCGCCGGAAAACATTAACGAAGGAGCCATCATCATTAAAGTTTTGTCGTCAAAGGAAGAAAAAGGGTTGTTTTCTAGTGTTAACATCGGGTTTGTGTCATCGACCCCTTCCATTGTTTGTAAAGCTTTCTCTATCTAGATCTCTCTCTCTCACACGCACTATATGTATGCTTGCTTATGTATATATGTGTGCATATCAAGAAGAAGGAGAAGAGAAGAAGAAAGGTTATAAGGATATTTGTAGGGAAGAAAGAAAAAGAATGAGTAAAAGGATGATATAACATTGAGGCCAACTATATTCACCTAACTTTCTGTTCAACTGCCTTAGTCTCTCCTTTTCCTAGCTATATATCTCTTCTTCTCCTTAACAAAGTTTTTGGATCAATATTATTATTTACAATCGTATATTTATATAATACCCTACAATGTATGTAATATGCCAAATTAATTCGTTCAAAAAAAAAACATATGCCAAATTAATTTAATTGAAATATAAATAATAAAATATGATCTGTATTAAGAAAAAAAGAACAGAAAGTAATTTTGACAACGATGTTATATGTTGATTATACTATATTAAATATTTTTTTTTTATGCCTTTCAGCTCCCTGAGAGTAATCTTAAGTCCAAAGGCCCAGACTAATCTTCCGGGTGGGAGTGAGACAGCCCACTTATAATGCTTCACTTGGCCAATTGCTTGTCCTGATAATTTTGCTCATGCGGAGAATCGATCCCTGACCTAGACCAACATGACCGACACTCACCGCAGGAATTAAACCATCCGACCACCAACAACTTGGTTTAAATCTTTATATTACGCCAATAATAAGATGTATTTGATGTTGATGTTTTATGTGTAAATTATAATGGTTATTTAATTTTTTTAACGTTATGTGAATGACTATATATATATGCCAATGTCTCATATAAACCAATCAAATACATGCAATTATATCAGTGGTCAAAGTTTATAGTTGATATTTTCCCTTGACAAAAGGAATGTTTGGTAATGGTTTAAACAGCGCTTTCTTTCATTTCATATGTGTGGTTAATTATAGTATAACATTGATCTGGTAGATTTCACCGATCGAGTTGCGAGTATTAAAGATGCATCAAATTTTTATAAATAATTTTTTATCAAGATGCAACTGCTCAAATATATGAATATATATACACCATGTGCAAAGTTTTTTTTTGTTAACTTAAGGGTAGATCTCAGGCCTATAAAAATGTCTAAACTAATTCTCTGACGGAAGAGCAACCCACAGATAGACTTCTTCCTGGATATTCAAATGGGTCGAAAGCAAATATCCATATCCGTATGGGTGTCCAGAACAAATGTGTGTTAGTTTTATATAGCAGCAGTATCGAACCTGGAACGTATTTGCGTAAAAGACTCGTCCCCTACCACTTAACAACAAACGTCCAGGTTTTTGTGCAAAGTTTCATTCTGAAATTTCGTTCGTCCACGGTCCATCGATACTAAGTTAATTATGATCAAAGAAATATATAGTTTCTGATTTATGCATCATGAAGTCGCTTAATTAAAAGTGTTGGGCATTAAATACGGATAAACGAACTTAAGCAAATTATTGTGGTTGTAGTTGTTAAGAATCTCATTTGACCGGTCGAATAAATCCAAATAAAAATTAGCATACTTGTACGGTTTTACCTATGCAAACTCATGCATGCACGTGGAAGCTTCTCATATCATGAACTATAATAAATTAAATATTTAATAGATTTATCTTTTTAGTGGAAACCCTTTAATCTGGTAGTTGATTAAAAGGTTTATTAATAGTTCTACATTAGGAGGTTCAGATTTCGATTAACAGATGACACAATTTCTGCAAATTAATAGAGGCAAGATTATAAGAAAATCTTTAGCGTGGTGCAAAATGGAGCCGTTCGCCGTAATCGGAGATCGTTGTGGAGCGGGTAACGTTATCTGTTGTACAATTGTCTTTTTAATAGTTTTCATAATTTGTTCGGTATTAAAAAAAAAAGATAATTCTTTTTAAAACATGATTTTCTGGTTCAACTAATGAAAATATATAATCTCTATCTTGTTTGTGCATCCGTTACTAATTATAATCCAAAGTTTGAAAACTACAACCAGAATAAGTAACCTTCTAATCGTTTCTATATTTAGTAACACCTAAATGTGTATAATAATAATATTCTGTAAAGTATATTTGGGTAAATCAATCAAATTTGCATATGTATGACTATGAATTTTGTTTCTTCAACGGGAAAGAGATTTCTCCGGAAGACACTCTTCTACACGCAACACTAGAAGCGGAAAGTTGGAGGATCGCGAATCAAAATGAAGATGAAGATGAGGTATTGGCACCACAAGAACTTTTTGTCATGAGGGCTCCTTCTTTGGATCTCCGAATCCCGACATGTCAGATAGATGCCTCATGGATCGATCATGGACCGGTTAGTGGAGTAGGATGGTGCCTTAAGAACAACAGGGGTTACGAGTTTTTCGGACAGCGGGGATGTCGCAGAAGCCTCTCGGCCTTACATGCTGAGATGGATGGTTTTCTATGGGCTATGGAATGCCTTAGAGAAAGACAGTCCTTTTCGATGCATTTTGAGACTGATTGCTCGGACTTGGTAAACATGATTGAGAATTCCGCGGATTGGCCAGCGTTTATGTCAGAACTAAACTCCTTCCATATTCTTAGAGAGTCATTTGAAGATTTTAGTTTATCTCTTATCCCTCGAATTTTAAACGTCCGCGCCGATACTCTTGCAAAAGGGGCTCGAGCACGATGTTTTTTATTTTTCCATGTAAGTCATACCGAGCCAGTTGTCCTAGCCACATGTGATGTAATAGATGGATAGATGACAAAAAAAAAAAAAAAAAAGTTATGACTGTATGAGTTCCGTTGAAAGGTTTATGAACTGCATGCCGGTTTCTTATGCTTGAAACGGCATACAGTCTACAAGCGCTGTTCGTGATTATATGTAATTGGGAAGAATTCAAATCTTCAAATTCACTGGAAATGGAGGAAAATTCAGGTCTATCATCCATGAAGAAGATGAAGTTCTTCTCCGATCAATACCTCTCTTACGCTGATATTCTTCTTCCTCACGAAGTAAGTTTCGCTGCCGATTCTATCAAATCTCGATTTGAAAATTGAAGATCGTTTGTTTACAGGCTCGTGCTAGAATCGAAGTTTCTGTTCTCAATCTCCTCAGGATTTTGAATTCTCCAGATCCAGCCATCTCTGATCTCTCTCTGGTACTGTAATTTTCCGGCAACTAATCTCCTGATTCCGTTTCTTAAATCTCGTGGTTCCGATCCCAAAATTGAAATTCTCTCGTTTCACAGATCAATAGGAAGAGAAGCAATAGCTGCATAAACCCAGGGATACTCACTGATGTTTCATATATATTCCTCTCTACTTCATTCACTAAGAGTTCATTGACGAATGCAAAAACAGCGAAAGCTTTTGTGCGCGGTAATCTCTCAATGTCCCTTCTCTATGATTCATCCAATTCCAAATCCTTTGATTGAAATCATCATACATCAGTCACGATTATGGTTCGTTTTGTTATTCAAATTCTAGTGTGGAAAGTTATGGAAGTATGCTTTCAGATTCTGCTTCAAGAAAAACGAGTGACACAAAGAGAGCTCTTCTATAAACTGCTTTGTGATTCACCAGAATACTTTCCGTCTCAGATTGAAGTCAACAGAAGCGTCCAAGGTCAATCCAAATCATGCTTAATTTAAAGAGTTTTGATGATCTGAACATGATGCTTATGATTCTGTTTTCGGCTGCTACAGATGTGGTAGCACTTTTACGTTGCAGTAGATTCAGTCTTGGGATTATGGCTTCTACCAGAGGCCTTGTTGCTGGAAGGTTATTTCTACAAGTGAGTTATTAAGCAATCTCTTTGCTCTATGCCGGTTTTTTTTTCTGATGAACCCTGATGTTCATTGTGATCTCTGTCCATTTCTTTTGTTCGCACACAGGAACCAGATAAGGAAGCTGTTAATTGTTCAGCCTGTGGTTCTTCGGGTTTTGCTATATCAGGAGACTTGAATTTGCTAGACAACACCATCATGAGAAGCGATGCTCGGTATATCATTGTTGTGGAAAAGGTATATTCTTGATCCAATCAAAGGACATATAACGTAATCGTTCATATAAGTCACTCCTAGATCTGTTTCCAGCACGCGATATTTCATCGGCTTGTGGAAGATCGTGTGTTCAATCACATTCCTTGTGTGTTCATCACTGCGAAAGGGTATCCGGATATTGCCACAAGGTCAATTCTTTTAACTTGGGTTACAATGCCATGTTTGCAACAAAGCCATTGATATTGAGTAGCTTGGAAGTTGAAATCTTTTAGGTTTTTCCTTCATCGGATGAGCACAACTTTTCCTGATCTGCCAATTCTTGCTCTAGTAGATTGGTGAGCATAGATAAACATTCTCCTCTTTGTATAGATAAAATTTTAGTGCTCATATAATCATAATTGAGAGAGGTCTATGAAAAATTGTAAGGAATCCAGCTGGGTTAGCTATACTCTGCACCTTCAAGTTTGGAAGCGTAGGAATGGGTCTTGAAGCTTACAGATATGGTAAAAAGACTCACTGTTTGCATCAAATAATCCCACAGGTCTCTGTAATGATGGTTTTTGCTTTGTCGTAGCTTGCAATGTGAAGTGGGTTGGGCTCCGAGGAGATGATCTGAATCTGATACCAGAAGAGTCTTTGGTTCCCTTAAAGCCAAAGGACTCACAGATTGCTAAGAGCTTATTGTCCTCCAAAATCTTGCAGGTAACTAACTATACATTATAAGCAGAGATCAGTAGTAATGTTCAAATGGAAGCAAAGATGTTGATTGAAAGTTCTGAGATTCGATTCCATAATTTACGAATTCAAATCCAAATCAATTTCGACTTACTTTTCTCATCAGGAAAACTACAGAGACGAGTTGTCACTGATGATTGAAACTGGAAAGAGAGCTGAAATTGAAGCTCTGTATTGCCATGGTTATGATTATCTGGGTAAATATATAGCCACCAAGATCGTGCAAGGCAAATACATATAACATGTAAGATTTTTTTACCAAACCAACAAAATTGTGTTCGTCTTTTTTTTCTTTTTATAGGATAGGGTTTTATGCAAACTCTCATAGAATGTATAAAAATAGATTACAAACAAATAAAAATTTCCAAATTATAGGAAGATCTTTGTTATACATAAGGCATGGTGATGATTCAGTAAGAAAACTTGTCCTAATCTCCACTGTCCTATGCAGGTATAATGATAATTCCAACAAAAATTGTTCTCACTTCTTTTTTGATACGAGACTGATCTTTTTCCCCTCCACAACGAACTTTCCACTTCGCTCCAGCTGTAACAAAGAGTTATAACATCAGTAAAAATGACATATTTTACCTTTCTATAATGAGAAAATGAGAGATCATCTGATGAATTTCATGTCTCAATGTAAGTAAGCACAAGTACTAGGAGAGATCTGGATGAAGATAAGACAAGGTTTGTAATTACCTTAAGTTTTAAGTAAGCAATAGTTTCTTTGCTTGAAGAGAACTCTGAGAGAACTGATGGTGCTTGTTCATCAATTAGAGATTTAAGCTGTTTCAGCTTCATGCATCCACCACTACCAGCATCCTGAGAATGTTTTGCACATTTACAAATAAGAGGATATGGGTGAGATGCTAATGCTATAAACGAAGTTTCAAAGCAAATTGACAACGTACCTTTCTAAGAATCTGCTTGCACAGGTTCTTTAACTTGATTTTGGGTTCAATGATTTCATCGTGCTTCCTTTTTGCTGGGAGAGAATTTTTGATAACAGACTTGTCTTCACTGTTTTCACTGTCTTCCTCGTTCTCTTCTTCTTCCTCTTCGTCATCATCATCACTGTTATCAAAAGACGTCTTCTTCCCTTGGTAACGAACACCGGCTATTTTCTTTGGTCGGTCTTTGATACCCAGTCCTTGTTTTCCAGCCGTGGCTTTATCCTGCAGACATTTCACTTAAGATACCAGATCCCAACCTCTTTTCCAATAACAGCTTGCAAAGAAGAGTGTGGGGGAGACAAACACACATACCTGAACCATGTTGTAAAGATTCTCTTGATCGTCCTCACAAAACATTTTTCTCTCATTAGTCTTAGATGATTTCTTTTTGCCAGACTTTGCTCCAAGAAGACCGCCCGAGACAAACCCAGATTTAAATCCCCACCAGTCCGAAGAAGGTTCTTCGATTTTCTGTTCTGTTCAGTCCAAAAGATCCATATGTTTTCAACTCGAAGAACAAAAACAACTGAAAGTCACACCATTTCAAGATTTAAGGACATATAATCACCTTTAACACTAGCATGTTGGTCCTCAGATATAATTTCAATCTCCACAGTATCGGCTATGTCACAAACCACAGGAGAAGGTTCCTCAGTTCGCTTAACCTACAAAACAGTAAAATAACGTAAGCCTAAGTTAGACTATCACTTTCATAATGCGGTTTGTTTACATAATGGTTATAGCAGAAAAACTCCTGATAATATGCACATATTAACAATCTCTACAAGTTATGAAGTTATGAATCCTGGTCATGAGCGGATAAGCAAGTAGAGAACTGATTGGAAAGCAAGCTTACCAATATTCCTTCAAGATCTTTAGACGAGTATGAATTGACAAGCTTCCCTTTCTCTCTACGTTGATACCTAAACCCATGAAAAACTCAAAAATTCAAACACCATACATATTTGCCAGAGAGTGCTAATAAGAAAAGAAAAAAATCTAACAACCTTCCTTGTGGACGAGTGACTTTCCCAACGGTCTTAGACTTGGGAGGCTCGGATTTGGAAGCATCGTCTTCACTTTCTGCTTCCTTCTCTGAATCTGGCGTATGCCACAGAAACAAGAATCATAAGGGTAATTAAACTTCCATAATCAAGAAAGAGCTCAAGTTAACAAGAAGTAGTGTTACCATCATCATTCTCGCTAGTCTTGGTAGGTGCTGCTTGCTGCAAATAGCACCCAAGTTGAAATCATTTCCAATTTTTCCAAAAGTTTATAGATAAAAGCAAAGATGAACACAGCCATTACCACTTTCAATTTCTTGAGAATGTTATCGAACTGAGTTGTATCAAATGCCCATGGATTCGGCTTATCAACACCAACACCTGCTCCCAATTTCAAATTTTTAGTCCTATACATATACACATTCCCCCAAAAAAGCAGTTTTTTTTTTGTATAAGTTGCAAAGTAGCTCTATTTTATAAAATTCCACAGCTTTATATTCACCAAACTAGAGGAATTCAAATCTATAATCGCCATTTACACATATACATCAGGCGATAGAGAGAATTAAAAAGAAGAAGAAGAAGAAACGAACCAGTTGTATCTTGTTTGTTCTTCACTCTCACATAGCCTTTGATCCCTTGCTTATCTTTACCAAGTCCTTCTCCTTCTTCCCAGCCCTAAAAATCACCATTCCAAAAATTAGGTCTTTATAAAATCTCTACGCTTAGATCATTCAGAAAAATTTACTCACCATCGATTTCATAAGCCGAAAGGCGGCTGATTCCTTTAAGATTCCGACGTACTTAACCGGAGCTTCCGGCGCCGCCATCTTCTCTTTTGAATTTCCGGCGATTGATTGCAGACAATCCGTCGCCGTTTAGTCGGAGCTCAAAAGAAGAGTGGGCGAGGGAGTTTAGAGAAAGCTGGGAGGAGAAAACCTAAAGCGGAAGAAGTGATGAGCAATTATCCTCTACAACGCGGCCTTTTGTAAAGTTTAGTGGAAATGCAACCTGATCGACGGTAGAGATCTAATCAAATTTTTAAATTGGCTAGTATAGGCCCAAACAAGTATTTATAAATCTCTGCACCTAAGAAACCCATAAAGGCCCAGTTTAAAGCTTGGCTGGGCACGGGTGGTAGTCTTTACCCGATCCAACCTTACGGATAAAAAAATAAATTATCCTTCGATCCGTAAATAACGGGTATCCGAAAAATAGGTACCCTAGAAAAAATAGATGATCCGCTAAATATCCGACCTTTTACCCAAAAAATAGATTATCCGCTAAATATCTGACCCTTTACCTTTATCCACATATTTATAGATCATTGCCTTTATCTACATAATAATTTCGTATTATGCTAGGTTGGATTTGGGTTTAAACGTTTACTAAAAAAACATAATTAGATATTTTATTGTTAATTAAGCATAATAATTAGGTTTATAGTATTATCAATTATATATATAATAATGTTATTGGTAATATTATAAAATACAATTAAAGCGGGTATTTACGGGTCACGTAAATAGTCGGATAATGGGTTGGGTAACGAGATGGATATGAAAGAAGAAAAAAATTGATATCTGATACCCGACTCTTATCCACAGATAATAGAATTCTGATATCCTTTACCCGATCATTAGGTCACATGTATTCTTTTTTTAAAACGGGTACGAGTCAGATAACGGATCGAAGATGGATAACGAATATTAGTGCCCAGTCCTACATATAACTACTTACGGTGCTCCACAATTTTACAACTGAAATTTGTCCAAAAAATTATATTTTTCAAAATATAAAAAATGTTAAATTTGACACAAACATATATATAGCCAAAACAAAAAGATGTTGCGAGTACACAAAAAAATTGCTAATTTGTGAGTTAGTAATTTTTTTTTTTTAAAGTAATGAAAATTTGTTGACAAAAAAAGAAAATGAAATTTCCACCACAAATAAAGTAAAATAAAGTGGCGAATTGACTAGGAGAGAAATCAGAGAAGAAATGGCAATGGCTGCTTCTACTCAGCTATCTTCTTCGTCTTTGTTTCACTCTCAAATTACCAAAAAGCCACTCCTTCTCTCGGCGGCGACGATCAGAGGCCATGGATTCAATATACGAAGGCCTACTAACTCTCTCTCGTTATCCCGTCCTACTTCAGTCTCAGCTTTGGCTGCGTCTTCCGCCGTCGGCGTCAATGAACCGGTGACTTCAGAGAAACCAACCAGAACTCTTCCGTTTCGAGTCGGTCACGGTTTCGATCTGCACCGGTTGGAGCCAGGGTACCCTCTGATCATCGGCGGCATCGATATCCCTCACGATAGAGGCTGCGAAGCTCACTCCGATGGTCGGAAATTCGATTAGTGAACTCGTCTTTTTTTATTCCGGTAGGTTTTTGATTTGAATTGTGAACTTGTATTGTTGCAGGCGATGTGTTGCTCCACTGTGTAGTGGATGCGATTCTGGGAGCTTTAGGTCTTCCTGATATCGGTCAGATTTTTCCAGATTCTGATCCTAAATGGAAAGGAGCTGCATCATCTGTATTCATCAAAGAAGCTGTAAGCTTTCAATTTTGTGTGAAATTGTGTATTCAGAGATTCTCTTACACCTACCAACTTACATTACAGCTCTGCCTTTAAGCCTGGTTTTGTCTGAGTTATTTTATACAAGTTGTTGGTTTGTAATACTCTTCTTGATTATAATCTTTTCACCTATATAGAGAGTAGACAAGATATGGAGAAAAACAAAAATCTTGCAAAGTCTTGGCATAACTCAAGTTTAGATTAGGTTCCTGCTTCTTGGGTTGATGAGATATAGAATAGTTCTCGTATTCTTACATTTCCTTGGAGGCAACATATATGATTGATGTTAAGTATGTGTACTCAAGTTTGAAACTATAGAGTTTCTTTCTTGTCTGGGTTTTTAAATTATGGGTTAGGTTTAGTGCAATATCTTTGTTATGATTGACTGTGAATGTTTGATTGCATAAAAGCTAATGTGAATCAAGCTATAAATTTTGAATTATGGTCACTTGTAATTAGGTGATATGATCAGTTATAATAGTTTATCTCAGCTTCTTGTCGGAATGAAGAGTGATTCAATGAACTTGAAACAGGGTTTTGTTTGGCTTTATGTTTCAGGTGAGGCTCATGGACGAGGCAGGGTACGAGATAGGAAACCTAGACGCGACATTGATTCTACAGAGACCAAAGATAAGTCCACACAAAGAGACAATCCGATCCAATCTGTCCAAGCTTCTAGGTGCAGATCCTTCTGTTGTGAACCTAAAAGCTAAAACCCATGAGAAAGTTGATAGCCTTGGAGAAAACAGAAGCATTGCAGCTCACACTGTTATTCTCCTCATGAAGAAGTGAGGCAATTTTATCATATTCCTTAATGTATCAATCTTCTTAAAAAATAAAAATAAAAAAACCTTTTTAATGTAATCACCCTTTAGAGCCTTATTAATCCCAACAGTGAAAATCGAATAATGTGATGATGATACATTGAAATGGAAAAATGATTATAGTTTCTTTGTCAGGTTTGAATAAAACTGGAAATTGTGACTTTTAAGCGGGAAGTTTCTTGTGATGCAATTTTATGTGTCTGTCATTTTCATCTTTAGACATGTATCACATGAAACTGTGATATTTTGTGTGTATGTGTGTGTGTCGAGTTAAAATTGAAATCATGCATCGTGTTTTCGAAATACATAAGAAGGTAAATATGAATCTACAAATGGACATAATTGTTTCGTTGAGTATCATGCGAAATTTTTTCTCTAGCTAACAATGCTGATTTGACACAGGAAAATTTAAATAACGCTAGTTAATCAAACTAAAACAACAAACTAAATACATCCATGATCTTATCTTAATTGTTCTTTTACTTGTCAATTATAAATTTAAAACAGAACATTACTATATGCCTTTTTTATCTCTTGAAAATCTCAAGAGATGATACAACCATGGTCATGATCGTATACAACGCTACTCTGATGATACATATGAGGATCATAAAAACAATGAATTTCACGGTGAGCCTCGAATCCCTTACGTTCGCTTTCTTCTTTCTTTTTCTTTTCTGCAGCAGCAACAATTTCAGCTTCTTCATTCTTCTTCTTTTCTGCAGCAGCAGCAGTTTCAGCTTCTTTTTTTGGATCGTAAGGTCCAAATGTCGCCATTTTAGCATGACTCCATCTCCTTTCGAGTTTGGTAAGGATCTTCGTGATGTCGAACTCTCCAATCACCGTTAATTTTCCATCTTTTGAGTCCATAGTGATCGTTGTAATCCCTAAAAGAAAAAAGAACGATTTTGGCTTTCAGATTTATGAAGATTTTTAAAGGAGGTCTTTTTGGGTTTCAATTTATAAACCGCGTAAGTGTAATTCATGGCTTTGCAAAAAAAAAACTTATGAACAAGACAAAAGTCAAATTCATGTTTCGGGAGGTTTCAATTCATAACCCATAAAGGATCCCAAAATAGAGTGTGTGTAATCAAAAGCTTTGTTTTTTCAACAAGACAAATATCATTTTGTTTGGGAGGTTTCAATCCATAACACAATTGAATCCCAAAAACAGAGAGAGAGAGAGAGTGTGTGTGTGTGTGTAACTGAAAGTTTGTTTTTCAAGAAAAAGCTCATGAGCTAAACAACAATCAAATTCAATTTTTTGGGTGTTCAATTCATAACCCATAAAGAATTCCAAAAACATATTGAATGTGTAATTGCTAGCTTTATGTTTTGTGTTTTTAAATATAAAAGAGATTCATAAACAAGACAAAAAATCACATTTTCTTTTGTTGGGTTTCGATTCATAGTTTCATACCCCTAAAAATAATCCCGAAAACAGAGTGAATGTGTAATCAAAAGCTTTGCTTTTCGATAAAAACTCATTAACAAAAAAAAAAAATCAGATTCATTTTTCATGGGTTTCATGGTTGAGACTTGATGTGGATTACCACAAATAATCACAAAAAAAAAGAGTGTATATGTAATGTGTATGTGTAATTAAAAGCTTTGTTTTTACAATAAAAACTAATGAACAAGAAAAAGAATCAAATTCACCTTTTTGGGGTTTCAAATCAATTCATAACCCATAGAGAATCCCAAAAAACAGAGAGTGTGTGTAATCAAAAGTTTTGTCTTTTCAATAAGAAAACTCGTAATGTTCAAAAAAAAAAGAAAAAAACTCATGAACAAGACAAGAAATGATGAAAATGTTCAAAAAAAAACAAGACAAGAAACAAAGAAACATATTTCATGGTTGAGACTTGATGTGGATTACCTGGAAATTTAGAAACTGTTCTAATGATTCTCCCCTTTGATCTCTCATCACATACATCCATCATTACAACCATTTTCTGCAAAAAGTGTGAGAAAAAAAAAAGCACCATTAAGTTTTTAGTACTTTGTGACCCAAATAAAATACCTTCAACAAAAAAAAATACCTTCATTTTTTTTTGTATTAACAGAGCAGAATATGAGAGAAATAAAAAGGTGGAGCTTTTATTCCAAAATGTAAACAAAGCTTATCCTTTTATATACCAAATAACAAACCGCCACATGAAAAGGGTTTAGAGAAAACAGGAGAATACGAGTATAGGAATTATGAAATTTCCCACAAATACCAAATGCTTCTTCTAACAAGAGCGTGAAGATCACTAGCGAGAAGTGCGTGTGGGATTTTCTCAGCTTCACTTTTTTCTGTGTTCTATGGCAATTTCTACTCTTTTAATGGCAAATGACATGTGACAGTCGATTATTATTATTATTAATCGTTACTAAATATAGTAACTAGCACTTCGAACTTTTTATTTTGTCAAAGATTCTTCCAAGGTCTATTGATTTTACTGCCCACATATCAACATCCCCATTTTTGTTTGCATTTTGCAATCTTCTCTAGTAAACAACGAAAACAAATAACAAGAAAAACTCTGAGAAGAACTTTTGAAAACAGTCGATGATTTTTCCTTGTAACAAATTTCACCTTCTATTTATACCCAAAACTCCAACCAATTGTCTGTTATATAGGGAGAGAGTGTGTAACTGAAATCAACTGAAAAATCAAAATTTTTGGGTGTTTAATTCATAACCCATAAAGAATTCCAAAAACAGATTGAATGTGTAATTGAAAGCTTTATGTTTTTTTAAAAAAATATATAAAATTCATGAACAAGAACAAAAAATTCACATTTTCTTTTGTTGGGTTTCAATTCATAGTTTCATACCCCAAAAATAATCCCGAAAACAGAGTGAATGTGTGTAATCAAAAGCTTTGTTTTACGATAAAAACTCATTAACAAAAAAAAAATAAGACGGACAACTTCATCAGCATTCAGCAGCATAATCGATACAGATAAATAGATCATCTAAAACACGTCCGTGAAGAGACAATGCCTAAGTTAAAAAAGTTGTTAGTAGTGATCAAATCACATGTTTGAAATTGCATGAATGAATAGTGATACTAAAAACGTATACGAATACGATCCGCGCATAATCATTTAGTACATTTAATGTTTAAAATTTTGTTATATTTTTATGATATCAATAAAATGTCTACATTATGCCTAGAGTCGTCAATATTATTAAGACGGACATGTATGTGTATTACCTGGAAATCTAGCTATTGTTCTAATGATTCTCCCATTTGATCTATCGTCATAGACATCCATCATCACAACTATTTTCTGCATAAATTGTGAGAGAAAAAAAGCACCATTAAGTTTTTAGTACTTTGTGACCCAAATAAAATACCTTCAACAAAAGAAAAAACACTTTCATTTTCTGTCTAAACAGAGCAGAATATGAGAGAAATAAAAAGGTGGAGCTTTTATTCCAAAACTAGAATTCTTAGACTACAAATTTCACATTCTATTTATACCCAAAGCTCTAATCAATTCTATTATATACAACTAGAATTTAACCCGCGCTAATTATAGCGCGGAGTATTTTTTTTTAAATAAATTGTTTTGAAATTTAAGAAAATTGATTTTATCTGAAATTTACAATATAGCTAACTAATGATTATAGATAAAACTGTCAATTTATAATAATTTATTTATTTAACCCGTTTTGCAGTGAACTAAAATATTATTCGGGCTAACCCGCAAATACTTATAATCTTGAAAACATAACTCTTATATGCACTGTTAAATGACTCTAGTTTTTGTGGTTAGTTTACGAACTCTTAAAAAAATAGTTTTCTCGTGTCTAACTTTTTATAAAATTAGTAAAATATTTTTTAATTTTTGTTTTGATATATATTCAAATAAAGTATAATAAATTATAGTGAAAAATATAGCAAGATTTTGAATAGATTTTTTTCTTGGAATATATATATGAATTGATTATTATTTTAAAATATATAGTATTAAAAATAATTAAGAAATTAAATATTAAATAACCTCTTTAATGCAAAATATATACTTATTTTTTGTTATTTGTAATAGCATTTCATGTAATAACATACAAAACAAAGTTTATTTTTAAAAATATCTTTTTAAATAATATTATAGAGATGATTTCTTGTACTAAATCCACAGAAAATATCATATAATAAAGGTTTAAAACGAGAAGAGTTTATGGTCTTTGGAAGTAATATGATAGAATTTTTCAATTCAGTCTGTTAAACTTTTTTTTCGTTTGAAAATTTATTATATTGATCTCTAAAACGATACAACTTATACCAAGACTAGCAGATTACATAAAGCCGACAGATGATAAAACATCCCCAGAAACAAAGCCGGCGGATGATAAGACATCCCAAAGACAAAGCCGGTAGATTATAAAGAATCCCTGAAGACAAAAGCCAGCGAGTACAAGACACTTTTGGAGACAAAAACCAAATAAAGGAAGACACAACAAAATACACAAGATAGAATATTGAAGTCAAAGTTAAAAATCTCGAAACCATGGGGAAAATCGGAACGAAGCAGGGAGAACCAACTAACGCAAGCGGATGAAAGTCAAGGATAGAGGAAACCGCGAAACCGCGAATGAAGAACCAATTAAACCGATTAACCCTAAAACTTGATGCAAACGAACGGGAATCTAACTCCTACCCATCTAATCTTCTCCCGACACGGTTTAAATCTAGAACTTTGCATCTCCACAAGAGGTTAGCCTTACAAGAACTGACCGATAACAAACCACGACATAAAATCTATTTATTTTTTTTAACTAAACGACGGCGGAATGAGACTACCTTTTAAGATTCAACGAACATATAAATGGGAAAATCGAAAACTATCATAAACCAAACACCACAATCAAACCGGCACTTTCCCAAGATCAAAGAAATTGAAACCAAGACCCCAAAAACCAAAGACAAACCGCAGCCTAAACCCAACGCTGCTCGACCACACCCTCTCGCAACATCAGAACAGACTAAATTTCAGAAAAACTTCTAGAGAAAACCTCAAAAAGAGCATCTGAAGATGGAGGACAAGTAGAAAATTTAACCAAATCCCTAAAGAACAACAGATCGTGAACAAGGATAATTTAATAAAGTAGGTTTTCCACACTCAAATTTAAGATTTTTTAGGAGAGAGGAAGAAGGATGACCGCGGTCTGTTAAACTTAAACCGTACGTTTGTGTATTACATAAACTGATAAAATATTATTTCTCAAAAAGTGTTATTCGTGGGGATTATTGACAACAGTTTTCTCTATAAGTCATTTTTCCATGGAAAGATGAATACTCTCACCGAGAGTACTAAAGATGTTGCTTTCTTTCTCTGAACCCAAAAGCCAAAATCCATGAACCCTCTCTCTTTCTCTAACCCTGTAGAGCGGCTTGAGCAATCTCGAGGGCTTCTTCGACTGAAGCTGCGCTGGCGAGTTTAGCCTTATCGACTATTGGTTGGCTTCTTGCTAGCTTTGGGAGAAGCTGAAACTCCTGTGTAAGAGATAATACACAACAATGCAAACAATTATTAAACCCAATATAGCTTATATTTACATGAGCAAAACCCATATTGTAATTGCAATGGTCCAGATTCATATGCTTGATTGTATGCCACGATACACAGCTAACCCGATTCTAGTGTTCCAAGGGTGATTTGAAGAAATTTGAGTGTGGATTAATAAAAGTAACATGTTTTTTAAAGATTGGCTGGTTCAGGATGTTAGCGAGGGAGTGGCTAAGAAAGACTCTTACCTCGGGAGAACCGCTTTCTACAAGAACACCTTTCAACCTGCCTGTGATACGATAATTACTCATCAAAATTAGTTAATTAGCTAAGCTGTGTAATTCTGCAATGGCCAAGAGTCGGGAGTGAAATGAGAAAAAAGTGGAAGGTCTGATTTACCAGAATCAATCCAGAAGGTAGCGATTTTCGGGTCGAAGTTCCCGACCTCAACTGTTTCTCCCACTGTCCAATAAGAATCAGTGGTTTAGTTACATTGGAAATATTGTTTGAGTGCTTACTATTTAGGTCTAACGAAATTTACCATTATCCCCGAAAAACTGCCACCAAACTTTTCTTGAGCTGCCTTCATACTCGAATACTCTCGAGTAAAAATACGGGAGATAATCGTACCTGCAGCGTTTTGAACAAGACATGAACTAATCGGTTGAGAGCCGCCTACAGATCATGCCAGGGTGGAAGAAGCTTACGTGTCAGTGTGTGCAGTGAGCAGAGATTTCACACAGTGTTGTGCAGAACGCCGGGCGTGATCAACATGTTCAACTCGTGTCATCCGATCATATATCTGTTCATCAGACAATAACATGATGAGTTTACAGAACACAAGAATTGCCGCTTAACATGTTTCATCTTGCAGCAAAGTACCTTCAAAGGGAAGGCTGCGACATCTCCAATAGCAAAAATTCCAGGGGTACTTGTCCTGAACAAGCCATCGACCTGTGGTTGAAGATGAGCTCTTGTCAGACTTTTTGATTGAAAGTAAATACTGACGTAATTTCTCGTGAAGTTAAAAACTTCGAAAACCGATTAAAATTGGAAACTAAATCAGGATGTTTTGCGATAACATTACCTGAATTCCTCCGATAGATTTGTTCATGGCCAAAGTTTCAAAGGGGCCAATAGCAGGCTTAGCTCCAATTCCGATCACTACCTGTACAGTAAGGATACACAGGTTGAACAGCATTCATTGACCTTGACAGCTTCCATTTGATCAGAGTTGTTAAAGTTTGCATCATTTGAGAAAGAAAAAGTGAAGCTGAGCTACAACTATACCGTGTCTGCCTCAATGGTAGACCCATCAGCAAGCTTAACAGCTGTTACACGCCCATCCGAACCTGCTTCTAAGTTATTTATGGAAGCACCCTATTCAACAGAAGGAATGAACTTTAAGTTTACTCACTGTGTTTCTGAAATTCTTAGGTTTGCAGGAAAAGAAAGGCTTCAGTCTTAAGGCATTGATTGTGGGTTGATATCTTACCTTGACAAACTTAACACCATTTTGACGGTATAATTCTTCGTATTTCTGAGCAAGTGATGGAGTGAACAATCTTTGCAAAAGCTGATCTTCAGGGAATACAATCTATTGTTGCACAGGGGAAAACCCAAAAGCAGCTTGTAAGTTATTATATTCATGCGAAAATACAACTTTTTGCACCACGCAGATTTACATGAGTGTCTGTCTTGCATATTATCTGAACGTTTCCAGGAATTTTGTTTTACTCATCGAATGACTAAAATATACTTCATTTCTAACACAATTTAAAGATTAAAGTCAACGGAATACTAACAGTTGTGTCTAGGTTCCACGCGACAGCTGCAGCAGCAACCTCCATGCCGATGTAGCCACCACCAACAATGACAATTTTCTTTGCCTTTCCCTGAATCATATATTAGAAGGTTATTTCGTTGCCAAACAAATTTAGAGTTTCTTGATGACGTTTATAAAGATGACATAACTGGAAAGAATGCCCTTAGCTTACCAGAGATGATATCAGTGAATCAGCATCTGCAACCTCACGAATATAGTGAACTCCAGGTAAGTTCCCACCAATTTTATCTGGGAACCTGCAATACAAATATTTAACATATTAATGGACAAGATTGAGAAGTCCTAGTTTCTCTGATGTTTTTTTATCAATTCATTGCAAATAGAATGTCACTTCACTCACCTTGAGGCCGTACACCCTGTAGCGATAATTAGGGATCCATATTTTAACTGCTTCCCTGTGTTTGTTGTGAGGGTTTGCTTTTCAAAATCAGCTCCAGTCACTGGATCTTCATATATCATCTGTTGAAACCAAATGCATTAGTGTAACACGAGAGAAGACCACAAATTCACCCATGTAGATTCCGAAATTGGAAGATTAAACAAACTCAAGACTCTTCACTTACATACACAGATTTTGAAAAAAAACTATGAATCAGAAGAAGAATTACCTCAATTCCTTTCTCCTTGTACCAATCTGGTGTTTGCCTCTCTCCACCACCTCCAACACACGTATGAAAGCCCTGCACATTCAGTATAGACAGAACACACTAATCACAAAACTAAACCATACAAATCTTTAAATTAGAAACAAAATCTATAGCCAATTAAGTAGCACTAATACAAATCAAACATTAGTGTAGTAAAGCTAACTGGTAGGCTAAGCTTACTGGTAAACGAGCAGGCTTCTTCTCTGGAGGGAACAAGTAAGCTTTCGTCAAAGCCGGTCTCTCATAAGGTGCGTAAGCCTAAATGAAAACAACAACAACAACAAATCCAACAATCACATACAATCAAACAGAGTAAAACCAAGATTCGATACTGATATTGAAAACACTCGTCGATCGATTTGGTTCACCTCTTTGGTGACAATGCAGAGGCGACCATCTGCCATTCCATTTTCTACGAAAGTCCTGGCAGCATAACCCGCAGCATTTCCTCCACCAATTATCACAAACCTACAAAATTACGCGATCCCAAAACTCAATTCGCATACAAATTCCTCTACGCAAAAAAAAAAAAAAAAAATTGGACGNATTGGAAGAATAATTATTATACTAACTCGCGATTCTCGTTAGCGAACGAAGCAGTGACGAGGCCTCTGGATGCGATTCTAGAACCGATCGGAGAAAAACGAGCGGGAAAACGGCGAGCGAGAGACGGAGAAGTCGGACACCAAAGAGACAATCCAGTCTTCGTCGGCAACGTGGTAGATGCTAACGCCATTGCTCTTCGAACTGCAACAACAGAGGGATTAGAGAGAGAGAGAGAGAGAGAGAGAGAGAGAGAGAGAGATCTAGGGTTTGAAGTCGAGGAAGAAGATGGTGTGAGAGTGAGAGAGAAGACCTGGAGACATATTTGTTTATAAGAAGAGCCAAAAACAGATAAAATTATTGAAACAAGTGCGAGACTGTATTGTTTGTTGGCTCTATCACAAAGCTAAAGGTCATAAAGGTTAAAAAGTTTTTTAGTTTGAAATTGAGAAAGAGAGAGAGATGATTATTGGAAAGATGGGTAGTGAAGAATGGGGCTGACTTGTCTTATTGCTTTTCATTTGTCCTTTGTAACCAACAAAAAATTACAAGAAAAGAGATATTTTTTTCTGACAAGAGATATATTGGTATATTCCTTACCAAGTTTTTGTATATCTTGTTGGCCAATATAGTGGAGACATGAGGAGGTTATAAAAAAAAATTAATAAAGTTTTAGATTAGATTTGATTTAATTTGTATTTTTGGGTCTAAAATTTCCATTAAACTTAAACAAAATGAACATAATTTCCAAGAGAGCTCTCTTAGCAATCGAGTCGACTTCAACATTGACTTCTTGTGGAATAAAACGATATAAAATCATAGGGAACAAAAAAACTAAAATCCTAATATCATGAAAAACTTCATAGAGCTCAATCGATTTTTTCGATGAGTTATCAATAAGATCTCTACAATAAAATATGATGTGAATTTCCGTGAAGTCTCGAGCATCTACATGAGCTAATGTTGAACGCAGAGCCAAAGCTTCCGCCGCTAAGGCAGAGCTAATCCTATGTTTTTGATCGGAACATTCTTCTAATCTCCTGCACCTTGCATCTAAAAGAATTTTGCGGTGTTGGAGAAGACTTCCCACCGGAAGAACTCCCGCATCTGCTTTCCATATATATTTTTTTATCTTAGCTTTCCAATCAAAATCATATGGTGTACCATGATTTTCAATCAAAATCATTGAGAGGATTCATAGAAGAATCTAGTCGAGCAAGAACATACCATGATTTTGTGGTGTATCGACCATGTTTGTTGGCTAGCCATACAAACTTATCTGGTTTGGGGTGGAAGCTCGGTTTGGATATTGGGCTCAATCATAAGACATGTTTTGGAGCGCCGTGGTACTAAATTTCTCAGTTTATGCTCTATGATAAAGCATGTTCGGGACATCTCTTGGTTCCCTCGAATTGTTTTAACTTCGTTTGGGGTAGGGAACTTGATGCATTGGTGATAGGTTGATGGGACCACCTTCGTCGCATGTATCCAAGCTGTTCCTAGTATCACATTGAAGATGGTCGGTTTATCGACGACAACGAACTTAACCAGTTTTGTAATCCTTACATTGGTAGTCTGATTGTTCCAACCGTCATGGTCGTGTCTCCATTTAACCCCTTGAGCGGTTTGACGGATGGTTTAAGATGATGGTCAGTAAGTTCCATTTTATCCAACGTTTCTTTGAAGATTAGGTCTACCGAGCTGCATGTATCTATCAAGACTCGCGAAATCTCACAATCGCCGATCCTTAGCTCGATCACAAGGGGATCGTTATGTGGGACGTCCACGCCGTTTGCATCGGCGTCCGTGAAACTTATTGTTTCGTTGTTAACGAGCTATGTGGTGCCCTTTTCCTACCCCCTTTGAGTGACCATGATCTTCCTTCCATACTTCTTGATGGAACGAATTGAATCATTGCATGTCATGAGACCTCCCATTATCATGTTGACTCTTCTCCTGACCGGCGGGGGAGAGTCCAGTCTATCATGGACACCATGGTCTCGCTTGGGTGTCTCGGTATTTGCTCTTTGTATATTTGGTGGTGGGGGAAGATCCTCGTTTTGATTAGGCATGCGCCTATCTTCGTTGCTATCATATCGGCGGTCCACGTTTGCTCGTTGCTCTTCGTTCCGAACCGAAAAATGATTTGCGTCACCGATCTCTCCCTTGTGGTATTTTTCGAGTAAATACTTTTGTAGTTGGCGACATTGAAAAGTGGGATGACTGTAACGCTTGTGATAATCACAATATGGTCGTTGATTCCCTTCATTTTGTACCCACTTGTTCGACTGCTATTGTGGTTGTGCCTCGCCGATATAATTTATGTTCGCTCTTCTAGCTCTGTTGTTGTTGTTGTTATTGTTGGGATAGTCCTTGTCGAAGTGTTGTCGAGGTTCATAATACTCCTTTTTTGCTTTGGTCGGTGGAGCTTTGTTAGCCACGTTGTTGGATGAATTTTTCTTGGCCATAGCTTCTTTTTCCTCCTCGTCTTCGACGTACAATATTGCTCGATGCAATGCATCTTCCAAGGTCGGCCGTTTGTCTAACTTCAAGCTATCTCAAAATTTCATGTCGGACCGAAGGGTTCCCCATAAGGCTGGTATTGCCGCGTCGTCAGGCATTGAGACTCGAGACGCAATCGAGTTGAACATGTTCATGAAAGATCGGAGGGACTCTCGCTCTCCTTGTGCGATGGTGTAAAGGTCGGCGCATGAGGTCGGATGCTTGAGAAACATGTGGTAACGTTTAAGGAAGGCGTTAGATAGCGCATGGTAGCTATCTATGGAATATGCCTCGAGCTTTGAGAACCAGACAAGTGCGTCTCCGCCTAAGGTTTCTACGAAGATTTGGCAATAACCAGGGTCCCGCTCTTCGGCGGAATAATGAGCTCGCCCCATCGCTATTCGAAATGCTGTCATATGTCGGCTAGGATCTGAATCTCCCATGTAGATCCGGAAATTGATTTTTCCCGGATTACGAACTGGGAATTCGGATATCCGAGTTGTAAATGGCGAATTTTGAATCTCTTTTAATATGCGATCGATCTCCGGAGCCGAGCTGGTTGCACGATGGACTAAGGACGTCATAGCTTGGAGTTTGGCATTCATTTCCTTGATCTCTCGATCTCGTCCAATCGCCATGTGATGAGGAGGTGTTTCGAAGTTTGGTAGTTGTGTTCGGTTTTCGGGATAAATCGGGAGTCGATTAGTTGATCGGGGTAGATGTCTGGTCAACGAACATGTTACGGCGCAAGAGGTGATGGTCTTGTGCGGATTGTCGTTCGGGAGTATGTGCTTCTTGAGAATGTAGGTCATTGACTTAATCCTGGCAGGCTGTCTGTATTGCGGTTATTTGATCGAAGCGCGCATTCGTCCCACGAGTCAGCTTGTTTATATGTGCAAGAAGTGTTCCAAAGAGAGCTGGAACGTTGATCTGTTCGACGGTAGAGACTTCGCTAGTTAGTGGTATCGGTTGCGAAGTATCAAGCTCAACGATAGAGGTCGGTATGTTATTGTTTCTCTGGTTCGGAGGCAGTTCTGGTCCGATAACTCAAGGCGTTATGATCGTTGCGCTTGTTGTAGTTGCGGGTAGCTGTTCTGACATCGTTGATTTGCTATTTACCAGGTTACTTTTTGCGTTGAGAAATATCTCTGAGCCCCACGGTAGACGCCAATTGTTGTATCGATTAGAGAAGCCAAATAACGTGGTGATATGATCAAATATCTAAATTGTTCTTTTACTTGTCAATTATAAATTTAAGACATTAATTACCATATGCCTTTTTTATCTCTGGAAAATGTTAAGATTAGAGGGTTACTTATATTATTATAAACATTTAGGTGTTACTAAATATAGAAACGATTAGAGGGTTACTTATTCTGGTTGTAGTTCTCAAACTTTGGATTATAAATAACGGATGCCAGACAAGATAGATTATATATTTACATTAGTTGAACCGGAAAATCACGTTTTAAAAAGATGAAACATACTCACGTTTTAAAATTTACATTAGTAATAAACATTTAATTTATTATAGTTCATGATATGAGAAGCTAGTGCATGCGTGAGTTTGCATAGGTACAACTACAAGTATGCTGGTATTTATTTGAAATTATTCGAACGGTCAAATGAGATTCTACAACCACAATAATTTGCTTAAGTTCCGTATTTAATGCCCAACACTTTAAGCGACTTCATGATGCATGTAGTTTGATAAATCAGAAACTACTACGATTTAACATGCGCTAATTATAGCGCGGAGTAAGTTTTTTTTTATAAATTGTTTTGAAATTTAAGAAAATTGTTTTTATCTGAATTTTACAATAGAACTAACTAATGATTATAGANAAGAACAAACCCTTTCAGCGAGATTCCATGGATCATAGACTGATAATTAAGAGATTATACAACCTTGACCTTGGATGAGATCGTAGGCAGCGTTAATCTGATGATGCACAATATCATTCTCACGGCGAGCCACCTCGAATCCCCAACGTTCGCTCTCGGCAGCGGTTTCCGGAACGTAAGGTCCAAATGTGGCGATTTTAGCATTTCTCCATTTCTTTTCGAGTTTGGTAAGGATCTTAGTGATGTCGAACTCTCCAATCACAGTTAATTTCCCATCTTCTTTGTTCATAGAGATCGTGGTAACCCCTAAAAGAAAAAAGGAAAATCTTTAACCGTGTGGATTCAATTCATAAACCACGTAAGCATTACAAAAAAAAACAACTTATGAACAAGACAAAAGTCAAATTCATCATGTTTCGGGAGGTTCCAATTCACAACCCATAAAGATCCCAAAAATAGAGAGTGTGTGTGTAATCAAAAGCTCTGTTTTTCAATAAAAATTCATGAACAAGAAAAAAATAATCAAATTCACCGGTTTCAATTTATAACCAATATTGAATCCCAAAAACAGAGTGTGTGTGTAACTGAAATTTATGTTTTCTTATGTATATAAAATTCATGAACAAGACAAAAAAAATCACATTTTCTTTTGTTGCGTTTCAATTCATAGTTTCATACCCCAAAAATCAATCCCGAAAACAGAGATAGAAACTCATTAACAAAAAAAAAAAAAAAAACAGAATCATTTTTCATAGATTACCTGGAAATCTAGCTACAGTTCGAATNTTCGAATGATTTTCCCCTTGGATATCTCAGGTCTGTTCGTTTGTCAGCCGCATGAGGCTATGGCTGCGGCTGCGGCCAAACGGTGTTCGTTTACCAGACGCAGCCTCCTGCTGCTGCGACTGCGGTTGGACGCTGCGATATGCGTTCGAAAATTCTGGACACTGAAAATATTCAGCGTTGCGTTGCGATCAATCGCAGCGTCTGGCCGCGCGGCTGCCAAACGAACAACGACAGTTGCGTCTGGCCGCAACTGCCTGCGGCCGACAAACGAACAGACCCCTTGTCATATACACCCATCATCACCACCATTATCTATGTGAGAGAAGAAAAAAAAAGCTTTTTAGAACTTTGTGACTCAAATGAAATACCTTGAACCAAAAAAAAATACCTTCATATTTTCTGTATAAAAAATACTTTCATTTTTTTTTGAAGGAAAATGAAGTATAATTTGGAACTTTATATTGGAATATGTTTAAAATTTTAGATATGAGTTTTGTGAATATGGAGACAATCAATTGTTGTTATGATGAAGAAACACGTGTTGCTTTAGACTCTTAGTGCATATTTAGTGCTAATACTCTTTTCATCAAAGTCATATATAACGTGAATTATTTTTTAATATACAATATACTTGTGTAATTAAATATGTTTTTTTATTAAAAAATTGTTGTAACTTTTTATAAATTGAATGATTTTATATGAATTTGAGATCATGATGGTTAATCAGAATATTTTTTAACACTGTTTATGGTCTCCCTATCTCTAGACACGGTTCTTAAGAGAGCAAGAGAAATAAAAAGGTGGAGAAAATGTAAACAAAGCAGAAGATCCTTTTATATAATAAATAACAAACTGTCACATGAAATGGTTTACAGAAAACAGGAGAAGACGAATATAGGGAATTACGAATACCAAAATGGTTCTAACAAGAGCGTGAAGATCACTCGCGCGAAGTGCCTTGTCACAAATACCAAATGGTTCTTCTAACAAGAGCGTGAAGATCACGAAGATGTGAATTTCTCTATTATTAATTGTTTCTATATTTAGTAAGTAGCATTTCGAACTTTTTTATTTTGTCAAAGATTGCCCACATATCAACATCCTCCCATATTTGTTTGCATTTTTATTTTATTTTATAAACACATTTGTGTTTGCATTTTGCAATCTTCTCTAGTAAACAACGAAAACAAAATAACAAGAAAAGCTTTGTTATGTGTTGTAGTGAACGAAACTTTGTTAATGTTTCTCTGCTAGAAAAGCCTTTGTTATTATGTGTTGTGATAGCACTTAGATTATGATTTTCTAGCTTAGAGACACCAGAATTTGCCTTCTGCATTTGTGTTTATGCATTTTTCTATTCATTTTTGGGTTAAGAACTTGCATTAAATACTAGACTGCCAAGTCTGATGTATGGATAAGGATTAAGGAGTATCGCATAAGTTCTTTATCAAATGTTGTTGGTGTTTCATTTCAGAGAGGTCAGACTTCTTATAAAAGGATCCAGAGATGTGCTTTTATATGGTAGTAAATTTCAAATAATTTATTTTACAATTGAAATGGAGATCCGTTTAAGAGCATGTCAAATCTTTAAACTACTAGAATTCAATCCGCACTAGCTATATAAGTGCGGGCTAATTTTTTCTTAAAAATTGTTTTGAAATTTAAGAAAAAAATAAACTTATCTGAATTTTATAATTTGTCTAATTAACTAATGATTATATATAAAACTATCAACCCATACTAACTTGTACTAAATCCACATTAAAACATTTGGCAAAAAAAAAAAACCCCACATTAAAATATTATATAATAAAGGTTTAAACGAGAAGAGTTTATGGTTTTTGGAAGTGATATGATAGAATTTTTCTATTCAGTCTGTTAAACTTAAACCGTACGTTTGTGTATTACATAAACTGATAAAATATTATTTCTCAAAAAGTGTTATTCGTGGGGATTATCGACAACAGTTTTCTCCAAAAAATCATGTCTCTTAAAATGGAAATAAATATCAAAAGAACTAAATTAACAAAAGAAAAAAATTAAAAATGGAAAATTTTGAAGCTATAGGCTTTTCAAGACGTTCACATAAGATTTTAAACGACTAACTAAAATATGTCAAATCAGCATTTTAATAAAATCTTAAATAATGTCAAGAATTCCAAAACAATTGTGTCTTAAAATGTAAATAAATATCAAAATCGTAGGGAACAAATAAACTAAAATCCTAATATCATAAAAAAACTTCATAGAGCTCAATCGATTCTTCCGATGAATTGAGGATATCAATAAGATTTCTACAATAAAATATGATGTGAATTTCCGTGAAGTCTCGAGCAGCTACATGCATGAGCTAATGTTGAGAGCAGAACCAAAGCTTTCGCCCCTGTGGTGTATCGGCCCTGTTTGTTAGCTAGCCATACAAGCTTATATGGTTTTCGAGTGGCGATGAGTGGGAGCTGACGAATAGCATCTTCATATTGTGGGATTGTAGCTCGGATAGCTTTCCAATTCCAATTAGATGCATCAGGATGGAGAAGAGTTGATACCTTGAGGTCGAGGCTATGGGAAGATGTCTCATTTGATTAAATTAGGTTAATTGAAGCTAAATTTAGGGGAAAAAATGAGTGAAGTTTCAATTCATTGCAACATGTTTTTAATTTTATAAGACAAAAATCTATAACTTACAAATTTTTAATAATTTTGTTGTTTCAGGATTCATTTATTCTGCTATTTTATTATTCAGACATACCCATCAATAATATAGTTGACTAATCCAATTGGTTTTGTATATTTTGCATTAACAAATTTTAACCAAATTAAATATAGAAAGATAGTATATAGAAACACATATGATATGGGCTTATTCCAGAGATTTGAAAGCCCAGAAAAACAGTAGACGGAACTAAGAAAATAAATATCCTAAAAAAACCCAAACAATTACAAAACTTCGAATTTCATCCCCAATAATTCAAAACATTTACACAACTGGCGCCGAAAGTTTCCCGGCTTGCTCCAACACCTCCAGAATCTCCGCACGACTCCTCACGATCCTATGGAAAACCTCTCTGATCTGTTGCTGCAACGGCACAAGCTCTTCCTCCATTCTCCGGCATATCTCCGCCATCTCCGCCACTTGCGTCGCCGCAGATTCAGCAGCATCTTTCTCCGCCGGATAATGAAACCCATCGGCGAATTCCATCAGGGAGTGACCAAGCTTCTCCATCCTCGTCATCTCCTCCATTAATCCCGCAGATCCTTTTTTTTCTTTCTTCTTCCACTCATCACCGATCTTCTCGTGGATTCCGATCAAACTCTGAGCCCAATTCAAATGTTTCGGCGGCACAGGCAAATGATTCGCTAATCCGGATCTCTCCTGACACGGAACCGCCGCCGTTAACACCCACATCACGAACACCATCACCGTGCTCATTATAAACATCGGCTGAGGCAATCCCGCCGCTTCGTTTCCACGCGGCGGCGTTAGATTCGCCGTCATCGCGTGGATCTGTTTCGCCGCCGACCAATTCCTTCCAACGGCCCACGACGACGATTTAAGCTGACCAATCGTCGCTCCTCCTTTACTCGCCGCCGAAGATCCGCCGCTACGACGGCCAAACGACCAAGATCTCTCCGTCGTTTTGTTTCCTCCTCCGCCGCCACCGCCTCCGCCGCTTACGTTCTCTTTGTCCTCGAGGCTCAACGCGACGACGAGATTCGCCAACGCGCGTTTCGCTCTCCTCACGTTACCGTCACCTAACGGACGTTGCTCCAAGGCCGTTACGGCGATCTCAGCTAAGCGCTGGTAATGTCTAACGGAATCGATTCCGTTAACGACGGCGGTACAGATATCAAGCGCTTTAATCGACCGGTCTAACATTTCCGGGACTAAACGGTCGAATGGCGGTTTAGAAATCTGGGTCGGGTCACGACCCATTAACAGAATCGCTTTGAATTCGGCTTCGCAACAGAGGAAAACATCCATTAGCTTACGAAGCCAAGTCACGGACATAATCTGCTCCGTCGCGGCTACGGAAGCAACCGTGTTCGCTTCATCGGACGGTGGTTGTGGTGGAGGAGGAGAGAGAAGCTCGGTGAAACGATCGGCGATGTGTTTTTGGAAAAGCTCGAGATCTTCTTGCTCTTGTTCGTTGTTGACGTCGACGAATTGGTTGCGACGGATACTGATCCGGCCAAGGAACGATCCCTGATTATCCTGCGCAGGTCTCATGATTTTGAGTCAATTTTGAAGGAGGAAGAAGAAGAAGAAGAAGATTGGGAAGGTCTTGGAAATGGCGGATTTATATACGGAGACGAAGGAGTTTGTGGTGCGCATGTCTTGTCGGAGAGCTTGAGACCCGTTCTTCGTGAAGAGAAATGTCCTAAAAATATCATATTGCGCGAAGAGAAATTGGGCTACACTATAGCCCATAAACCCCGAATTACTCAACAAATATTCAAACTGCATGTCGTTTATTTTTTTTGACAATTAAACTGCATGCTGTTTTATTTCCAAAATATAGGAATGTTAATTATTATAAACCAAGGTGGTTCAATTTGAATCGAATTGAACTGAAATTTTGTTAAGGAATTGAAGTTTTGAACCAAGTTTTACTTATTTTCTCAATACACAAAAAACTAAACTAAAATTAAAAATCGAATGAAAAAGTACATGTTAACAAAAAGTGTATTCAATCAAATAATTGTTTTGATTTATACTTTAATGACAAACCAGTAACGTGTGGATCATTTGGTTTGTTTTGGTTTGTTGATAAATCACTCGTCCTGCGACTTTTAGACAAAGATCAAACTTTTCTATCTACGAAAGTCGATGTAGATTTATTTTTACACTGTAGACGAGTTAGAAATATATAAAAACCTATATATAAGAGATGGATAGTTTTATGAAAAATTTGCAAAAAATAGCACTTATTTATACTATATTTAGTATTTTAGTACTTAATATTTTTTTACTGTTTCTTTTTTATCTTTTAGCTGACAAATGATGAAAATACTCCTTCTGTTTTTATGTGTACCGTCCATAGACGTACACGCCGTACTTTACATCGTTTAGATTGTCATATAAAATACATAAAGTGTCCATTTCTAATAACACTTTGAGAAATTGTTAAAAACTAATAAAATTTCAATAAAGTGTCATTTTTTTTGCAAAATTCTCTAGTTTTCTCTAAGTACTTAATTGGCACGTAATCATTTCAAAAGTTGCGGTGTGTATTTTAAAATCAGAGTTTGAGTTTGATCTTAATCCATGAATAGTCCGAATATAGTTTATTACTACTCATAAGATAGGATTCGATTGGTTCGAGATATGACGAAAAAGCTATCATCTCAAAAAGGCTTGTTAAGAATCTCACATCAAAAGTTGAGATGTGACCAAAATAATATATATATAAAAGATATGAATCAGTCCAGAAACTCATGAAACTTGACACTTGTTAACCATATGTTTATAGCTTCTTTATAATGCATTCTCAAAATTTGTCTCCGTTGTCAATATTTCAAAATTTACGCTTACATTAATTTTTTCTTTAAGCAGAGTAAATTAGAAAACAAAGACAGTTTTAATCATATATACAAAAAAAAAAAAGAGGAGGAAAAAGGAGCAAGATCAAAAATATTCATTTAAGGGATCAAACTCAGGTATCATGGGAAATGAACTACACACAAAATGTTTTAAGTGTCTATTATCACCTAAAAGACGAATAGATCAGAGACCTCATCGCGAATTGATTTGTCGATGTTGTAAGCAAGTGACTGAACCTGGCGAGGGAGACAATATTGATATTGTCAATGTCTCTTTTCCTTATGAATATATAACTTTAAAGTTCACAGGATAATGACACCAATTTAGGAGTATCAAGATGGAGTACGTTTAGGGATTCAATTACAGAGTGATTATCTCATGTATTAACTCTGATATTGTGTAGTTTAGGGAAGTAGCCTTTATTGATTGTAATATATATAGATGTACGATTGTATCAAGGAAATAAAGAAAGCGATACACATTCTTCTTCTACTTTGATCATTCGTTTCACAGGATCTTAACTTTAATCAAGCAAGGTTAATTATGCCAAATATATGATAGATATTCTTAGCAATATATCTGCTTCAAAACACTATAATTAACTCCAAAAGCTACCGCCAAAATCACGACGGTCACGTTGTTTTCATTTAGTTTGCTAGTTATTTTAAATTAGGCGGCCATATTTTATAAATGTAGACAATCTCAAAATATATGGTTGCAATATGAGTTTTATAGCATATTTCGCCCAGCACCACGAAATATTTATAGTTAGTACGTAGTTTAATCGAGATTTTCTTTGTAAAATTTGAGGTGTTTCTATCAAATACCAATTGACTGTTACCAGAATTCTAATACAAAGAGAGCGTCAAATGTTAAATTTACTAATAATATCTCAAAACTATATTTTTAGCACAAAAAAAGCTCAGAACTATTTTTTGTTTTTTTTTCCTGCAAAAATTTCAAACAATATAAATTCAAAAATGGTAAGCTGTTTTTTATCTTTAAAAAAATCGTAAGTTGAAATTTTTGAAAAAATCTAATTTAAATAGACTACTATATAACTACAAAAACGATAATTATGTAATACGATCTTAATATCATACGCTACATCAACTTCAAAAACTAGTTTTTTAGTTCTTTAAAAAGGGGTGTGATAAAGGAGAGAAAACTTAATTATGTATGGTAGACACATCTCAATCTAATGATTATCATTAACTCGACCAACCATCCCTTGAAAGGCTTGTTTTTTTATTAATTAACACATTTGCTTCGTAAGCATCACTAATTAATCACCAGAGCTATTATTTATGTTGACAAAATATATTGTATGATTAAAAAAAAATAATGTGGACCCAAACTGAAACATTTCATTGCTCCTCCTTAAAGGTAAGCCCTTAATGATTTCATTGATAGAAAACTAAACCTATGCTTACGTTAGATTATTATTAAATACGGTTCAGAATCGTCGAGTGCCAATAAATGCTAGCTACTTCACAAATATAGGGATTTCTAGTTATTAAGCTCCGAGAAATTTTGATTCCTTGAATGCATTAATGCTTAAAATTAGTCATGGGCATTCGGATTCACGGGTCGGGTTCGGATCGGTTTCTCAGTTTTTATGTATTCGAAATTGGAGCGGATAGAACCCGTTTAGGATCCGAATTTTTTTTGGTTCGGTTCGGTTCAGGCCTTGTCGGGTTCATGGTCGGTTTTAGGATTTTAAATGAAACCCGATATGGAACCAAAAATAAATCCGGGTCGGTTCGGGTCAATTTTGAACTCGAAGTATCCGAGAAAACAAGACTTTTGGTTCGGTTGATGTAAAAAATAAATCCGAATAATCCAAAATAACCCCAAATAACATGAACAACCCGTATATATATATATATATATATATATATATATAAATTATATATGTATCTGCGATATATACATAATATGATCTATTTGTAATTTTTTGGGTACCCGATCGGGTTTTGGGTTATACCCGAACCGACCCAAGAACCGAATTAGATTTACACAAGAACCGTTCGGGTTTTACACACAAACCAAAACCAAACCAAATCTAATATTTCGGGTCGGGTCGGGTCAGGTCCAGCAGGTTTGTGTTTTATGCCCAGTCCTACTTAAAATATTACTCTCTGTTTTACAAAGAATGTCGTTTTAAGGTTTTATTTGTGTTTCACAAAGATAATCATTTTATGTTTTCAATGCATAATTTTGAACAAAATATTAATTAGAGAGAAAAAACTATTTAGTGTATTAATAAGAAATAATATTAAAAAAAAAAAATTTCTTAATATGTGTGAAATGTGTCAAAATAACATTATTTGTGAAACAAATAGAGTAATATGTTTGCAATGTTTTCCATTTTCTTATAAATTGAGTCGAAGAAAAATAGCCGAGGAAAAGATTGCTATATATAGAAGCAAAAGTCATATTTCTATGTGATCATATTCACATCGATGTTTGGTAATTGATTTGCTCCAAACCAACGGCCCCACTTCTCCATCAATTTCATCTACGTATATATGGCCTCGCCATACATGTGTGTAGGGCTATATTTATATCATTTGGAACACCGTTGCATTCATTGGATCACGACGATTTAATATTAAAATAGCGGAATATATAAATTGTAAGTGAAACGGAAGGAATATATGAAATGAAAAAAAAAACATAACAAAAGTAATGGAACAATAGTTTAATGATGTTTGTAGAGTGCTTTAAACCTTTTGTAGTGAATTAGTATATGCGAAGGTTCAATTAATCAACATTCTAATTTTATTGGTAATTTGCATGCAATGAGTGGAACAGACGGAATAAACGAAACCAAATAAGTACATAACGAAAATAAATGAAGAATGATGTATGGTGAGCGTTTTGGACCTTTCGTACTAAATTAGTATAAGGCTATAAGCGAAGGTCCAATTAATCAACAGTATAAAAATCTATCCATCTTAGAATATTGTGTAATGAAATCATATGTATCGTACTTTATATGTACCCCTACGTCTACACTTCTTTAGTAAGGATCCTATTTGAAAAAGAGAATGTCTAATCAATGACGAATTGACGATTTCATTCATCAATATTGTAACATCCCTAAACTCAGGCCCAATTCGAAGCCCAATATCCTATTTTTCCTAAAGCCCATTTCCACTTTGTGTGAAAAATCCTACATCGGAACTTTCTCCCAAAAACCCTCCACCCTTCCCCCTATATAAAGAAGAGAGAGGAGCTCTCAAATCCCCACACTAAAATAAGAGAGTCTGAGAGAGAGAGAGGGAGGTCGCCAAAGAGCCGACCACCCACCACCGGAGTTCGCCGGAGTTCGCCGGAAGTTCGTCGGAGCTCACCGGAGTTCGCCGGAGGTTCGCCAGAGCTCACCGGAGTTCGCCGGAGTTTGCCAGAGCCGTCGCCGCCGCTGATTTTCTCCGTCGTCTTCTCTATTCAGTCGCCTTCGTCAGATCTGCAAAAGGCAACAGTGAGGATTAGATCTAGGTTTTCCATACGTTGATTCATTCCTTTTTGGTATGTTGAGTCTAGATCTGATTAGGCTAGGGCGTGTTACGGAGTACGGACACGTTTTCTATGTGCATTTAGTTAGATCTGCATCTGCTTAACGAAATGAGTTAGGAAAGCATTAGATGAAGAACATGCATCCTTGATTGTTCACTCTGTTGTGTGATCAGTGTGTGTAGTGTAGTTAGAATGAGGTGATCGTCACCGGAGAAGGGAACGGTGGTACGATTATGTTTGTTGTGAGCCGAGACTTGCGGAAGAAGTCAGTTTGCATCGGGGTGGGTCTTCCCGGGCCCAGAGAAATATGGTCCAAAGTGGACTGGGCTATGAGATGCCGTGTAAATATGGTCCGTGGTGGGCTTGGCTATCGAGATGCCGTTGAAGTTGGAGGTATTCCCTTGTGTGTAAATTGTTTGTGCGCTGGTAGAGCGTAATGTTTGAGCTTGGTTAGATTTATTCTTAGCGTATTTAAAAAGTAATGTTTGGACGTGTTGAAAGTGTAGGTTTAGTTCTCACTGGGTAATCCAAATTACTCATCCCTCTCTCTTCTTTTCAGGTGAGTCCGATGAGGACGAGTTTGAGTTGCTGGAAGAGTAGTTCCAGTGTGGTGTGCGGTTTTGGGAGTTCAAAAGTTCTCATTTGGGTTTCATTGGCATTTTCTGTTATTTTATTTAAAGACAATTATTCGTTATTTTCTTCGGATTCATGTAAGAAGTATGTTGGATTTTTAAGACGATTATTTGGGATTTAATAAGAAGTATTAAATAGAGCGTTGTATATTGTGTAATGAGTTATTGTTATTAGCCGACACGTCGTCTTTACGGAGATAAAGAGGCGGGGTCGAAGGTGGCATTGCCGATTCGTCTGGTCCCTTCAGGAAGGCGGGGTCGGGGTGTTACAAATATTACTCTAATAAGTCCGAACGCTTGTGGTCAAATGATAGGGTACGGGTTTTGAACGCTACTACGTTTCGGGTTCGATTTTTCTGTTATGCGAAACTAACACATATTTGTTTCGGATATTTACACAGATTAGCCCATGCATTAAGGCCCATTTGAATACCTAAAAAAGAATATATCTGTGGACTGTATCCCATGAAATTAGTTTGAGCATCTCCATATACCTGAAATCTATTCTTAAATTATCAAAAAAAAAAAAATTACTCTAATAAGAGATATGAACATGATAAAAGTAGGATGATAAGATATTTTTTAAATATAATTTTGAATAACAAATCAAAAATTAATCTTAATTATATAGGTGCCGTAAGCTAAATATCATGCAATAACTCATTTTTTTTAGATACATTGGAATGTAATTTAAACAAAGTATTCAAGATTAAGTAATAAATTAGTATTGATTTGTTCGAACAAACAAAGTCCACGCGGTCAAAAAGAACAAACCTGATGTGACATATATGAATATATCATATATAAATTTTATGTAGTATTGCATTTGCATGACTATCTTTACAAGTTATCATCAATACGAAATAAAAACGATAAAGGCAAAAATTTATAAACGAAGAGATTTCATTTTCGGCAAGGTCTCCCATAACTAATCGAAGCCTTGTAATTGTAACTTGTAATGATTATAATTCCACATATCCTTGGAAAAAAACTTCACTACATTAATTTTCAATCTACTTTTCAATATTTTTATAGACTTATTTCATGTCGAATAAAATATTTTACCAATATGTGTAATGTGTCCACATATTTAGAATCCACATGTTCTATCTTTTACGAGAAATATGATCTTTTTTTTTTTTTTGAAAACCAAGGGAGTTCCGAAACTCCAGCTCATAAACTTCAGCTCATAACATAAAAGAAATTATGATTTTTGTTGTTATTAATATAATTATGAATTTCACTAAGTCCGTCGATTTAAAACTATATAATATATGATTATATTTGTGTTGTATAGTTAATAAAAATAAGACAATAGATGAATAAATTTTGTAGTCCTCATCATAATCTTGAGAATATTAATATGGATTCATGTTGCAACTTGAACGTATTTCAAAAATGAGGGAAAATAAACAATTTTCTAAGCAACCCATTTATAATTCAGGCGTAACTTCAATTAGACTATGCAGACCAAATATTAAGAAGAAAATTAGTTTTGGTTTCTTTTTGGCTCGTGACCATCAAGTTCTTCTTTATTAAGAGTGTTACTACGAACAATATATGTATTATTAGTGGGTCAGCAAAAAAAGGAAAAATATCTTCACGCAAATACATGTTTATTAGTGGGTCAGAAAAATTTACAGGGCTAATATAAGTATGTTTTTGGTCCGACGTTAATTTGAAAATCAATTAATTTATGTTAATTGGCAAATATTATTATATATATACTATATAGATAAGATAGAAAGATGAAAATGGTGCATAATATGTAATGATTCACGAGGAAAAGTTTACATCGAATTTATATGGTCACCATTAAATCTATATGACCATTTGTTCTACGGATTAATCTGATTTTCTTCGTAAAATCCTTGAAAACATCAGGCAAAAACTTTAGCGGGAGACAAAAGGGTACGTGAAGAAAAAACATATAAAAGTGATAAGGGCTTAACGTAATAATACTACAACAAAAACTCTCTACGTACAACGAGTAATAACACATGAAAATAGAAAGTCGATGAGACGTCGTTTTAAGGTTAGATCGATGAAGAAATGTCTCAGGCCCCACCCGTGGGACCTGACCCGACCCGACCTTTGTCTCCTCCTCTTTTAATACTCTTCATATTTCCTCTTCTTCTCCTCTCTTCTATAGCAAACAAACCCTCAATAACACAACCGAAGAAAGAAAGAAAGGGTTACATATACATATATATAAATTAATTTAAGATACTTATTGTGATTAAGTGGTTAATTTTAATTAAGTTAATTTGAGGAGCTACTAGCTAGTCATGGGTCATCACTCATGTTGCAACCAGCAAAAGGTGAAGAGAGGGCTTTGGTCACCAGAAGAAGATGAGAAGCTCATTATATATATCACAACTCATGGCTATGGATGTTGGAGTGAAGTCCCTGAAAAAGCAGGTACTTACATTAACTTCTATTTTTTCTCTAATCAGTTGCAATGATCTTTAGCTAATTAACGATAAATTATCACAATGCATATTTGATTTAATTTAGGGCTTCAAAGATGCGGAAAAAGTTGTCGATTGCGATGGATAAATTATCTTCGACCTGATATCCGAAGAGGAAGGTTCTCTCCTGAGGAAGAGAAATTGATCATAAGCCTTCATGGAGTTGTAGGAAACAGGTTTCCATTGTTCTTTCTTCTAATTTTAACCTAACGTTATATCTACAATTCAATACATTGTGTTATTATGTATAGAGCGTTATTTTGATTCTATGATTTTTTAATATTGATTTAATAATAAATTATGAATTAACCCGCGCTAATTATAGCGCGAAGTAATTTTTTTAAAGAAATTATTTTGAAATTTTAAAAAAAATTGATTTTATTTGAATTTTATAATATGTCTTACTCATGATTATAGATAGAGATTTCAAACAGAATAATTTATCTATTTAACCCGTTTTACAGTGGACTAAAATATTATTCGGGCTAACCCGCAAAACCTATAATCTTGAAAACATAACTCTAATATGCACTGTTTAATGACTCTAGTTGTGTGGTTAGTGAACTCTTAAAAAAATAATTTTATTGTATATAATTTTTTATAAAATTAGTAAAATATATTCCAATTTTTATTTTGATATATATATATATATATTCAAATAAAATATAATAAATTATAGTGAAAAATATATTAAGATTTTGTATATTTTTGTTTCTTTATATATATGGATTGATTATTATTTAAATATATATAATATTAAAAATAATTAAGAAACTAAATAGTAAATAATTTCTTTAATGATAAATAAATACTTTCCATATCCTCATCAATAATTTTAAAAGACAATTATATTATTTTTATTTTAATTATTTTTTCTTATTTGTAATGACATATGTAATAATTTACAAAACAAAGTTCATTTTCAAAAATGTCTTCTTAAATAATATTATAGAGGTTTATTGGATTTGGGATATATACTATACTATATATGTTTTATATATAGTTATATATTCAGTTTATCAGGTTATATATAAAAATAAATATATCAAACTATTATATATGTTTAGTTTGGCCATGGTTCTAAGCAACGACTAGCCTACGGTCGATGACTAAAAAATCTTTAACGTGTAGTTTCATTCATCTCCTTGTATTTTTGTCTACTTGCTCGAGCAAATATATAAGTAGTGTATTTCAAGTCACTTAATCGAACATTCTCAAAATATAGTATGTATACAAACGTACACACACATCGCACATACAATATATACACATATATATGTGGTTATAATCATTTATATTTTTCTTATTGCTTTTGTATATGTTTTTCAGGTGGGCTCATATTGCGAGTCATTTACCTGGAAGAACAGATAACGAGATAAAAAATTACTGGAATTCATGGATCAAGAAAAAGATACGAAAACAGCACCACCACTACAATCGTCACCAACCATCAATAGCTACTGTGACATTGAACACGGACGCTACATCAACTGTTACTGCTGTGCCCTCTACCACCACGACATCGGCTATGGATAACCTACATTTTGACGGTTTTATGGATTCTCCTAACCAACTAAATTTCAACAATATTGATCAAGAAACTAATACAAAGATTCAAGAAACCCTTTTCTCGCATAAACCTCCTCTCTTCATGGTAGACACAACACTCCCTGTTCTTGAAGGAATGTTCTCTCAAAACATCATCACAAACAATAACAAACAAAGAGAAGGAAGAGGAAACGTTAGCGAACAAGCATTCCTAACAAATAACACGGAACAATGGGATATGAATCTTCCTCAACAAGAACCGTTTCAAGTTCCTACAATGGTGTCACATTTGTTCAACATCTCTACCAATTCAAATATCGAGACGGTTATAAGTTACAATCTACCGGCGTTAGTAGAGGGAAATGTTGATAACGTCGTCCCAATTGATGACAATAGCCATGCTCAAGATCATGGAGATATGGCGTCGACATTCGAATGTTTAAAGAAGCAAGAACTAAGCTATGATCAATGGATAGATTCACAACAATGCTCTAATTTTTTCTTCTGGGACAACCTTAACATAAACGTGGAAGGCTCATCTCTTGTTGGAAACCAAGATCCATCAATGACCTTGGGATCATCTGCCTTATCTTCTTCTTTTCCTTCTTCATTTTAAATTAATAATGTTTAAATCGCCGGAGAGAAACTCACGCTAATTTGTTTATAAGTTTGTTTTCGGATTTTTGTTTTTTACTTTAATATGATGTTGTACTGAGTGTTTAAAATTGTTGATGAGGAGATGGTGTGAATTACTGTATCTATTCTATTAAAGCAGAGTATTTTTTTTTGTGTCAAAATAGGAAAAAATGCATAAAAATTTATTCTTTTTCTGGATAATTTTTAAACTTTAGATTTTTGTGAATAACTATCTCTGTTTCCAAACAAAATAATTTTGTTCAATTAAAAATTCATTTTTTGGAGATAAAATTTAAATTAAAAGTTACATAAATCAAAATTTCTTAGCTTAAACCGTATAGTTTTGTTAAATTAAATTAAAGGTTACTAAATTATACATATTAAATTCAAACGATTATTATACAAATTAAAACAATTCTCTAAGAAGATTACAATCCTCAGATTATCGATTACATGAGAAATCAATTTTTTTTGTCAAACTGTAAAATCTTCTCGAGCATGTGCTCCTCTGCTTTCCTTTCATGCCTCCGTTGAATACATTGTTATGGAAGCGTTTATCAAAAGATTATCCAGTTCTATTGTCTCTATCAAATCAAAGTTCATGCACTCATCAAGTTTGTAACAAGACTTTACCACACCATTTTGTAACATCGAGAGTTAATAGTATAGAAGTCTTTAGTTTTTAACTTTTGATGTAACATCGAGAATTAACATGTAACAAGAGATTTATGAATCTATTCAGGTGGTTAAAAGACGACCCATAAGCATCATTAAACCAAAACGATCAATGTCTAAGTTAACCAGAAGAAATTAATTTGGACCATCTATAATTTACGGTTAACCATATACAATTTACGGTTTTTTTAAGCATCTACAATATGTTATACAATTACAACGAAATCTTACCAAATCTCTATGAAAATATTTGAGATTAATATGCTTCAGAATATTCCTGCAAAAGTTGCATGCGTACAAAGTTAAAATCTTGAACGATTCCATTTTGTTTATCAAATTTTGTTTTTTTTTGTTTTCTTCTCATTTAGTTTTTTTAAAAAAAAATTATTATTATTATAATAAAAAATAATAATATTATTTGGGGGAATTAGGTTTTTGGACAGATATACATGTCAAGTTTTAGGATATCAGATTTTTTGTTCGGTTTAGTTTTGTGGTTTGGTATCTGGTTTAGATCAAAAGCCATTAAAACCGATATTTGTGGGTATATACGTTTAGAACTTTTTTTCGGGGGATATAGGTCTTTAACTTTTTTTAGTGGGGATTTGAAATGGGGTCATAGTTTGGGAGACATTTAGAAATATGCAATATTTCTCTTGGGGAAATATATAGTCTTCCCATACTATTTTATTTGAAATAAAAAGATAATTCACATATAGAAAATAATTCACATATTTTATATTTAAAATATATATGATGAATTGTAGGTGTAAATGATATGATATTTATGTTGATTGTATAAAATATTTATGATTATGGTTTATTTGCAAATTAATAACAAAACAATGGATGAGAGTCTGAATGGATAATTTAGGTATTATAAAATATGTTTAAAATAAAATATAGAACTAAAAATATATATAACAAAACGGGTCGGAACATTTGGGTAGCTAAAACCACTAATTTTGAATCATACATATCATACCAAAAATATTTTTTTTCCATACAAAATAGAAAACATAAAAAAAACAAATAAAAAATTGTCGCATGCACTCATTGTGGATTAAAATTTTAGAAAACTATATAATATATTCTATACAAAAAATAAAACTGCTAACACATCTCAAATTTATACATCCACAAAATATATTTTGTCAAAAAATAGAACTAAACATCAGAAAACAAAAATTAAAACTTACCTCCATTCTAGGGCGGATTAGAAAAAGATTATGTTAACATAATGAGTTCCCGTTACTTTTTATATTAACTCCCGTTCTAGGGCGGATTAGAAAAAGATTATGTTAGCATAATGAGTTCCCGTTACTTTTTATATTAACTCCCGTTCTAGGGCAGATTAGAAAAAACAAATTATATCTAAACACCAAAATAATTTTGTGTCTCATATGACAAAAAATAAATATACAAAAAATTATATCTAAACACAAAAATAAATACAAATTATATTACAAAATTTGATAAGCAAAAACAAATATTCTCGTGCGGACGTACGGGTTTAGAATCTAATTTATATAATAAAGGACCAAAAACACTACTCTCATGCATGTTGCAAAACAAAATTCGTTAACGTTGTCGTTTTGGTTACACAAACGTAGAGATTTGGTCACCCGCGACAAAGTACAAGTATCAATATTATTATTTAAAAAGTCATTTAGAAAAATAAAATTTACTTTGTAAGTTATTATATATTATGCCAATTACAAATAAAAAAATATAATTGAAATATAAAAAAGTATAATTGTCTTTTGAAATTATTGATGAGAATATGAAAAATATTTATTTCTTATTAAAGAAGTTATTTACTATTTAGTTTTTTAATTATTATGATATTATTAAATAATAATCAATCCATACATATTCAAAAAACAAATATTCGAGATCTTGCAATATTTTTCACTATAATTACTATATTTTATTTGAATATATATCAAAACAAATGTTTGAAAATATTTTACTAATTTTATAAAGAGTTAGACACGAAAAAATTATTTTTTTAAAGATTTTGTGAGTTGGCCACAAAAACCATAGTCATTAAGCGCTGCATATTAGAGTTATGTTTTTAAGATTATAGCTTTTAGCGGGATAGTCCGAATAATATTTTAATTCATTGCAAAACGGGTTAAGTAGACATTTTAGTCTGGGTTGATAATTCTATATAAAATTATTAGTTAGACATATTATAAAATTAAGATAAATTTATTTTTTCTTAAATTCCAAAACGGGATAAAGAAAAAATTAGTCCGCGATATATTGGTAGTGCATATTGAATCCTAGTAGACTATGAATTCCAAGTTCTTACCGACCAAAAAGTTACTTGGTTAAATGATTTTTTTTACATGATGACTAAAAAAAGTATACAAATTTTATATGTTGATGTAATTGATTTTGCTAATAAATTGTATATTAAACTACATCAATGTTATATGTATTTTACAAATTATTTAGTTCTTAAGATACATTTAATCCCATGTATGGCACCCTAATTATGTATATTTGCAATGAATTTTAATTTACATGGGAACGTCAAACTAGGTATAAGTTTTACACACTTTTAAAATAGAAAGATGAGGTTATTAAGAAAAAAAAATCTTAAAAGTATAAGATAAAATATTAGGCTAATTTTTCAAAACTAAGAAAACACACAAATTTATTTAGATTTTAGGGCTTAATTTTATTCTTTTGGAGTTAGGGTTTAAAATTTTGGGTTTAAAGTTTGTTCTTGATTCTTGAAGTTTTTTTGTTGATGGATATAATTCTTTAGAATTGAGAGTTTAAGTTTTATAATTTAGGGTCTAGAATTATAATCTAGGATTTAATTTATATTCTAGAATTATGTTAATTTAAAAAATATATAATATTTTCTTAATTTGGTATAAAATATATATATTGTGTATGTTTAGGTATAAAATATATATTATCTAACAAATTTAGGTGTAAAATCTTGGTACAAAAAGTATTCATGAAAATATATGCAAACATTGACTAGCTAGTAAAACCGTTTTGCTTAAAAAATTTTGTTGTCTTACATACAATTATAAATAGTCTCCAAATTCTTCACTTTAGTTACACAAAAACAACTCAAACTCATAATTAAAGAAAATACAAACTTATATTCAATAAAAATGGAGAAAGCAGCTTTGATATTCATCGTTGTTCTACTTTTCTCAACCTGTAAGATTACTTTCACTTGCGTCATATATGTTTACGTACACTCTCGTCACCATCTTCATCTTCATAATGATCATGATTAACACACATATTACAAAATCTCATGACAGTTACTCAAATTCGTTCAGAGTCTTGCAACAAGGATTCCGATTGTACAAAGACCAAGTGCCTAGAGAAGATCAAGTGTGTGAAGAACACATGTCAATGCGTTAAAGAAGGAAACGTGGCTTTACCCCTTCAAACAAGGTGTGATCCTGCTTCTTGCGCTGCCTCATGCAAGTCAAAAGGCGAAGAAATGGCAATGTATAATTGTGCCTTGGACCATTGTTATTGCCGCAAACCTCTTATGTAATAATAACAAGCTTGTAGTATCTTCAACATATAATCGTTTATCTGATTCTTTAGTCTTTTCTATCAAAATTTTGCTATTATTAATAAAACATCTATATTAAATGATCAGTTTTAGTATATATTATGAGCTCAATCCAGAACTGCTTGTCAATCATCAAACCGAGTCGTCACGCTCGAATCATATAGAATACTTTTTCCAGGACTACAATTTTAGATGTATTGTTCTCAAAATGTATATAATATATATAATTCAAATGTTATGTTCTCAAAATCAAACAAGAGAGGATAACGGACGCTAAACTGTATCGTTTTGATCTTGCAGTATTTACAGTCAAGACTCGAGTAGAGAATGCTTCTGAAGGCTGATTTTGTTGTTCAGTGACGGTAAGTCTTAACCACCTGATCTATTCGTCTCCGGCAAAGTGGACAGTTGGTCAAGTGGGAGGAGCATGCGGTGCAGCAGCACATATGACCACACCTGCGAGAGTACCAACCACACAAGGTTTTTAGCAAGTTGCAAATGCAGAATAAGCCAAAGAAGAGGAAGAATGCTTACGGGACAAACACAGCGTTGTAATCCTGCTCTAGGCAGATCACACAGAGATCAGGAACAGCGTCTTCTTTCTTGGTAGAATCTGAAACGCTCTCACGTGTCCCATTTGAACCTGGTGACAAGAGTTCTGTTAGTCAGAGCCAGCGCAACCAATATGTAGAAAAAGATTCACCAATGGGATTAAACCTTCACTCTCTAGCTCAGCTCTCTTAGCTGCTGCATCAAGCACTCTGCAACAACAGCTGACACTGCTTAATTTTGTGTATCCATAATTTTTTTATGGAAACAACCCGCTCTAGTACTCACATCTACTCGAGGAAGACTATTCACTTTCTAGACTGACAAATCTGTGACATACCTTTTTTGTAACTCTCGCCGTCGTCTTCTCTCTAGAACAGAATCAATGACATGTTTTGTTATTAGAAACACACCAAAAACAGTTAAACCCATGGATGCGTACTTGTACCACCTGCAAATTAGACTCTTATCAATCAGTTTGGCTCATCGTCATTTTTCTGCAAGAGTATAGGAGAAGAACCAAGAGAGGAGAGTGAGACGACCTTGACCATTTTCCCAAATTAGAAATGAGCTGATCGAGTGATTTAGGAGAGACGTAGAAAGGCCCCCTTTCAGGTTTTTGAATCCTGAAATCTCCAATATCGTCCTTGACAGCCTATCATACATGGCAGCAACGGAAATTAGATTTAAACTCATCGGTACAAAGAACGATCCAGCTTCCTACGGGATACTGCTTTTACAGGAACTTTGAGAAAATTGCAAGTGGCAAATTCCAGACCGTTGAAGGATTTAGTGTGCCATGTATCACTATCAACGGATACGACTTAAGCAAAAGATATGAAAGGAAAACACTCAGAATACAGCATACCTCACCAACAATTGTTAGCGGCATTCCAGTAGGAAGAACACGCTCGATGCGCTTTACTCCAAGCATCTGAAACAAAACGGTGGCCGCTTAAGCAAATAGAGAGGCCAACAAATAAAGAACCAGAAAGAAAAGCGAAAACCTTGAGGCCTTGGAGATAATCAAGTGTTCCTCGTACAAGCGAACGTCCTGACTCTTCAAATACTTCACTTCCAACAGACAAGGCAAAGCCTGTTGCACCACGAGCTCCAACCACATGGACACGACTTGTCCCATCGTCCTATTTGCAAACAGTTTTCGAATTTGGGAAATGGTTTTAAGAAACATCCAATCACAGCTGCAAAACAGTATGCTACTATATTTGACTTACCAGAAACCAAGGAACCTCCTTACTCATTGACAGCATCAATGCACTATCTTGTACCCAGGAACCCGTCTCATTGTGTTTCAGAAAATGTTGTTCCGCCTGAAACGATCATGTAACTGATGAAACACAAAAAACAAACTAGGTTCCGTGCCTAATCATCAGTCTACACATACCGTTTCCTCGACGATAACACCGCGTATGCCACTATGCTCGCACTTGATAGGTGTCTCAGAGCCAACTCTTCCTGATACCGCCACAATGAAAGGCAGGAGCTTACTGCTATCTAACTCTAGCAATTGCGCTGCAAATACAGAGCAATCCGAAAACAGCATCAAGGATCACTGATCAGAAAGAAAAAAACAGAGAGTAGAAGAAGCAATTTTGGCGAGACGATTACCTAATTCCTTAAGCTGGCTAACCCTAGTGACGGTTTTGAGTACTTCAGCATCCCTGCGCTCAGGAGGATAAGAAGGAATTTGATTCATATTCTACGCTTTTGGGGAATGAAATCGAAGGAGATTGATCGGAAGTAAGAAAATCACAAACCTGCCACTACTCCGGCCGAGAAGATAAAGAGCGGCGGCGCTGAGGCAGCAGGTAACTCCACCCCAAGGAATCATCATCTTCTTCTTCTCGAGAGAGAGATTGAACTTTGAAGTCACTCTTACTTGTTTGAAGAAGAACAATGCCTCGAAGTGATGAGCAGAGAGATAGAGTTCGGATTCAGCAGCGGATTCAATTTTATAGAATGTAGTGTTCGGATCTGGACGGAAGAAGTTAAAAGAAAAAGCGTTGGGAGCAAACGAATCTTGATTAGAACACAGAGCGTTTGAAAGACGATCGTGATAATCTCCGCTAAGAAGAATCAAAAAGTGATGGAGTAATCTGTGAATCGAAGGAAGAAGAGAATTTCGAAGGGAAAATGAAAGATTCAGATTGTTGAAATTGGATGATCCTTTGCTTCGATCTCTCTCATATTCTCAAGCTCAGGGTTTGGGGAAGAAGACGATAAAAGACGGAAGCTGATGACGTGGACACTTCCCAATATTCAATGGGCCTAAATGTGTTTTTATCTTTAAGCCCAACTTGACGCATAACTTTTTGTTAATCACGTTTAATCTTTGGTTCATTATGCAATTTTTTATTTTGTTAAAGGGCTAAAACAGAATTCATTATGCAATTGGGTTTAATATTCATGATGGTCACACATTTGTGACATCCCTCCCTTATATATTAATTGAGAATGACTAATAAAATAAAACTTTGGTTTCATGTATGATTTACAAATGTATCATTGATGAGGTGTTATCAATATAGAGCTTCTCAAGACTTTTATAAAAAATGTTTAACTTACTAGAATAATTACGTTAATGTCATTCACATTAAACCATTGCATAAATATAGATACAACATTTTTGCATATTCAAATCCCTTATATATTAATTAAGAAATATTGTTAAAAATAAATTTTACATTGACATGTGATTTACAACATTACCATGTTGATGTGTCATCATAAAAGAGCTCTTAAGACTAATATAAAAATAGACATAAATAGCTAGACTATTTACAACTTATGTCATTCACATTAATTTGGTTAGAAAATACTATAGTTTATATCAATTAATTATTTAATATTCATCATTTAATTTATAAATATATCTTATATCTTTCATTTGCTACCAAAATATTTATAGAAAATTTAGTATATCATATTAATTATTTATCTAACATTATATTATTTCTCTCATATTTGTTTGATCTAATATTTGAAGAAAAAAAAAACTAAATCATCACATCATCCATATAATAAAAAATCTATAATTTTTCATAAATATTATAATTCAATTTTTTTTAAACGAACATTAATTACTCAAATACTGAAGAATTATGGGTGACTAAAAAGTCCCACATCGGAAATAAAGATGTATGGTGATTCGTAGACCTATTATAAAAAGATCCAATATATAAGAGTGAGAAACCTCACTTAGCTTAAAAAAATAAAAATGTTTCTCACTTAACTTAAAAAAATAAAAATTCGATGAAAAATAGTTTTTTTACCGAGCTGTATAATTAAACCGAAAAAGATAAATATTATAAATATTCAAATTTGATAAAATGTTTTTGTAATTATATTTATATATATACAAAACATTCACATATTCTAATAAACAAAATTAAAGATAACTTTCATCATGCACAAGGTGCGGATAATCACCTAGTTTCTCTACTAAATATTAACTTCGTCCTTTGATACTTGTTTTTTTTTTATTATTATCAAACGTTATATTGATACTTGTTATGTTCTTAGCATCGCCTACAAACGAAAATCTAGTGAGCATCCTACTTTTCAGTTTTCATATAACTTATGTGGTCGCCACTTGCTAAATATTATTATACTAGGACTTAATCTGCGCTACGCATGATACATTTTTTATTTTGAATTTAGTGATTTTTTTTTTTAAATTTCCTCACTTTATTATAAAATGTTAAGGTGGGCCCTAGGCCGAGGGCCCCATTGCCCTATATCCTAAGCCGGCTTATCTTTTCTTATAGATTTGATTGCTCCGAACTGGCGCAGGGTAAGCGGAGATACGTTCGAAGTTTATGAATTTTAAGAACAAACCAACGCTTGAGATGGAAGCGAAGAGGGATCCATGCTCAAAGAGAGAGTTGTGGATTTTACCAATTCAATGAAAGCTCTCTTACTTATTGAGGCACAAGCTAAACCTTAAATAATAAGCTTGTAAACGTCGAAAACTCTAGTGTAAGAAAAGCTAAACGTAACACCAAAAGCCCAAAACAGAGCAAGTCTTAGAGCATTTCCAACTCCACTCTATTTTCTACTCCAAATTCTATTTTGGAGTAAATTAATCTCCAACCCCACTCCATTTTCCACTCCAAAATGGGTTAATTTGTAACTTTTAAAAATAAAATGCATTATTAATAAAATACAAAAAAAATCTATTTAGAATATTTTTTTTTGGAGTAAAATATGAAGTTATACATTGGAGCAAAACACAACTCCATTTTAGAGTAAAAAATGGAGATATACATTAGAGATGGTCTTATAAACAAACAAAAGCCCAAACGATAAAGTAAAGATAGTTCGAACAGAAAGTCTTAGAGCAATTGTTATTTATTGCAAGTGTATGCTTGCTGCAGAGCATACCTTGTAAAAGCATAAAACTAAAATCATACGTAGGATTAGTCAGGAGAAGCGGCTCTCATTTCTCTTTCTCCCTGGCATCTTCGTCCAGCTTGTTCTTAGCCGTTTCGATCTCATCCTTGACACAAGAGATTTTTTTCTCGGCATTCTTAATCTCTTCCTTCACCACATCCAAGAATTTCACAAGTGGCATTCTTCCTTTTTTTTAGCATCTGTCATTACCTCTTTTGCGGATCTAACCACACTTCTTTGCGAAAATTCCACTTCCTCCTTATGTTCCTCTTTGTCCTCAGGATCCTCAATGTCAATTTTCTCTAATCTGAGAATTCTGAACTCGTGGAACAAGCGCATGTATTTTGCTACCTCTTGGGAGAGGGTTTTCTTGGTCACCAACAATAATTTTTTTTATGGTTTTATCACCCTCATTTCTGCTAGTTCAAGGGAAAGTTGATCATCACGTTCAAATTTTGTGCAGAACAACAATTGCCAAACATTCAAAAAAATTCGCAATATTTCAAACATAAACAAAAAATGTCCATACCAAAAGTCCTAGAAACCACTACACACTCCTCATTTTGGGAATATAAATGTGATATATTTATTTTTATTTGGAAACATTCAACAAATTAGAGCATGTCAACTCTTCTTGATTTAAGGGGAGGGCTTGCAACAGTTACTTTAGACGATGCTTCAACCTCAGCTACAGATCCTAAACATGACTGTCTCCTTCTTTACCTTTTTAGTGTTAGCCTTTGGCTTTCTAACTTTTCCAGGAGCCTCTTCTCCCCGGAGTTCTTTAATGGCTTCTGAAAGTCTCATCTGCCTGTATAATTCAGCTTCGTCCTGCTTCCTTTGCTGTTCGCGGCTTTGATCCAACTTAACTTTCTGATCTGCCTCGAGACTTAACTTGGAAACACCATCAGGAAGGTGTTGTGACAAGTACGAAGAGAAATGTGTGGTGGCTGGTGGTGGGGCTAGGAGACGTGAAATTAGAGAAGCTAGTTCAAGGGAAAGTTGATCATCATGTTCAAATTTTGTGCATAACAACAATTGCCAAACATTCAAAAAATTTGCAATATTTCAAACATAAACAAAAAATGTTTATACCAAAAGTCCGAGAAACCACTTGACGCATAACTTTTTGTCAATCACGTTTAAGCTTTTGTTTCATTATGCAATTTTTTTTTGGTTAAAGGGCTAAAACAGAATTCATTATGCAATTAAGGTTAATATTCATGACTAAACATACTCCCTCAGTTCTTCTAAAAGTGATGTTTTAAGAATTTTTTGTTGTTCTCAAATAAGTGATATTTTCAATTTTCAATACATGCAAAATTAAATAAATTTTTATTGTTTTTGACTATTTGTATTATGCAGATTGTTTACTTATTGGTTGAATTGTGTTTAAATAGATAATAAATAATATTGTTATTATAGAAAAAAATAAAAATTAAATAAATTCTTAATCTATGTGCAAAAACCTTAAACATCACTTATATTAGAATAGAGGGAGTATTAACTATAGAAGCTTGTAATGTGATGGTCACACATTTGTGACATTTCCCTACTAAAGTATTAACTTCGTCCTTTGATAATTGTTTTTTTTTTTTTTTTTTTGATCAAACGTGATACTTGTTATGTTCTTAGCATCGCCAAGAAAAGAAAATCTAGTGAGCATCCTACTTTTCATATAACTTATGTGCTCGTCACTTACTAAATATTATTATATCTAGGACTTAATCCGCATTATAGTGCATGACAAAAATTTTATGTATTTTGAATTTAGTGATATTTTTTTTTCAAGTTTCCTCATCTTTTTATATATCATTACATTATTATAGTATATAGTGATTTTTGCAGGATAAAAATATGAGTTGGGGCGCAAACTATTAACAAATCAAATTGTATGTGTCTAATTTTATAAAAATAGTAAAACATTATTTAAATTTAGGTTTGATATATACTCAAATAAAAATATAACAAATTAATTATAGTTAAATTTCAAAGACATCATATTATTTAGTAAATCGAGTTTATCATCTATCTTTAAAACTAAAAATTAATATTTTGATTTGTGAGACCTGTTTTTGTAGACATTTAAAAATTAGAGTCATAACCTATCCCGTGGTGGGCTAACCCGCTTACTTAACCCCTTTTGCAGTGGACTAAAATATTATACGGGATAACCTGAAAAGAACTACAATCTTGGAATCACCAATTTTGTGGTCAGTCTACAAACTATTTTAAAAATCAAAAGTTTCGTATCTAATTTTGTATAAAAGTAGTAAAATATTTTTCAATTGTTTTTTTGATATATAACTTAAAGAAAATATAACAAATTATAGTGGAGAGTATTGCAAGTTCTCGAATACTCATTCCGTTCTTTAATAAGTGATGTTTTAGAAGTTTTTTTTTTGTTCTCAAATAAGTGATATTCTCACAAATCAATGCAAAATTACATAGTTTTTTTTTATTATTGTTTTTGACCTTTTGTATTTTGCAGATTGTTTTCTTATTGGTTGAATTGTGTTTAAATGTACAATAAATGATGTTTTTAGTATAGAAAAAATAAAAAAAATAAATGAATTCTTAATATGTGTGCAAAAACCTTAAACATCATTTATATAAAAACAAATGGAGTATATTTTTCGTTGAATATATATGGATCGATTATTATTTTATTAAAATATAATATCTTTTAATATTGAAACTAATTAATAAATACTCTCTTGAATGAAAAACAAATACTTTCCACAATAGGTTTAAAAGACAGTTATATCCTTTCCAAATTCAATTATTATTATTTATTTTTTGTAATGACATAATAATATGTAATAACTTACAATATAAAGTTAATTTTCTTAAATGACTTCTTAAATAATAATAATATGGAGCTCCTTAAAGAACCATTAGTGAAAGTCTCTCAATGAGTTTCACACATTAAAAAATAATAAAAAAGAAGAATAGGAAGAGAGAGAATGAGAAGAATTTCTGATAAACTTTAAGAAATTCATGAGATTCCATCCACTTGTTCACATCTTCATAAACTACAAAAGTTGTGGGTGACCGGATGCATAAACCTACAAGTCGTTCCAGCTCACATGAACTTGGCATCCCTTGAAGAAGTCTTCATGAGAGGATGCTCAAGACTGAGAAATATTCCAGTCATGTCAACGAACATCAGAAAACTGTGTCTACCAGAGACAGCGGTTAAAGACGTGCCTACATCAACTAGGCTGGTCTCGTCTTACGTCTCTCGGTATAAAGAAAAGTGGAAAGCTCAAGGGATTGACACATCTTCCCAAGAGTGTCACAGATCTAGACCTAAGCTACTCTGATATAGAAAGGATTTCTGATAGCATCAAATCCGTCTAGGGATTTTGATGGCATGGTTGGACTTCCATATAAACGGGATTGTGTATAGCCAATAATTTCAAACCAATTACTAAGTCATCCACTAAATGATCCAATCAGATATTTCATACCTTTATCTTATTTCATGTGAAGGTTTCTCTTTCCATAAGTTTACTAAGTCATCCACTAAACCTAATTTGCTTCTGGTGACAAGGCTGTACCTTTATTTTATTTCATTTGAAGGTTTCTCCTTCCATAAGTCAACGCGTTTTGCCTCAATACACGGAAGGATCCTTTTTTTCTTTTTCTATTTAGTTTGTTTTTATAAGCTTTCCGAAAACTCATTAACGAGAAATATCAGATTTTTGTTGTCTTCAACTTCTATTCACCCTTTTCCATCTCCCCTTGTCTCTCATATGGCTTCTTCTCCTCCTTTGTCTTCTTCTTTTTTGTCACCTCTCAGCTACAAATTCAACGTATTTGTGAGCTTCCACGGGCCTGATGTCCGTAAAACACTTCTCAGTCACATGCGCGAACAGTTTGATCGCAATGGGATCACTATGTTCGATGATCAAAAGATTGAGAGAAGCGCAACCATCGCCCCTTTACTCAGAGAAGCTATAAAAGAATCGAGGATCTCGATCGTGATTCTCTCCAAGAGATATGCTTCGTCAAGCTGGTGTTTGGATGAATTGGTGGAGATATTGGAGTGTAAAAAAGCTATGGGACAAATAGTGATGATCATATTCTATGGAGTGGATCCTTCCGATGTAAAGAATCAGACCGGCGATTTCGGGATCACTTTCGATGAAACTTGTGGTCGTAAGACGGACAAGGAAAAACAGAAATGGAGCAAAGCTTTGAACGATGTGGGCAACATTGCTGGAGAAGACTTCAAAAATTGGTTTGTCTTTAATTATTCTGAATTTATATATTATATAGGGTGAATTTAGTATATATACTTGGTTGACCAAAAAATTAAGTATATAGTAAAAGATCATTTGAAATTAGGTGAATATGAAAGAGAAAAAAATTTAGATTAAAATATCCTTACTTTTTCTCTTTACTACATTAGTGCCATTGAACTAAAAACATGAGTATATCGCGCGGTACTGTTCATCGCCTACGTTGACATTGTTCATCCGAGATCGATAATACTATTCATCACCGGAAAACGTAATATCCAATACTTGTTAGTGTGCTAACAATAATATATGATGTTTGTTAATGTGCTAACAAAAGTATCTGATACTTGTTAACGTGTTAACAATAATATATGATACTTGTTAACGTGCTATCCGATACTTGTTAGCGTGCTAACAATAATATCAAATACATGTAATATGTTAACATAGTATCTTAACGTATTAACAATAATATATGATACTTGTAATATGCTAACAAAAATATCTGATACTTGTTAACATGTTAACTATAATATATGAAACTTATTAACGTGTTATCTGATACCTGTTAGCGTGCTAACAATAATATCAAATACTTGTAATGTGTTAACATAGTATGTTAACGTATTAAACAATAATATATGATACTTGTAACGTGTTAACAATAATATATGATATTGTTATTATTGTTAACACGATAACAAGTGTCAGATAGCATGTTAATAAGTACCATATATTATTGTAGTAATTGAACATTGTCGACGGGATGATTGATGAACAATGTCGCCGACTTTATCAGTTGCTAACACAGTCAATGGCATTGTTGTAATTATTTGAAAAGAGAAGGATATTTATGGTGTAATTTTATTTCTTTTTCTACTTACCTAATTTTGCAATTAACTTTTCCTAAAAACTAATTTTGTTTTTAATAAAGGATAGATACTGATAATACTATATAATAGATTAGGCTCCGCGTGATATCATGTGGGATCCGCATAATTAGATTCTAAGTTAAAATTTCGTCAACTTATCCATAAATTATGTTTTATAATTTGTAATTAGGAAATTCAAAATTGATCTATATTTTATACAAATCTGATAAACAATCATTCCAAAGAAATAACATAAAATAAATTATAGATTTTATAGTTTACATTTTTTTTTCTATTTTGTAGTTTCTGTTTTTTCTCTTATTTTAGTTTTTCCTATTTTAGTAGTTTCCATTAAAAAACATAATTAATTTTTCCTTTTTAGAAATAAATAATTAATAATTAGAAAAATATATTATTAAATTGATAGATGTCACGATCTAATAAATTATAATGATCCTACGTGTCACGCTCATATTAAGCGATTCAGCTATATATAATAAGATATATATTGGTTTTAGAATTTATATTTTTTAGGTTCTATCCCTTATAAATTAATTGAGAATGATTGTTAAAAATAAACCTTACCTTGACATGTGATTTACAACATTGCCATGATGATGTGTACATCATAGGAGAGCTCGTAAGACTAATATAAAAATATAAATAAATAACTAGACTATTTACAACTTATGACATTCACATTAATTTGGTTAGAAAATACTGTAGTTTATATCAATTAATTATTTAATATTCAACATTTAATTTATAAAGATATCTTATATCTTTGATTTGCTACCAAAATATTTATTGAAAATTTATTATATCATATTAATTATTTTCTTAATATTATATTATTTCTCTCATATTTGTTTGATCTAATATTTGAAGAAAAAACTAAATCATCACATCATCCATATAATAAAAAAAATCTATTGTTTTCATAAATATTATAATTCAATTTTTTTTAAAGAACCTTAATTACTCAAATAGTAAAGAAATATGTGTGACTAAAAAGTCTTACATCGGAAATAATGATATATGATGGTTCGTAGATCTATTATAAAAAGATCCAAAATATAAGAGTAAGAAACCTCAATTAACTCAAAAAATAAAAATTTGGTTTAATATAGTTTTTTTTATTGAGTTGTATAATTAAACCGAAAAGATTATTATAAATATTTAAATTTGATAAAATATTTTTGTAATTATATTTATATATAAAACATTCACATATTCTAATAAAAAAAATTAAGGTTAACTTCCACCCCGCACAAGATGCATGTAATCACCTAGTGAAGTGGTAATCACTAATCAGTAATCACTAAAGAAAAATAACTTGAGAAGGGATCCTATTACATGTTCGGATGTACGGATCTCGGTCGGAAATCTCTTAAAAAAAAATGTTGAGGGAAAATGGGTAAAGAAACCCTCACATTGGTCTACGAACCAACTTAATTGGTGATTTTCTATTTCAAACAAAAAAACAAATTTCATATCGTGAAACCAAACAAAAAACGAAAAACCAGCTTAATTGGTGATTTTCTTTTTCAAAATTTAAGTTTACGTTTTAAAAGTGTAACGCGATTCAATCCAAATCCAAAACCATCAAGATTATTAAAAATTATTCATGAGTATTTTCAATTTCTTGGGATGATTTATAAATTTCATATCGTGAAATCGGGTAATCCCCAAATATTTCCAAAAATGCGTAAAACATTATTTTTGTGACTACTATGATCTGCCTAAATTCATGTTCTAATCACATAATTTTCGAATCGGTTTTCTTTTGGTATACCGTTAACTGATCTAGTTTCGGAAAAATGTTAAAACCTTCTCGAATTATAGTTAAGTTTCTAAATTCTCGTAAGACGTTTTATTGTTTACTAATCTTTGACCTAGTATTAGACATACATGTCATACATTATTAGGAACACATGAATGTTATCTATGTGGCTATTTGAAGGTTTCTTTTCTTTTTCTTTTGTTAGTGACAATGAAGCAAACATGATTAAGAAAATTACTAGAGATGTTTCAGATAAACTGAATGCTACACCGTCTAGAGATTTTGATGGCATGGTTGGACTTGCACCTCATTTGAGAGAATTGAAGTCTTTGCTAGATTTAGATGATGATGGAGTTATGATGGTTGCCATCACTGGTCCTGCAGGGATTGGTAAAACTACCATTGCCAGCGCTTTACAAAACCTACTCTCTAATAGGTTTCAGCTTACTTGTTTTGTGGACAACCTTAAGGGAAGCTATTATAGTGGTCCTGATGTGTTGCGCTTACAAGCTCAATTTCTTTCAATGGTTTTGAACCATGATGGTATTGGGATATGCCATTCAGGTGTGATAGAAGAAAGGCTATGCAAACAGAGAGTGCTCATCATTCTTGATGATGTGAACCATATAACGCAGTTAGAGGCGTTGGCGAATGAAACTACATGGTTTGGTCCTGGAAGCAGAATTGTAGTAACCACAGAAAACAAAGAGCTTTTGCAGCAACATGGTATCAACAATACATACCATGTAGAGTTTCCATCTGATGTAGAAGCTACCGAGATCTTACGTAAATATGCTTTTAGACAAAGCTTTCCACATAGTGGTTTTAAAGAGCTTGCTAAAAGAGTAACTGAGATTTGTGGTAACCTTCCATTGGGTCTCCGTGTGGTGGGTTCATATTTACGTGGAAAGAATGAGGATGAGTGGGAAGAAGAAATATGCAAGCTTGAAACTATCCTTGATAATAAAGATATCGAGAAACTACTAAGAGTCGGTTTTGAGAGTTTACATGAGAAAGTGCAATCTCTATTTCTTCACATTGCAGTCTTCTTTAATTATAAAGATGAGGGTCTTGTGAAAGTCATAATCGCTGACAACAACAATAACTTGGATATCAAACATGGGTTGAATATCCTAGTCGATAGATCTCTCATATATATATCTACCGAAGGAGAAATAGTGATGCACAAGTTACTTCAGCAAGTGGCTACGAAGATTGTTCATGAAGAAAAACCTTGGAAACGCCGGATCTTAATAGATGCTCGGGAGATTTGTCATGTTCTTAAACATGCCAAAGTAAGTGATTTCTCTTGTATTTGTTATATTTTTTTTTCAATAATCTAGGCATTTGGTGAAGATAAGATCGTGCTAACAATAATTTTTTTTTATCTGGAATATTGGTTTAGGGTACTAGAAAAGTGTCTGGCATATTATTTGATACGTCAGGAATCAACGAAGTGTTTATAAGCAACAGAGCTTTTACAACATTTCCAGAGCTTCGGTACCTCAAAGTTATCAAAAGTAAAGATGATGGGATTAATAGAGTGCATATACCCAAGAACATGGATTTTCCACCTAGTCTAAGGTTTTTACATTGGGAGGCATACCCAGGGAAGTGTTTTCCTCGTACGTTCAACCCGGAATATCTTGTGGAACTCAATATGAAAGATAACCAGCTCGAGAAGCTTTGGGGTGGAACCCTGGTTGGTTTTTTTTTTTATATCTGTTTTATTTGAATAGTATATGTATTTTCTCATCATGTTTTGATGTTCTTTCTCTGTTGTGTCGTTTTGCATACAGCCCCTTACAAATCTCAAGAGGATGAATTTGTCTGAGTCCTCGAATTTGAAGGAACTCCCGGATTTCTCAAATGCTACAAATCTCGAAGAATTGTATCTGTCTGGTTGCTATAGTTTGGTAGAGATTCCTTCCTCTATTGGAAATCTTCACAAACTAGAGTATTTGGATATGAATTTCTGTACAAACCTACAAGTTGTTCCGACTCACTTCAACTTGGCATCTCTTGAAAGGGTTAATATGTTGGGATGCTCAGGATTGAGAAAAATTCCACATATTTCCAAGAACATCACACATCTCTGGATCGCAGACGAAATGTTAGAAGAATTGCCTGACTCAATTTCGTTTTGGTCTCGCCTTGAGAAGCTCATAATATATTGCCGTCCAGATAAGCTTTACCCACATGTTGAGAAACTTCCAGATTGGATCAAATATCTTGATCGGTTAGATGAGCTTTCTATAGCTAATTTGCCAAAACTTGCATCACTGCCAGAGTTCCCTAACTCGCTCAGAATACTAAGAGTAGAAAATTGTGAATCATTGGAGACACTAACATCTTTCCCTTTTGACACTCAGATTGAGGAACTCTATTTCCTCAATTGCTTCAAATTGGGCCAAGAAGCACGGAGAGTAATTACCGAGGAAGCATCTTTGGCATGCTTACCCGGAAAAACAGTGCCTGCAGAGTTTGATCACCGAGCAATAGGAAATTCTTTGACCATCCGTTCAGATTGCAGAAATTTCAAGATTTGCGCAGTGGTTTCCCCTAAACAGCAGATGAAAGAGTCATGTAGTTTATTCGGTCGCATACACTTGAACGGTTGCCCCATTGAGGGGATCTTCATATATGATGTCTATATAATCAAAACGGAACATCTATTTATATCTTACGCTTTTATCTTAGAGAAAGATAGACGATGGCTTGAACATGACAACGACATATCGTTCGAATTCAGGACCGCATCGTTCGAATTCAGCACCGCATCCCACGACGTCACATCCATCGACGTTATTGAATGTGGTGTCCAGATCTTGACGTCTGAAACAGAGGGAATCATAAGCAGCAATGGAAGCTATGAACAAGTGTTTGACGAACCCAAAGTAAAGCGTTTGAAGACGTGACAAGGTAGCACTCTAACCTGTTTAACATTTTTAAGGTTTATATATACTTTGTCTAGCTTTGTATCTCACTAGCAGCATGGACTAATAATTCATTCGCTTAAAACTTTTCATCTCTCTCTCTCTCTCTCAGTATTCAATATTCAACACTCAAATAACTTTGTTGGCTCTCCGCTGTACTTTCAGCTTTTCTCAAGATTTTGGCAAATTGCTTCTATTTCGTACAATTGTCAATGCAAACATCTATCATTTTAAAATATAACTCAAAACTAAAAACCAATTTTTATATCTCATAGCATGATTCAACAAACAAATTGTTTTTCTTTTTGCAAATAGTACTCTTTGAATGCTTATGCTCATGCATCCATGTAAATATCAGGTAGGTTATGATATGATGTAATGTTCATCATCGTAACTGTCAATGACAATTTAGATTGTCTTTCTCTACATCATTCGTAAATTGGATAATTTGCAGCGTTTAGCATATCATAAAATCGTTTGCACCTAAGTTGGGTTCTTCAACACTATTATCAATAAATAAAGTTGTTGTTTCATGAAATGCATTTGTAAATAAAGTTGCTGTTCCTAATGATAATCAAATTGATGATGATGGTGATCATCATGCAAATTATAAGGTTCATCATGATCCACAACTTCATAATTACTTTTTTTTACCACTTGATAATTACTATTAATACTACTTGTTGCATTAACAAGATACTCATCTTCATGTCGAAACCAAACAAAAATAATGAAGCATAAATCCTATAATTAATAAATGATTCCACACAGTCAATAGAAATAAATATATTATTCATGCTCTTGTGACATGGACATAACATTTTACCGATTTCCAAAATTATCAATATATTAACTGCCTGATACATTTCAAGCACGTCTCTAAGGGCATCTCCAACCCTACCTCATTTTTTACTCCAAATGCCATTTTGCAGTAAAATCATCTTCAACCCTACTCCATTTTTAACTGCAAAATGGGGAAATGCCATTTTTTCCTCCAAATATGGAGTAACTCCATTTTCAACTTTTTTATTTATAATTTAGTCCTTCATATTTTATCATTTTTTATAAGTGTACCTTTCATTTTAACAAATATTACGAGACAATGATTTTATGGTTTCATTATTTTTCAAAAAGTTTTAAGTAATGTACTTGTCACATATGCACAACAGCACAACAAAATATGACTCGTCAAATATTCTTGTAATAATTTCACTTCTTATTTAATATAATTATATAATTAAAATATATTTGGACTCTATTAAAATTTATAGATATGATGATGGGATTTTATTATAGTAGCATAAACTAATATTAAATTTAAAAATACATAAAATACTGAAATTAGAAATAATATAAAGTAAACTTAATGCAAAAATGACTAATAATATTCTGGAATAACAATTTTACATAACATGATAATCGAGGTTGAAGGCGATCTCGATGCTCCAATTGAAGTTGGAAGAGAAGCTCCACCTCCAGAGGTAGAAGTAGCTGAGGACGAAAATATTCGGTTCCAAAATTTTCTTGCTCGATTCAGAGAAATCAAAGATAAAAATGCTCATTTCTTACTTCAAAATGCGTTAATTGATCATGTATGGGAAAAATATTCAAATGGTGATGTTTAAATTAAAATGTGTTTTGTTTTGTTATTTTTTTATGATATTGTAATGGTTAAATTCAAATAATATCACAATTTGTGAAAGTTTTGAAAGAAAAAAAAATATTGAGTTAATTTGTAAATTTTATAGATAAAGTGTATTTTTAGCAATTAATAATAAAATAGAAAATGAAGAATATACTAAGAATATTCTTTTTGGAGTAAAAAATGGAGAAATACATTGGAAAAAAATCCAACTCCATTTTGGAGTTACTCAATTTTGGAGATAAAGATGAGGGAATACATTGGAGATGCTCTAAACTGTTTTGTCACCATACCCTCTGAATCTTTATGCATATATAGCATATACATCCACTTTCGCTTTAGAAAGACAATTTGTCCGTGTTTTAAATTAAAGAGTATTTGTGTTTTTTTTTAATTCTACCTCTGAAAAGGTGGCTATTTATATTAAAAATTTACAAAAATTACCAACGAATTTGCAACAAAATTTTAAGACGATTTTTCTACAATTCGATTTTCCGATGAATTAACTTCGATTTACCAACACCTTTAAACTCTTTTCTCACCATTCCCTCAAAATCGATCTGGGAAAAGAAAAGAGGTTTTTGTCGAGCTTTAGAAAAACTTTAGATAAGTCCAAACATTTTCAAGACAACCATTTTGGAAGTGAATGACTAATGAATGAGGTCGTAGTCTTATGTTAACTGCCAAAAAAGTTTAAGGCCTTGAAAATAAAAACAATGAAACCTGAAATCTCTTTTGAAGTTTCTACTCTCATCACGCGGTTTCGTTAATACACGGTATTCCACTTGTCCTTCGAATGTATTTATACCTTTCCAGACCACATTAAGGTGAATATCTGATTTTTGTTGTCTTCAACTTCTCTTTAACTAGACTTCCCATTTATAATGTCTCTCATGGCTCTTCCTTCTTCTTCTTCGCCATCTTGCAGCTGGAGATTCAATGTCTTCCCTAGCTTCCATGGGCCCGACGTCCGTGTAACATTTCTAAGTCACTTACGCAAGCAGTTTGAACGGAATGGAATCATAATGTTCAATGATCAAGAGATTGAGAGAAGTCAAACCATCAAACCTGAACTCACTCGGGCAATACAAGAATCAAGAATCTTGATCGTGGTGCTTTCGCAGAACTATGCTTCTTCAAGTTGGTGCTTGAACGAGCTGGTGGAGGTTTTGAAGTGCAAGGAAACTGCGGGACAGATTGTGATGACGGTTTTCTACAAAGTGGACCCATCTGATGTGATGAGACAGATGGGAGAATTCGGGAAGGTTTTCAAGGAAACTTGCGTAGGGAAAGTGGAGACGGAGAAACAGAGTTGGACCAAAGCTTTGACTCATGTCGCCAACATAGAAGGAGAACACTCTTTGAACTGGTTAGCTGCTATGTTACGACTTTGTGTAAATTTATTTTCTCCAATTCTTTTAACTTTGATCGACTTTTACGAACCAATGAGTCATCAATTACAATGACAAAAGCGTTAATTTTTTCTATCTATTTGAGAAACTATCTAATGAAGAAAAACAGGTTAATCTATATATATAAAGTTAGCTTTGCTCAAATTTTAATTGGTCATTTTTTAACATCATTTTATTTTTTTTTTTAACAATTGGTTTTAATTACATAACTAAGATCATTAATTCATAAATTTTATTTATACATATAAAACAAAAAGCATACTGATAATTAGTTTCAACAAAAATTAAAATCTATTGATATCTACCACATTTTTAATATTTAATTTATAAAAAACATCCTCAAAATAAGCTTAAATATCAAAATATGATAATTTATTTCAACTCTCACATTTTGATAGACACAACAAAATTACAACTAAATACAAATACAAATTAAACACCACATAAAACAAAACTTAGAATCTAATAAAATTATTAAATAAACATCGAGGAAAAAAAATCCACACCAAAANCTGTACAAACCTACAAGTTGTTCCGACTCACTTCAACTTGGCATCTCTTGAAAGGGTTAATATGTTGGGATGCTCAGGATTGAGAAAAATTCCACATATTTCCAAGAACATCACACATCTCTGGATCGCAGACGAAATGTTAGAAGAATTGCCTGACTCAATTTCGTTTTGGTCTCGCCTTGAGAAGCTCATAATATATTGCCGTCCAGATAAGCTTTACCCACATGTTGAGAAACTTCCAGATTGGATCAAATATCTTGATCGGTTAGATGAGCTTTCTATAGCTAATTTGCCAAAACTTGCATCACTGCCAGAGTTCCCTAACTCGCTCAGAATACTAAGAGTAGAAAATTGTGAATCATTGGAGACACTAACATCTTTCCCTTTTGACACTCAGATTGAGGAACTCTATTTCCTCAATTGCTTCAAATTGGGCCAAGAAGCACGGAGAGTAATTACCGAGGAAGCATCTTTGGCATGCTTACCCGGAAAAACAGTGCCTGCAGAGTTTGATCACCGAGCAATAGGAAATTCTTTGACCATCCGTTCAGATTGCAGAAATTTCAAGATTTGCGCAGTGGTTTCCCCTAAACAGCAGATGAAAGAGTCATGTAGTTTATTCGGTCGCATACACTTGAACGGTTGCCCCATTGAGGGGATCTTCATATATGATGTCTATATAATCAAAACGGAACATCTATTTATATCTTACGCTTTTATCTTAGAGAAAGATAGACGATGGCTTGAACATGACAACGACATATCGTTCGAATTCAGGACCGCATCGTTCGAATTCAGCACCGCATCCTACGACGTCACATCCATCGACGTTATTGAATGTGGTGTCCAGATCTTGACGTCTGAAACAGAGGGAATCATAAGCAGCAATGGAAGCTATGAACAAGTGTTTGACGAACCCAGAGTAAAGCGTTTGAAGACGTGACAAGGTAGCACTCTGACCTGTTTAACATTTTTAAGGTTTATATATACTTTGTCTAGCTTTGTATCTCACTAGCAGCATGGACTAATAATTCATTCGCTTAAAACTTTTCATCTCTCTCTCTCTCTCAGTATTCAATATTCAACACTCAAATAACTTTGTTGGCTCTCCGCTGTACTTTCAGCTTTTCTCAAGATTTTGGCAAATTGCTTCTATTTCGTACAATTGTCAATGCAAACATCTATCATTTTAAAATATAACTCAAAACTAAAAACCAATTTTTATATCTCATAGCATGATTCAACAAACAAATTGTTTTTCTTTTTGCAAATAGTACTCTTTGAATGCTTATGCTCATGCATCCATGTAAATATCAGGTAGGTTATGATATGATGTAATGTTCATCATCGTAACTGTCAATGACAATTTAGATTGTCTTTCTCTACATCATTCGTAAATTGGATAATTTGCAGCGTTTAGCATATCATAAAATCGTTTGCACCTAAGTTGGGTTCTTCAACACTATTATCAATAAATAAAGTTGTTGTTTCATGAAATGCATTTGTAAATAAAGTTGCTGTTCCTAATGATAATCAAATTGATGATGATGGTGATCATCATGCAAATTATAAGGTTCATCATGATCCACAACTTCATAATTACTTTTTTTTACCACTTGATAATTACTATTAATACTACTTGTTGCATTAACAAGATACTCATCTTCATGTCGAAACCAAACAAAAATAATGAAGCATAAATCCTATAATTAATAAATGATTCCACACAGTCAATAGAAATAAATATATTATTCATGCTCTTGTGACATGGACATAACATTTTACCGATTTCCAAAATTATCAATATATTAACTGCCTGATACATTTCAAGCACGTCTCTAAGGGCATCTCCAACCCTACCTCATTTTTTACTCCAAATGCCATTTTGCAGTAAAATCATCTTCAACCCTACTCCATTTTTAACTGCAAAATGGGGAAATGCCATTTTTTCCTCCAAATATGGAGTAACTCCATTTTCAACTTTTTTATTTATAATTTAGTCATTCATATTTTATCATTTTTTATAAGTGTACCTTTCATTTTAACAAATATTACGAGACAATGATTTTATGGTTTCATTATTTTTCAAAAAGTTTTAAGTAATGTACTTGTCACATATGCACAACAGCACAACAAAATATGACTCGTCAAATATTCTTGTAATAATTTCACTTCTTATTTAATATAATTATATAATTAAAATATATTTGGACTCTATTAAAATTTATAGATATGATGATGGGATTTTATTATAGTAGCATAAACTAATATTAAATTTAAAAATACATAAAATACTGAAATTAGAAATAATATAAAGTAAACTTAATGCAAAAATGACTAATAATATTCTGGAATAACAATTTTACATAACATGATAATCGAGGTTGAAGGCGATCTCGATGCTCCAATTGAAGTTGGAAGAGAAGCTCCACCTCCAGAGGTAGAAGTAGCGGAGGACGAAAATATTCGGTTCCAAAATTTTCTTGCTCGATTCAGAGAAATCAAAGATAAAAATGCTCATTTCTTACTTCAAAATGCGTTAATTGATCATGTATGGGAAAAATATTCAAATGGTGATGTTTAAATTAAAATGTGTTTTGTTTTGTTATTTTTTTATGATATTGTAATGGTTAAATTCAAATAATATCACAATTTGTGAAAGTTTTGAAAGAAAAAAAAATATTGAGTTAATTTGTAAATTTTATAGATAAAGTGTATTTTTAGCAATTAATAATAAAATAGAAAATGAAGAATATACTAAGAATATTCTTTTTGGAGTAAAAAATGGAGAAATACATTGGAAAAAAATCCAACTCCATTTTGGAGTTACTCAATTTTGGAGATAAAGATGAGGGAATACATTGGAGATGCTCTAAACTGTTTTGTCACCATACCCTCTGAATCTTTATGCATATATAGCATATACATCCACTTTCGCTTTAGAAAGACAATTTGTCCGTGTTTTAAATTAAAGAGTATTTGTGTTTTTTTTTAATTCTACCTCTGAAAAGGTGGCTATTTATATTAAAAATTTACAAAAATTACCAACGAATTTGCAACAAAATTTTAAGACGATTTTTCTACAATTCGATTTTCCGATGAATTAACTTCGATTTACCAACACCTTTAAACTCTTTTCTCACCATTCCCTCAAAATCGATCTGGGAAAAGAAAAGAGGTTTTTGTCGAGCTTTAGAAAAACTTTAGATAAGTCCAAACATTTTCAAGACAACCATTTTGGAAGTGAATGACTAATGAATGAGGTCGTAGTCTTATGTTAACTGCCAAAAAAGTTTAAGGCCTTGAAAATAAAAACAATGAAACCTGAAATCTCTTTTGAAGTTTCTACTCTCATCACGCGGTTTCGTTAATACACGGTATTCCACTTGTCCTTCGAATGTATTTATACCTTTCCAGACCACATTAAGGTGAATATCTGATTTTTGTTGTCTTCAACTTCTCTTTAACTAGACTTCCCATTTCTAATGTCTCTCATGGCTCTTCCTTCTTCTTCTTCGCCATCTTGCAGCTGGAGATTCAATGTCTTCCCTAGCTTCCATGGGCCCGACGTCCGTGTAACATTTCTAAGTCACTTACGCAAGCAGTTTGAACGGAATGGAATCATAATGTTCAATGATCAAGAGATTGAGAGAAGTCAAACCATCAAACCTGAACTCACTCGGGCAATACAAGAATCAAGAATCTTGATCGTGGTGCTTTCGCAGAACTATGCTTCTTCAAGTTGGTGCTTGAATGAGCTGGTGGAGATTTTGAAGTGCAAGGAAACTGCGGGACATATTGTGATGACGGTTTTCTACAAAGTGGACCCATCGGATGTGAGGAGACAGATGGGAGAATTCGGAAAGGTTTTCAAAGAAACTTGCGTAGGGAAAGTGGAGACGGAGATACAGAGTTGGACGAAAGCTTTGACTCATGCCGCCAACATAGAAGGAGAACACTCTTTGAACTGGTTAGCTGCTATGTTACGACTTTGTGTAAATTTGTTTTCTCCAATTCTTTTAACTTTGATTGACTTTTACGAACCAATGATTCATCAATTACAATGACAAAGGGTTAATTTTTTCTACATATTTGAGAAACTATCTAATGAAGAAAAACAGGTTAATAATACTATATTTATCTTTGATTTTTTTCCTCAGATATCTGAAAAATTAATGAACCCTGTTACATCGATTTTAATCCATTCTCAAATCAAATGCCACAAATAATAAGAATTAAATACTCTACCTTTATTCAACCATGAATTTTAAACAATCTTTTAAAATCTCATGTTATTGAACTAGTGATTTGTAAATAAACATTCAAATCCACTGTTATTGAAAATATTTTAAGTAATGGATTTTATGAGACTTTTAGTGATTTGAATAGGTTTTGGTGGAGTTTCTTAGGTTAAAAATATAAAAATCCAAATCTTTTAGATGAAATTTCATAGAATTTTAAAAACAAATCATAACAAATTATCTAATTCACTCAAATCATCTAAAAACTCATTAAAACTCAAATCCTTCCAAATGTTCCCAAATATTAGATTGAATACATCCATTTAATGATAGGATCATTGGTTAACAAAAAGAAAAGAAAAATAAAACTCTACCGTATAAGGGATATACTAATCAATTTTCTCTTTTGTTAGGATCAACGAAGCGGATATGATTGAAAAAATTGCCACAGATGTTTCGAACAAACTAAATGCAACACCATCAAGGGATTTTGATGGCATGGTGGGACTTGAAGCTCATTTGGGAAAAATGAAGTCTTTATTACATTTAGAAAGTGATGGAGCTTTGATAGTTGGAATCTCTGGTCCTGCGGGTATTGGTAAAACTACCATTGCGAGAGCTTTATACAACCAACTCTCTCACAATTTCCCTCTTAGGTATTTTATGGAAAATGTGAGGGGGAGTTATATGAGAATTGATTGTGATGAACATGGTTTTAAACTGCGTTTACAAGAACAAATTATTTCAAAGATTTTCAACCAAAATGGCATCAAGGTTTGTCACTTAGATGTCATATATGAAAGGTTACAAAACCAAAAGGTGCTTATCATTCTTGATGACGTGGATCACCTAGAGCAATTAGATGCTTTGGCTAGAGATATTTCTTGGTTTGGTCACGGTAGTCTGATTATCGTTACTACGGAAGATCGAAAGCTTTTGAAGCAACATGGTATCAAAAATAGATACCATGTGAACCTTCCATCTAATGAAGAAGCTCTTAACATATTTTGTCGATATGCTTTTAGGCAAAACACTCCAACTAATGGGTTTAGAGAGCTTGCAGAACGGGTAATCAAGTTATGTGGTAATCTTCCATTGGGTCTCCGTGTTGTGGGTTCATCTTTACGTGGGAAGAATGAGGATGAGTGGGATGTTGTAGCGCATAGGCTAGAAACGAGTCTTGATCGAGATATTGAGAGAGTACTAAGAGTCGGCTATGACAATTTACATGAGAAAGATCAAATTTTATTTCTCTACATTGCAATCTTCTTCAACTACAAAGACGATGATCATGTGAAAACCATGCTTTCTGACAGTAATTTGGATGAAAGACATGGGTTAAAAACCCTAGTCGATAAATCTCTTATACATATATCTTCCAAAGGTGAAATAGTGATGCACAAGTTACTACAACAAGTGGGTAGACAAGCGATTCATAGACAAGAGCCTTGGAAACGCCAAATTTTAATAGATGCTCATGAGATTTGCGATATCCTTGAATATGAGAAAGTAAGTTTCTTTTCCTTATTTTGGTTCATAATCATATCAAGTTACCTTATCTATTTTGCTAACACTTTTTCTTTTGTTTGGAATTTGGCTTTAGGGTACTAGAGCAGTGTCAGGAATATCATTTGATACATCCGAAATCAGTAAAGTGTTTATAAGTGCAAGTTCTTTCAAAAGAATGCAGAACCTTCGATTCCTCAATGTACACACAAGACGGTATGATAAAAATGATAGAGTATATATACCTGAGGACATGGAGTTTCCACCTCGTTTAAGGTTACTACATTGGAATTCATACCCAAGCAAGAGTCTTCCTCCTAAATTCTATCCAGAATATCTTGTGGAGCTCAATATGCAGGAAAGCCAGCTCGAAAAGCTCTGGGAAGGAACTCAGGTTAGTTTGTATCTATTTACTTTGTGAATATTTGTATCAATACGTTTCTTACCTGTTATGTTTCTACATTCAGCCATTTACAAACCTGAAGAAGATGGAGCTGATGGAATCATGCCATTTGAAGGAACTCCCGGATCTTTCAAGCGCTACAAAACTCGAAAGATTGGATCTGACTTGGTGCCAGAGTTTGGTAGAGATTCCTTCTTCTTTTTCGAATCTTCATAAACTAAAGGTGTTGGCCATGTTTGCTTGCACAAATCTACAAGTCATACCAGCTCGCATGAACTTGGCATCTCTTGAATTTGTCGATATGGCTGGATGCTCACGACTGAGAAACTTTCCAGATTTTTCTACTAAAATCAGAGCACTCAAACTATCAAACACCTCTGTAGAAGAAGTACCAGCATCAATTCAGCATTGGCCTGGTCTTTGGTCTCTGGAACTAAGCTGCAATGGAAAGCTCAAGACGTTAACGAATGTTCCCGAAAGCGTAACTCATCTAGACCTAAGCTATAGCGGAATCGAGAAGGTTTCAGATTGCACCAAAGGACTTCATCGTCTACAACATCTTAATCTTTCTGGATGCAGAAAACTCGCGTCGTTGCCAGAGCTTCCTGCTCAGCTCATGTTCCTATCTGCAAACGACTGCGAATCGCTAAAGACAGTTATTCGCCCTTTTCACTCTCCAAATGCGCATCTCAATTTCACACACTGCTTCAGATTGTGTCAACAAGCACGACGAACGATTATCCAACAACGGTTTCTTCACGGATGGGCTCTGTTACCAGGAAGAGAAGTACCTGCAGAGTTCGATCACCGAGCCAGAGGAAATTCCTTAACAATTCCTTATTCTGCTTTCGCCAGATTTAAGGTTTGCCTCGTGATTTCACCTAATCAACAAGTCAGAGAATACAGAGTTTCGCAGCTATTGTGCCGTCGCATAGGGAAATGCGACTTAGACCTCTCCATTGACGACGCCATCAAAGTTTATCGTATCCCCAGATTTCGAACGGAGCATCTGCTTATCTTTCACTCTGATTGCGTTGAAGAAGACAAAAGCATCAGCGAGATAGTTTTCGAATTCAGCAGCAAACTCCACGATTTCGAGATTATCGAATGTGGTGTTCAGATATGGACCGACGAAATCGAAAGGAGCTATGAGTTTGAATCCAGCGAAGCGTGTGAAGACGACTCTAACGACAGTGACCGTACAGACGCACTAATCTGCGACTCGAAAGAAGATGAAAATGTCGAAGCCAAGAAACATACAGGTTGTTGGAGTTGGCTCATCCTCTGCTCCGATATTGTGAACAACCTTGCAAGCTTGGTTTGGGGAAGAAGACGATAGAAGCAATGCGAAGATGATGACGTGACAGCTTTCCCAATTTATGTGAGCTGAAACATTATGGGCTTATTATGGGCCCTAAAAGCCTTAATCTTGTATTGAAATCGTTCTTTAGCCATTAAACACTAGCGTGCTTATACTAGTCTGAGATAGGCATGGGCATTCGGGTCCTCGGGTCGGGTCGGGTCGGGTCGGGTTTTTCGGGTTTTGAGTCCATTCGGGTTCCGGGAATTGGATCCATTCGGGTCTCGGGAAAATTTCGGTTCGGTTCGGATCGGGTCCTTTCGGGTTCGGGTCGGGTCCTTGATTTTAAATTAGATCCGAAAAGATCCGAAATAAATTTCTGGTATGGTTTTACCCAAAAACCCGAAAAAAATCCGAAAAAATCAGAAAAAAAAATATGAAAAACCCGAAAACCCGAAAATCCGAAAAAACCTGAAAATCCAAAAAAAAACCCGAATAAAAAACCAGAAAAAAAATCTAGACCATAAAATGTTTTCGGGTTTATCGGGTACCCGAACGGATCTCGGGTAAAATCCGACCCGAACCGAAACCCGAATCAAATTTGAAATGGAACCATTCGGGTTATTTCGAAGAACCGAACCCGAACCGAACCGTGTTTTTCGGGTCGGGTCGGTTCGGGTCCGGTCGGATCGGGTTTTATGCCCAGGCCTAGTCTGAGATTTCGTTTTTAATTTTCGACTAGGGACTTTAATTTAAAAGTTGAGAGATTTGATTTAATATTCCAAAAAAATATATATTTTGAAAATTAAGTTAAGTTTTAAAAAGTTTGAAAACTAATTTTTTGCATTTAAAATTATTAAACTATTATAGATAAATCTTATTATATAAAGCTGGATCCCTCGACGTGAATGTGACACGTAGAATAATTTTCAATCACGAGATTGTGACATTTGTCAATGTTGTTAATTTAGATCTTGACATGTGTCAATTTAATTAAAAAAATTTTTAAAAAATAAAGTAAATATTAAAAAAAAAACCTAAACTAAAAAAATGCAATCTTAGTAAAAATGAATTAAAGTAAATATTAAAAAATTGTAAACTAAAAAGGCAATCTTACGAAAAAAACAAGTATAAGTAAGGAAAACTTCCCATTAGTAACACATACCGACCATACACTCTTGGTTGGCACTATACAAAAAAGGAAAATACACGGTAAAGTCGGGATATCAGATTGAACAACAAAACCCAGACAATGGCGGAAACTACTTCTACGGTCCGGATAAAAAGAAACTACAGGCACATTCATAGAAATTAACATGTCCAACGAAATTGCGACACTTCATTTGGCAAACCATTTCGGGATGTCTCTCGGTTTCGGCAAATTTACGCGCTCGAGGAATAAATTGTGATACACAATGCCCTCGATGTGGAGCGGAAGGGGAAACGATTAACCATGTCCTGTTTGAATGTCCACCAACGCTACAAACATGGGCACCCTCTCATATTCCATCGGCCTCGAGAGTATTACTGATGACATCGGTTTTTTCCAATCTGGATCATCTCTTTTGGAGACTTCCAAAAGAGGAAAAGAATTCAATGTTTCCTTGGATTGTGTGGAATAATTGGAAAGCAAGGAACGAAAAGGTGTACTCCAATGTGGATAGAAATCCACAAGAGATCCTGCGGATTGCGGAAACAGAAGCAATAACTTGGGAAACGGCACAATATAGTGAACCAGACATAACTTCCCAACAAATAGCTCATAATACGGGTCAACAAGACGAAAATAATGGACTGGCATGCTATATTGATGGTTAGTGGAAGGAAACGGATAACTATTCTGGTTTAGGATGGTACTGCTTTCAGGAGGGAGTCGAAGAAGTAATTATGGGATCCCGTAATTTGCGAAGAAGTTTATCCCCGCTGCACGTAGAATTGGAAGCGTTCATCTGGGCGATGCATTGCATGATTGCAAATCATAAGACGGAGATAGCCTTTGCCACGGACTGCTCAGAATTGGTGAAGATGGTGTCTACACCCAACGAGTGACCGGTTTTTACACTACATTTGGAGGAGTTCAAGAGGAGCAATGAGGTTTTTACTTTTTTCTCTATTACACACATCCCACGCACAAGCAACACAGTGGCAGATAAGTTAGCACGAGGTGCTCGCGTCTACCCATCAGATTTCACTTTTGTAAACTCGATACCCCCGATTTGGTTCACCGAATCGGAATAGGTATTAAGGCTGTTGACAAAAAAAAAAGTAAGGAAAACTTATAATAAAGGAAAGTCACAAAAGAAAACTTAAAAACTTATAATCTACAACCACGATTAAATTTTAAAAAGAAAATTTATAAATATACTCTAAACTTAAAAGGAAAATTATTAATATACGATTTAAAATCGATTCATAATCCTAAAAAGTAAATGAAAAAATAGTTATGTTTAGATTAAGAAAAATTAAACAAAAATTATAAATAAAAGCCAAAGTTAAAAAAANACCTTGCAAGCTTGGTTTGGGGAAGAAGACGATAGAAGCAATGCGAAGATGATGACGTGACAGCTTTCCCAATTTATGTGAGCTGAAACATTATGGGCTTATTCATGTGCGCTGAAACATTATGGGCTTATTCATGTGAGCTGAGATACTATGGGCCTAAAAAAGCCTTTTTGGCTCACAAATAATTCACTTGATTGAAATTTCGTTTACTTTAAAGACGAAGAAACTAATATCATTTATGGCTTATCCAAACACCTCTCTGTGATTTTGAACCACTCATGGCTTCTGCTTCTTCTTTGCCTCGCACCTGGAGATACCGTGTCTTTACGAGCTTCCACGGACCAGACGTCCGTAAAACCTTTCTCAGTCATTTACGCAAACAGTTTACCTGCAATGGGATTTCGATGTTCGATGATCAAGGGATCGAGAGAAGCCACACCATCGCGCCTGCTCTCGCACAAGCGATCAGAGAATCTAGGATCTCGATCGTGGTGCTCTCCAAGAACTATGCTTCATCGAGCTGGTGTTTGGATGAGCTGTTGGGGATTTTGAAGTGCAAGGAAGATATGGGGCAAATAGTGATGACGGTCTTCTACGGAGTAGATCCATCTGATGTTCGGAAACAAACCGGAGAATTCGGAAAAGTTTTCAAGAAAACTTGTGATCGTAAAACAAAGGAGGAGATGCAAAGATGGAGCCAAGCTTTGAACGACGTGGGCAACATAGCTGGAGAACACTTGCTAAACTGGTTTGTGTTTAGTTAACCCAAGAGTTTGTTTGCTTCTCTTGTGTTCTAAGTGGTAACCCAAGAGTAACTAAACACATAATGTTAGAGGAGTTTATGGTGATTGTGAATAGAATAGTATTGAAATGATTAAGGGAATGTTTTTGTTGAATGAGTATTATGATTACAAACACATGTCATAAATTGTTGGGATCAAAGAAATGTTATCTCTATGGTTTCTTTTACTCGTGACTATTTGACCAAAAAACGAATCACAGATAAAATTTGTTGCAAATTTGAGACGAATATTATCGTCTCAACGTTGAAACAAATTAGGTTCTCAAACATAATTAAAATCGTCTAATTCTGAGATTTTCCTAAAAGAAAAATATCAAATACATGACATAAATATTTGGGAACATAAGGATGTTATCTCTAATTCTCTAGGTTCTTTTTTCTTTCTCATGACTATTAATTTGATGGAAAAACTGTATTTCACTTTTGTTAGGAATAATGAAGCGAACATGATCGAGAAGATTGCAAGAGGTGTTTTAGATAAACTAAATGCTACACCATCTAGGGATTTTGATGGCATGGTGGGACTTGAAGCTCATTTGATAGAAATGGAGTCTTTGCTAAATTTAGATTATGATGGAGTTAAGATGGTTGCAATCAGTGGTCCTGCAGGGATTGGTAAGACTACCATTGCTAGAGCTTTGCAAAGCCTACTCTCTCACAAGTTTCAGCTTACATGTTTTGTTGACAACCTTAGGGAAAGCTATCATAGTGGTCTTGACGACTATGGTTTGCAGCTGCGTTTACAAGAACGATTTATTTCAAAGGTTTTGAACCAAAATGGTACGAGGATATGCCATTTAGGTGCAGTAAAACAAAATCTATGCGACCAAAGAGTTCTTATTATTCTTGATGATGTCAACAATATAAAGCAATTAGAGGCGTTGGCAAATGAAACTACATGGTTTAGTCCTGGAAGCAGGATTATAGTTACCACAGAAAACAAAGAGCTTTTGCAGCAACATGGGATCAACAATACATACCATGTGGGGTTTCCATCTAATGAAGAAGCTGTTAAGATCTTATGTAGATATGCTTTTAGGATAAACTCTATGTATCATGGTTTTGAAGGGTTTGCTACAAGAGTAGCAGCGCTTTGTGGTAACCTTCCATTGGGTCTCCGTGTGGTGGGTTCATCTTTACGTGGGAAGAATGAGAATGAGTGGAAAGAAGTAATACACAGGCTAGAAACTATTCTTGATCATCAAGATATCGAGGAGGTACTAAGAGTCGGTTATGAGAGTTTACATGAGAATGAGCAATCTCTATTTCTTCATATTGCAGTCTTCTTCAACTGTGATGATGGTGATCTTGTGAAAGCCATGTTGGCTGACAATTACTTGGATATCAAACATGGGCTGAAAATCCTAGTCAATAGATCTCTCGTACATATATCTGCCAATGGAGAAATAGTGATGCACAAGTTACTACAATTAGTTGGTAGACAAGTCATTAATAGACAAAAGCCCTGGGAACGTAGAATCTTAACTGACGCTCAAGAGATCTGTGATGTCCTTGAAGCTGATAAAGTAAGTTCTTTCTCTTGTATTTGTTATTTTCTTTGTACATTAATTTATACACTCAGATAGGAATTTGGTGAACATAAGTAAATCCTACCTTTCGTGCTAACAATATATTTGTATTTGGAATATTGGTTTAGGGAACTAGAACTATGTCTGGCATATCATTTGATATATCAAGAATCGATGAAGTCTCTATTGGCAAGAAAGCTTTTAAAAGAATGCCTAATCTTCGCTTCCTCAAAGTTTACAAAAGAAGATATGATGGGAATGATAGAATGCTTGTACCTGAGGAGATGGAGTTCCCACGTCGTCTAAGGTTACTACAATGGGAGGCATACCCAAGCAAGTGTCTTCCTCCTACATTTCAAACGGAATATCTTGTCAAACTTGATATGGAGTGTAGCCAGCTCGAGTACCTCTGGCAGGGAACCAAGGTTGGTGTTGTACTTTGCATATATGAATTATGTACTTTCTCTTCATGTTATATAATGATGTTCTTCTCTCTGTTATTGTGTGGTTTTTACATTCAGCCGCTTACAAATCTCAGGAAGATGAATTTGTATGGATCCTCGAATTTGAAGGAACTCCCTGATCTTTCAAATGCTACAAATCTGGAGGAATTGAATCTGGGTTATTGCGAGAGTTTGGTAGAGATTCCATCGTCTTTTTCACATCTTCACAAACTACAAAAGTTGTTGATGTATAACTGCGTAAACCTACAACTCATTCCACCTCACCTGAACTTAGCATCCCTCGATTCCGTCAATATTGATAGATGCTCACGATTGAGAGATTTTCCAGTTATATCAAAGCACGTCACAGAACTGTCTATATCAAAGACAGCGGTAGAAGATCTGCCTTCATCAATGAGGCTTTGCTCTCGTCTTAATTTTCTGAATCTTAGCGGCAATGGAAAGCTCAAGGGATTAACACATCTCCCCACGAGTTTAGTAATGCTATGCCTAAGCGATTCTGATATTGAAAGGATTCCAGATTGCATCAAAGCTCTTCATCAGCTAGGCAACCTTTATATATCTGGCTGCAGAAGGCTCACATCATTGCCAGAGCTCCCTGGTTCGCTCTCGTCTCTAGATGCAAACGATTGTGAATCACTGGAGACTGTGTTTTTCCCTTTCAACACTCCAAGTGCGGTGTTCTGTTTCACCAACTGCTCCAAACTGGACCAACAAACACAAAGAGCAATTATCCAGCGACCGTTTCGTCTTGGAAATACTCGGTTACCAGGAAGAGAAGTGCCTGCAGAGTTCTTCGATCACAGAGCAAGAGGAAACTCATTGACCATTCGTCTTGATGGTAACAAGCCTCTGCTCGTTACATTTAAGTTTTGCCTCGTGATTTCACCTAACAATCAAATCAACGAATGTTGTTCACAACCCGTATTGTGTCGTCGCATAGTCAACGGCGACTTAGACCCCGATGAGGAGGAGTTCTGCGGAAACCATATTTCCAAATGTCGAACGGAGCATCTATTTATATTTAAATCTGACTTACGATATTTTCACAGTGGTAAAGTGAGCAGTGAGGTAGTGTTCGAATTCAGAAGCAAATACCACGACTTGGACATTGTCGAATGTGGTGCTCATATCTTGAGCCAAGAATACTACCAAAAGAGCAATGAGTCCGAACCCTTGGTAGACAACACCGAATATGGTGACCGTACATATGAAGAAATATGTGACTCGAAAGAAGAAGAGGACCTCAGAGGCAAAACACATACAGATTGTTGGAGTTGGCTCTTCTTCTGCTTCAATCTCTCCGATTTTGTGAGGAACATCTGAAGCTTGGATTCGGGGAAGAAGACGATAGAAGCCGGAAACGCCACACAAGTGCACAGTCTCCTCTAGCAATCTCTTCACAATCATGGTAGATTTCTTCTTCTGTCCCATTTAATTCCTATTTGCTAAGTCATTCGATATTTCATCGAGCTTCTTGCATTATTTCAGAGAAAAATCGCTTCCAAGTACCTCTTCAAAGGTACACTCTCTTTTTTTGTTTGTTTTAGAATCAGCTATGCGTTTATATGTTTAAGTGTATTTAATCGTTAATGTTAATGTCATCATTAGCATTAGCATACTTTCTTTTCTTTTACTTTGCAATTAGGTTTCATATTTATGGCTGTTGAATATGAGCTAGAGAAGGATGCAATCTCATGGTCACACATTTTGTTACTGTATCTTCTTACTATAGCTGTTTTTGCTGAAAATAAATGGCTACATAGAAAAGCTATCATGTGTTTCAATTGGATCTGTGGAAGATAAATCTTTACATGTAAGAATCATTATGTAACTTTTATTTTTTTTGGCTTCCAGTGGTCCGCCTCGTTTTGAGGGAGAGAGAAGGTTTGGTGAAAAAGATGGTTACCGAGGAGGTCCAAGATCAGGTGGAGAGGTTGGTGACAAGAGTGGAGCTCCTGCTGACTACCAGCCTTCTTTCCGGGTATGTAAGACTGACCCCTCTTATCTGCAGTTAATAGTCTTTTGATTCTTGATTTGAGCTTACCATCGTCAATAAAAGAACTCCTGAATAGTTTGATTTCTATCTACTGAATATGCTGTGTATATCTAGCGTAGCTCATCTTGAATTTATGAAAATCTATTGAACATCCGTTTTTCGTTAACTTGTGTGGATGTAGCTTCCTAAATATACTAATCCTTAAATCTATCAACTAGTGTATGCACATCCAATTAGTTAACTTGGTCATTCCTGCGTTTAAATTTCCTTGTTACCATGAGTTAGGTTGCATATCAATCCAGAATTGACACTTCTGTTCCTAATAATGTACTTGCTAGTGTCTCACGTATTGACGAATGTTGGTGCCTTACATGATTACATGTACCCTTGCCTATATATTGGTGGTTGAACCATTGATTCTTTTGGGGGTTGCAGGGACTAGGAGCTAGGCCTGGCTTTGGTCGTGGCGCTGGTGGCTTTAGTGGTGCTGGTCCAGCCGCGGGATCAGATCTTCTTTGAAAGAAAATACACCCCTTTTTGGTTATGGTCTATCTATTTTAAGTTGATAGCTCTGTTTGATATTTGCGAAGCATTCTGTTGACCAACTACATGCTTGTTTATCGAAGATTAGACGTCACTTGTCGACTTGTAATTGTCATGTTCTGCCTTTTTGCACATTTGTAAGTACTTAACTTATATATGTTAAGAATAAATATATGAAAAAGATATTATGTATATATAATATCTACAATTATAAGTATAAAGAGAGAATATTGAATTTAGAGAGAGATTATAGAAAGAGAATTTAGAGAGAATGTTTGTATTGATTTTTGTGTTGTATTTTACACCTTCTTACAACCCCTATTTATAGTAAAATGATTGTGAGATTATTGGTGAAATAGTAGAGAGTTTGAGTGGGTAAATGAGTGGAGGTAGTAGTTGTAGTGGTAATGGTGGAGGATAATTAATTTTATAACACTCCCCCTTAAGTATCTACCACCATTACTAACTCTACATATTATCTAGTTTGTACTGCCTCATTAAAAACCTTTTCATGGAAAAACCCAATGGGATAAAAACCATGATAAGGAAAAGAGTGCAGTCTCCCCCTCGAAGCAATCAATATACTCTCTTCTCTATAGATCACGTAGACGACGCATTCCGATACTTTGAATATGTTTCTTAAATGTTGTAATAGGAAGCGCCTTGGTAAATAAATCTGATGCGTTGTCACTTGAGCGAATATATCGGATATCCACTTTTTGATTTTTCTTGAGCTCTTGAGTGTAAGAGAAAAATCTTGGAGGGATGTGTTTTGTCCTGTCGCTTTTGATATAGCCTTTTGTTGTCTGGGCAACGCATGCAGCGTTATCTTCATACAAGATTGTTGGTTCTTTGCTGGTGATTATCCCGGTGGCTTCTTGAATATGTTGAGTGATGGATCTGAGCCATACACATTCTCTACATGCCTCATGAAGCGTAATAATTTCTGCATGATTTGAAGAAGTGGCAACCAAAGTTTGTTTTTGTGATCGCCATGAGATTGCAGTTCCTCCAATGGTGAAAAGATATCCAGTTTGCGACCGGGATTTATGCGGATCTGATAAATATCCTGCATCTGCAAAACCAACTAAAACAGATTTGGGATTTCGAGGATAAAATAATCTCGAATCAATCGTTCCTTGAAGATAACGAAATATATGTTTTATCCCATTCCAATGTCTGCGCGTAGGTGACGAAATATATCTTGCAGGTAGATTCGTAGCAAATGCTATATCTGGTCGGGTACAATTTGCAAGATACATAAGTCCTCCTATAGCGCTCATATAAGGTACTTCATGACCTAACTTTTTCTTGTTATCTTTACGAGGTCGGAATGGATCTTTTTCAACATTGAGCGATCTATTAACCATCGGGGTACTCAATGGATTCGCTTTATCCATATAAAAATGATGTAAGATCATTTTGGTATAATTTGATTTATGCACAAATACTCCATCTCGGAGGTGCTCTATCTGGAGTCCAAGACAAAATATTGTCTGTCCGAGATCGTTCATTTCGAACTCTTCTTCCATATGAGTTCTTACATTATCAATTTATTTGGATACAGAAAATGAGAAAATTCCATCATTATCTTCTATTTCATATTTATCCCATAATTTTCCGTCTTGGGCATAGTTAATGGAAATCTCATATTTTTCTGTATCATGTTAATCTTCTAGATGAATATCTTTATGTGGTTCTCTTTCCACATTTTCATGTATGTCTTCTTGACATTTTTCTTTATGTGGTTTCTTCTAAAACCTTTTTACAAATGTCTTCGAGACATTTTTCTCTATATGGTTCTTTTGGAACCTTTTCACAAATATATTTCCAAACTCTTTAATCCCATTGTATTGTACTACTCGCGATAACTTTTCAAGAGTTTTGATGATCATCATTCTTTAATTTGATCGAGTAGTGTTCCCGGGAACATAATTATGATATTATTAATTATTCAGGGATTAATTTCTCTAGAGGTTAAATCCATCATGGATTAAATTCTTCAAGAACTTTTCACATAGAGTCACAATACAAGACATTTTGTCCATTCTCTTTTTGGACAAATGTATACTCTTTTGATATTTGGACTTTTGGTCCAAAGTGTTCTCTTTCTTCAAAAGAGCTTAATATAGACTTGATTGCCTCTTTTTACTTTTTGGCCAAACATTTTTCTTTTTATACTCATCCATAGAGGTAGATTCATGATCCTCATTAATTACATCTCGCAAGATATATTATTTAGACAACTATATTGTCTTTGGTTCCACTTTTTCCGTAATGACATGGTTAATCGAGATCTCTTTATCATTATCATTGATTTCATTCAGGTACCTGATTATATTATTAACCATATCAACGATCTCTTCAAGAGATTAATCATCTTTCCAACAACCATGAGGATTTTATATTTGGAACCAAAGTAGTCTATCACGTTTCTTACGTGTCATATACTCATATAGACCGTCCTTCAGGGACATCTATTTTTTTTTTTTTTAGCGGAGTTCAGTTGGGATATGAAATTTTCTTTTTCACTCATTATGAACTTCATGTTCATATTCATTAGGATCCATAATAATAATAATTAATTTTATGAAATCTCATCCATCAACTGTTTACTGCATGCAAAACTGCATGTTCTATGCTATAACATGGAGATCAAATATCACCATAATTGGTTTTAAAATCCTTTGGATTTGCTTTACTTTAAACTCATTTTTAGTGTGAACATGAACTTCTGGATGTTCAACTTATTTTTGATGTGGGATTCTTTAATTCTCCCCCTCGAGATGATGACGTTTTTCAGGTTCATCCATCTCGAATTGAATCACACTCAATGACCAACAACAAATCCTTTTAACCCATTTGGGTCAGGTATTATGTATCAAATCCTTTTGATATATGACTCTTAATACCCCCTTTTCAAGATGATGGTTTTCTTTTCCATTCATCTTTGACCGATTTTCAGTTTATATCGGTTATGCTCGGGGTATGATTCAAGAGATTGATTAAAGAAACCAAACTATTATATCCAATGAGCTTCAAGCCGTATTTCGTGTTGTCAATAGACACACATTTGATGTTGGAATATAATCCGGAGGATAATATTGGTAATTCCTCTAATATAACTTTCTTTCCTGGATAATCCAGCGGGTTTTTTTTTTTTTTTTNTCGGATATTCTTTATCCTTTAAAAGAAGGATATTTCTAGTTTAAACTTCTTCTTCGGATATTCTTTATCCTTTAAAAGAAGGATATTTCTAGTTTAAACTTCTTCTTCGGATATTCTTTATCCTTTAAAAGAAGGATATTTCTAGTTTAAACTTCTTCTTCGGATATTCTTTATCCTTTAAAAGAAGGATATTTCTAGTTTAAACTTCTTCTTCGGATATTCTTTATCCTTTAAAAGAATGATATTATCCTTGTTTGTTCGAGAAAATGTTTCGCGGAATCGCTTGACAAGCGTTCGCAAAAACCGTTTCGAGAACACTTTGCGGAAACACTAAAGAGCGGATCGCAAATCTTTTACCGTTTAACAACAAAGTGAGTAATACAATTCCAGGATTCTTTTTTTATATTTTTATATTTTTATTTTTATATTTTTTTTTAAAAGAAAAACCGTTTTGAAATTGTTTTAAGCAAGTTGACAAATTCTCAATCCGATTTTAGCGATAGGCTAGAAGCGGATTTATTGAATTAAGATAGTACTTATTTTACAACACACTTTTAAAAAAAAAACAAATTTATATAAAAAAAAACTTATTTTAGTCAACTTGTTGGACGTTGATATCCTCAGGGTTAACGAGGAAATCAGAAAGATCGAGATGTGCATCATTATCAATCCCATCGAAAAAGGGTCCGGATTTATCAGAGATGAAGTTGGTTTCATCATCATTTTCTTTTCCCTTTTGGGACTTTTGATATAGATCGGCCAAATGCCTTGGTGTACGACATGTATTGGACCAATGTCCTTTCATGCCACATCTGTAGCAAGCTGTTTCATAATGCTTGTCCACAGTTTTACCAACTTTATTTTCTTGAGAATTTTTGTCAATTCTCCCGGTGTTGAAATTATTAAAATAAAATCCTCTTCCTTGGCTTCGACCATGTCCACAACCACGACCATGTCCTCGACCACGGCCACGACCACAGCCTCTACTGAGTCCATGTCGTTGCCAATTATTGTAATTGGATGCTACAACATTCGCTTATGGGAATGGAGCTGATCCAGTTGGACGAGTCTGATGGTTTAGCATCACAAGCTCATTATTTTGTTCAGCAACAAGAAGAGTTTGCATTAACTCTAAGTAAAGAGTATACTCTTTTGCTCGGTATTGTTGCTGCAAGATTACATTTCCAGGATGAAATGTTTGGAGTGTTTTTTTCGATCATATCATAATCGTTTACTTTTTCTCCACATAACATCATCCTGGAAGTAATTCCGAACAAAGCAGAATTATATTCTCCGACACTTTTGTAATCCTGGAACCGTAGATTAAGCCACTCATGCTTGGCTTTTGGTAAGATCACATATTTTTGGTGATCAAACCTATCTTTGAGCGATTTCCATAGATCTGCAGGATCTTCTTTTGTGATGTATTGGTCTTTTAGACCATCATGGATGTGATGGTACATAAATATCATAGATTGTGCATTTTTCTCATCTGATGTCGTTTTTAACGCATCGATGGTATCAAGGAGGTTTTTTTTTCTCTCAGATGCATTTTTACTGCTACTGCCCATGTCATATAATTATTTCCAGAAACATCAAGGACATTAATCTCGAGCTTTGCCAAGTTTGACATGATTACTGTAAACATAAATTAATATTTTATTAATCATAAATTTTAATAGGATAATGCTATTTTACATATTAAATTAAAACATACATGATAATAATGATATTTTATTAATTGAAAATTCTGTTCACTAGCCGTTTATAGCCGTTGGAAATGGCGAAAAATCGATATAAAAACTTTTGATAATTAATCATATAAATTTACCAAATTTTAGATTAAAATGTTATATACAGGCGGCCGAACCTCCTTATATAATAACTATAACAAACAAATAATTAACGGCAATATTGTGGTGACAGAATCATCCACATTTAAACAGTAAATAAATTTTGTGGCGTCTGAGACGTCCAATATAATATTAACAAAAAATAAATAAATCATGGTGACTAAAGTCATCCATTTAAATTATTACGAAAATTAATAATGGGGCGGCCGAGCCGCGCTCCGATAATAATAATTGTAAAATTTTTGTTTTCTAGACAAAATTGAAAATGTATTCATGACATTCATTTTATGGAGGCAGAGTCTGCCATATGATCTGAGGAGACATAGTCTCATATGATCATGATCGTGAAGGCATAACCTTTCATAACGATCGGTTCGGGGAAGGCAACGCCTATCACCTCGAAAATGATATATAAATGTAAAAAGATTGAACATAAATTAAACCTTACGTTTTTCGGTATATGAACGGATCGTGCTGATAACGTGTTAAGAATAAATATATGAAAAAGATATTATGTATATATAATATCTACAATTATAAGTATAAAGAGAGAATATTGAATTTAGAGAGAGATTATAGAAAGAGAATTTAGAGAGAATGTTTGTATTGATTTTTGTGTTGTATTTTACGCCTTCTTACAACCCCTATTTATAGTAAAATGATTGTGAGATTATTGGTGAAATAGTAGAGAGTTTGAGTGGGTAAATGAGTGGAGGTAGTAGTTGTAGTGGTAATGGTGGAGGATAATTAATTTTATAACAGTATATATATAAACACTAGCTAGGGGAGAAAAAATCGAAAGTTAAATCGTGGACTTTAAATAGTGGTAGTAGATAGGTGGAGCAGTTGTTGGCTCTCGAATCATATGTAAATTAGCTCATTAGCTAATTGTTCACACGAAAACATTCATAACCAACCTCTAAATTTGATTTAAAACAATTAGGATTATAAACATCATTTTATTTGGCTACTCATTTTGATTTCACACGAAATTGTTTTCTAATCTTAGACTAAACTTTATTTCAGTTAAAAACTCAAAATAGCTTAAACATATGTTTCATTCGGTAATTTAGATTCAACTTTTTCCTATTAAAAAAAAAAAGAAAACAAAACCAAATCTTAACAGAAAAAAAAAGGAAAAACAAAATCATAGATTCTAATCATACCAAGCCATCCCAAAATATTCAACAATCAACCCAAACTTCTAAAATAGGATTTGTAAGAAAAATATGTTAATATTCAACAATCAACCCAAATTTCACTAAAAAATGAAAATAAAAGCCAGTTTTGAAAACTTTTACGATTGGATGAAAAAAAATAAAAGCCAGTTTAAAATTTTTTAGAAAAAGTTATAGAGAGATCAGATGGTAAAAGAAGGAGAGCGCTCAATTGTGTCGTAACAGGCTGAGCGAAAAGCTCTTCTCGCATAATTAATTAGAGAGTAATTAGCCACTCCTCATTTCCCCTTTAACTTGCCTGAAGGATCATATTAGTAGCCAACTAATCACTTCCACAACTTCACTACTCTACCGATGTGGGACAATTCGCAACTAAAACAACTCTAATTAGTAGCTCTTGACGGAGAAATTTTGAAATCAAATTGTTTATGATTGTCCACAATTGGGTACAGGTTGGTTGATGAGAGGGGATCGTTTCCCACGTGGTTAGTTGAGATTGTGTGGCCCCACGTCGTTTCCCAAATTTTAAATCTAAACCAACTCTAATCCTTTTATAGCCAACTAATCACTTCCCTACTTTACCGATGTGGGACAATTCTCAATTTCTCTACTTCGCTAGAACAACCCTAATTAGCTCTCTTGACGGAGAGATTTTCAAATTTCGAGTATGACTACTACAACGACGACGATTTCTCAGCATGACTTTTATGGTGATGGAGATTCGGAAACTTCCATTTCTATCTCTATTATTGAGGTACTAAGAGTGAACAATGGCGATTTCTAATCGAGCTTCTTCTCTCGCGTTTTGTTTTCATCGTTCTTTTGTGATTTTTGTGTGTGTGTGTAGAATATGAAGGAAGAGTACGGTTTGTTTGTTTGGCCATGTAGCGTTATCCTCGCTGAGTATGTTTGGCAACAGAGATCTCGATTTCGTGAGTCTACGATTCTCGAGGTAAGCAACGAGTCCTGCTTGCTCTTGATTTTGATCATAAGCGGCTCAATTCAATTCGAGAACAAAGATTGGCTGATTACAGAAATTGGGATATGTGTGATTGTGTTCTGTGTTTGAGCTATTGAATCAGCTTCATGTCTTTTTGGTAGATCTTAAAAATGTATACTTTTTTTCTTAGACTTGTGTTGATGTAATTTTCAGCTAGGAGCTGGCACTTCCTTGCCTGGTTTAGTAGCTGCAAAGGTTGGGGCTAATGTCACCCTTACCGATGACTCAAGTAAACCAGAGGTATGAGAATGTGTTGATAAGCCTCTTTTTTCATTTGGTTCTGTTATTATGAGTTCACTGGTTATTTTGACCATACATGTGCAGGTTTTGGAGAATATGAGAAGAGTCTGTGAGCTGAACAAGCTGAGCTGTAATGTAATGTATACCTTTTTTTACTTTCCTCAATGTCAATACCCGCTGAATTATTAGTTACCCGGATCATCATTTGTCCCCTATGCGTATATGTTTTTGTCTCCAATATACTTGTTACATGGTGTTTGTTGGGTTTGGATTACATGAGTCCTTTAGCTCATTCATTGAAAGTTACTTGTGGTTGTCTGCTGCAGGTAATGGGTCTCACTTGGGGAGTGTGGGATGCACCCATATTTGACCTGCGGCCTAACATTATACTTGGGGCTGATGTTTTATATGATTCAAGTGGTTAGTTCATCTGTTTTCTTTGTCTTGGCCTTCGCTTTTTTTCCTTGTGGAGTCGTGACTTCTCCTAGTTTATTCTTACCATGAGTTGAAATTTGAATCCGAACCTCGGTTTTGTATAGCGTTCGATGATCTCTTTGCCACCGTCTCGTTTCTACTTCAAAGTTCTCCAGGTGCTGTTTTTATCACTACATATCATAACAGGAGGTACACAATTCTTGGTCTCCCATTCCTCCTGGTCATCTAACATATCTTCAGAAGATTAGGATGGCAATTTTTCCGGTTTTCATATTTCCAGTTTTGATTTTTGCAGTGGGCATCATCTAATCGAGTTCCTGATGGTGAAATGGGGTCTAAAGTGCGTAAAACTTCTGGATGGCTTCTCATTCTTGCCATCTCGTAAGGCATCTGTACTCAGCGGCAACATTCAATTGGTTGAGATCGTATTGGGTTCTGAAAGTTAGCAGCTTAAGACTGGAACAGCCAGCTGACTGGAAAAGAAATAGCCAGAGGTCAAAGGTATTAACATTTACTTCATTGTAAGATAATTAGTAGTATCACCCTCATCCCTTACTCTATATGGAAGAGAGATATTTTAATTGCAAGCTCAAGAAGATATGTCAGATTTGCAGTATTTGTACCAAAAAAGTCCTAGGTTGTGTTAAATGCAATTTCTATTTGGACTTCCGTTGTGTTTCTCGACCATTAACAGTAAGACTTCACAGGTATGATGATTGTGCACTTACTTCTTTGTTACGGCGGGAAGTATTGGTGTGACATTGACGAAAAGGGAACAAACCGAGAGACTTGGTTTTACACTTGGAGATCTCAAGTATGCCAAATTGCTGCCTAACAATACAACTTCAGCACCACTTTGGAACAATTGTCATTCTTTTGTTCTTATTATTGTTTCAAAGGCGTTAAGACGGGAAAGACCGCTAGACTTGGGACAACATATGCCCTCACTGGGCAGGTGATCCAATATTCGATGATGTTTGTAATGTTCAAGTTTGTAACTCATTTATTAGATTGTTTGTTTTTGGATTTTTTCACAGTTTTTTTTATGAGCTTTTGGTCAAGTGATTGTTGTTGGTGACTATATATTGACTGAGATATGAATCGGTTGACAATATCAAAAGATCATTAACCGTGTCTGCACTTCATGCATCTTTGGTTATGGCACAAAGACCAAAAATCTCATATCTGGCGTGCTAAACCGACCGGATTAGAATCAGAATCAGAATCAAAACCCTCCCAAAAGTAGAGAGAGCGAGTTGGGTTTAGTTGCAAAGCTTCAGACAAATTGGATATTGAAAAGGGTTCAGAGAGATGTACAAAACGAGCTCAGGCTCATCAAAATGAATGAAAACTACTTCCAACGATCAAGTTCATGCAAAACCTGTATCAAACTAATTCTAACCGCGATCGAGGTATTAAAATCCGATAAAGCTTACATAACTCCATTCATCATTGCCAATCCCGAGTCCAAGATCTCACATTACCTTCTCTTGTCAGTTTAGATTCATCTTCTTCCTCATCGTGTGATCCTCTTGCCAGAAAGCAAACACAGTGGTTAAGCAAACATGAATGATCTCTCAAGCGTTTTCAGTGACTGAAGCTATGATTCTTAGCCGAGCAGGCTCTTGACTCTGTTCTTTCCTTCTCCAGAAGGCCCGTCTCCACCAAACTTCAAAGCCTCTCTGGATATTGGGACAGTCTTCATTTGAATTCAGGAACCGGTCAAACCAAGCTAGGAAGAACTCTTGTTGCCAGGCAAGAGGTAGAGTGAGAATTGTATTGCTTAAACCATCCTCGATTAAATACCGATCAAGCCCTTTTGATGCTCTCTTCATCCACGCAAAATCGTCATAGAAAGGTGTCAACCAGTTCCTCAGCAACAAGCACCTCACTTCCTTTGGTGTCAGAATTTGTCCCTTTCCAATACCAACAAAGATCCTTGCTGTTACTCTACTAATCTCAAACCTGTGAACAACGGGAACCTTAGCATGCACCTCGGATAGCTCAGAAAGAGAAGCCCACATCACAAGAAAATCCTCTGCGATCTGTCTATCTATCAAAATGTCTAAAATCCAATGCAGATTATCTGCTTGTCTTGCTATCTGATCTACATTCTCCAAATCAGACTCTGCTGCTTGTAGAAACTGCCGCTTAAGCTTATGCAAACACCCGTCACAAGCCAAGTACAACGACTCTTTCCTAAGATCATTCCCAGACGAGTTCTCTCTAAGCATTTTGGAAACAAGGGTTTTCATGTCACGCCTCGCTTTCTCGTCTTTGCCCTCGAGAACTATATGCAAAAGATTTAGAAGCACCTCATCGTTGCTGCCACTGTTACTTCCACTGTTACCACTGCTAGCTTCTACAGAAACCCTTCTTAGAACCTCTGTTGCCCCAACGTTTTCAAGGTGTAGCTCAGACAACAATGAAGCAATCCTGTATTCTTCATCCTCAGACCATGGTGCTGCTTCCAAATACTCCAGACATGACAGTACACCTGCATCAAATCCAATTGCTGCTGAAACCTGAGAGAACAACAACAACAGAAGATTTGAGTGTCAGCCTGCAATTATGTAATTGCAAATATTGAATGATTTCCAAATCGATTTTTTCTATAAAAAGCTCAAATCTTCCTATACCAGAACGAATAAAACAGCTCAAAAACTGGAGAGTTTTGAGTATTATTTATCACAATACCTTCAAAATACCAAGAACCCTAGACACGTCCTGTCTCATCATCTTCTTCCTTAGATCCCTACAGTACATTAGCATCAGCGTCTCGATATACACCTCAACGTCATCACAATCTGAGATCTCGACAATGTACGGAGAAGACGACGGCGGCAGCTGCTGCTTCGACCATCGATCCGACAATTTCATAGCGAAAAACCTACTGTGAGCTACAAGAATCTGCCTGTGCACGCACATCGTGATGCTAATCCCATCCTTAGAGCTCAGAGTCAGCTTGACGTCACTCGACGTCGGGTCGTTAAACTGATTCCCGGGGCTCCGAATCACCAGAAGATCCGAAATCCGCTGCATTGCAAGCGCCTGCTTATCCTGAGCGGAGATGACGAGATGATTCCCATTCGTCGTCCTCGCAGCCAAAGCCGCCGCCGAAGACGACGAAGACGAAGACGGAAGCACGCCGTTCTGGATCTGAACAGGAACTCTCCCTATGGTATCAGCTTCACTAGCCATCATCTCGAACAGCGTCGGACTTGATCGCGTCTTGTCGAGCATCGCCGGAGGCGGAGGAGGAGACATCGGATTCAGAAGACCCGCCGTTAAAGCCGAGTTAAACTTAGTGAAGCTCGAAGGGAAAGAAGAGTCACGCGGCGAACTGTAACCGTTCATCGCCGTAGTCGTCGTCGTCGCTGTAGAGAAGTCCATGACCGGAGATATCCTGGTCGCCAATTTCGGATCCAAAACCGAACTTGGAAACGGGTCGGGTTTCAAACGAGAGAGAGAGAGTGGTGATGATATCACTGCAGAAGGAGCATAACCGTGGTCCGTGGAGGAGAAGATGGAAACCGGTCGGACTTAACCCTGACCCGTAAATAAACGGACTTAACCCTGACCCGTAAACCCGAGTTTTTGAAGGTGGTTGTTTGAATCTCGTGATTGTAATTGATGCCATGAGGCATCGACAGAGCCAGAAATGATAAATGCGCAACGTTTTAGAATTTAGTGCAGATTTTTTTTTATGTTTTTTTGTTTACATTTTTAATATTATACTATAAAAATTAATCCGGGGCATTCGGATATTTAGTTCGATTTCGGGTATATCGGATGAGAGATTTATGATCCGACGTCAAAAAAAAAAAAAAAAGATTTATGATCCATATAGATACTGAAATATTTTTGGTTCGGTACCAGTCAATTCCAGGTCAGTTCGATTCCAAGATTTAAGAACCAGAATATATCCGAAACATTTCGGATCTTAATCGGTTTTGGATATTTATTATTCAAAAACTAGAAAATATATCCGAGAACTCAAAAAAAAACTAAAAAATATATATCTGAAATATCAAAAATATACTCGAAAACCAAAAAAAATTAAAGAAAATATAACAGAAAACCCGTAATATATTTAATAGATTTTTCGGTATCCGATCAAGTATCGGTTCGTTTCCATGTATTATCTGATACCCACGGATATCAATAAGAAAATCATCAGTATTTTGGGCATAACCGAAACCTGATCAGTTCCGATTATTTCAGATCGGTTGGTTCTGATTCAAATTTTCGGTTCAGGCTTTGATGCATATGCCTAATAAAAGTGTTTATATTAGTACTTTCTGTGATTTTATCGTTATCGCTGTGGATATATTGAGCTTTGGTACTAACAAAGATGCTCGTTGTTTCTCGAATTAATCATTACCACATTAAAGTCTGAATATTTAATGCTCTTGTATACTACTAGTATTACACTATTACGGTTCTCTGAATTTATTACTTTCTTAAAAAGGAAAAAGAATGTAACTTATTACTTCCTCTGTTTCATAATAAATGTCATTTTGACACTTTGCACACAAATTAATAAAACATATTAAAAATTCAATTATATCCTTCAAATATATAATAACTTTTGGACTTCTTCATTAAACTGAGATTAAATTAGATATTTTGTGCCAAAATTTACATTGAAAATCTAAAGTAACACTCTTTATGTAACAAAAAAAAATGCTAGAATGACATTCTTTTTGAAACGGAGAGAGTAATAAATAAAAATATCTCTATTATATTTGGAGAGGCAAAAAAAGTAAACTGTTTTGCTTGTTGAGAAGCGAGTAAAATTTTCAACGAATTTTGTTTGTAGCGTGGGCCCAAGCCCAAATGACTCATGAGCCACGACACTATGATGAAGATTTTTTATTTTGGAGGTTGTATGTAAGGTATAGTGTGGAGACTACATTTATCATCAAATTTTTTTTTTATTATTCCATCTCATTATCCTTTTTTTTGTTAGATTTAATCGTATTATATGTTTGATAATGATTGGATACTAGGACTTAATCCACGTTAATTATAGTGCGGATATTTTTATTTAAAAAAAAAATTATCTGAATTTTATAGATAAAATTGTCAAATTGTAATAATTTGTCTATTTGGACTTGGACCCACGCTACAAACAAAATTCGTTGAAAATTTTATCGGGTTAGATAAAGTTGTCAAATCTCGTATAAATGATCATAGATAAAGTTGTCAAATTGTAATAATTTGTCTATTTAACCCGTTTTGCAGTAAACTAAAATATTATTTAGGCTAACCCGCAAAAAAACTTATAATCTTGAAAACATAACTCTAATATGTATCGTTAAATTACTCTGGTTTTTGTGATTAGTTTACGAACTCTTTAAAAAAATAGTTTTCTTTTGTCTAACTTTTTATAAAATTAGTAAAATATTTTTTAACTTTTGTTTTGATATATATTCAAATAAAATATAATAAATTATAATGAAAAATATAGAAAGAATTTGAATAGATTTTTTCTTTGAATATATATGGATTGGTTATTATTTTAAAATATATAGTATTAAAAATAATTAAGAAATTAAATAATAAATAACTTCTTTAATGTAAAATATATACTTTCCATATTTTAATCAATAATTTTAAAAGAATGTTATATCATTTCCTGTTTCAATTATTCTTTGTTATTTGTAATGACATTTCATGTAATAACTTACAAAATAAAGTTTATTTTTTTAAATGTCTTCTTATAGAGATAATTTGATTTACAATATAACGTGGCCCTCACGTCTTCTTATAGAGATAATTTGATTTATTCTGGTACAAAGCTCAAAATGATTTGCATTTTTTTATTAGTCAGCTTCCAAATTAACATCATCATTTGTTATCTCATCTCTTCTTAACATCCTAATTTGTCGATCACCACTTCCGCTTCTTAGACGGCAAGGGTCAACGAAGAAAGACATAATAGTTTCAGAGTCTCATGGCTTAAAAGAGAAAAATTCAAAAATGATGGCATGCAAATTTTGAGTATTTTCTGGATCAAACACAGCAGAATGATAATGTTCACAAACAAATTCTGAGCAACAACTTAATCAACTTAAGGAACCTGATCAATCCGAGCAACAACCTGAGGAACCTGACAAACATGAGCACCATGAGGAGGAGACGCATGTAATAAATCTAGAATATTGTCAAGCAAAAGCCTCAAGCAGATACACCTCGACACCATCCCTTCCGTGGTGGGCAAGGTTATAAATATCACAAAGCTTATTGGGCCCAATATTATAATATGACAAAGCTTATTGTGCCCAATTTGAACACCAACTCAAGTTATCCAGTTTAGGCTAGCCCATATAGAAGAAGACGTGAGGGCCACGTTAAAGAGGAAGCAACGTCAAGCCAGAGACGCTGCTTCACTCGACGACCGTTGTTATTCCCCGGTTAGGTTTTTCGATTATCTTGCCTCGCGAGCGACCAAAACCTTAATTTTTGCTGAATTTTGCTTGAATTTTGTTGCCCTTATTGCTGAATATGTGCTAAAGTTAGATAAAGAGAGCATAGGAGTGATTGCCTTATTGATCTTAATTACTTGCTGAAAGTAGGTACTATCGTGTTTAGTTCTTGTCTCTTAAAGTTAATCTCAGCGCTTTGACGCATTTTACTTTCATTGTCCATGCAATGTTAAAGGGATTTGTGGAATATATGCTCATGGTTTTGAAATTTTTAATTTCTTAGTCATATAAAACACTTGTATTGAGCGTACAATTCAGTTGTAGTTGTCAGAGGAATGAGTAACTATCCAGGGAATGAGTAATGGAGGTTGGTTTTCATGGCTGGATAGGCCATGTCGATTCCTTTGCTTATCTTCATCTAGTCCCCATTCTTATATGCTATGCACACGGCCATATAATCCAGATTACAAGAGGTTCTAGACCGGCAAATCAACGAATCTAGAAGAGCTCCATTGAAGAACGTATATTGTTCAACAATCCAAACTTAGCAAATGCATAGCCTGATCTAAACGATAAAGACACTTATTTATATCAGCTAGAGACTCTAAATGAGCTGGAGTCTTTCTTTTATTCCTTATTCTTTAAGCGTGGTCAACTCTGCAATTCTTCTTCCCTCGCAACTTCGCCATTCGACTTCTTCTTCCTGAAATAAGCTCTCTGTGGCATATCAGCGTGTTCCAACGTAATCACATCTATGGCAGTGAATGCTAAAAACGCTAGTAAAGAGAATTGCTTGCATGCAGTGGGTTTGTTTAACCATCGATAGCATGACAAGTGAAGCTTTTCTCATCCAAGTCACTCTTTTCTGTAATGCTGGAATATTTGATTGTTAAATTAAGGATTGGTTACAATAACAAACAAAGTTTCTAATACATTAATCTTCTTAATTATTGTCTTCTTAACATGGCGTGATAGGGATTCTCGTCCGGTCTTCCGCTACTAGTGTCTGCTAAAATAAGAATAATGCAGGAACTTTTGTGGGTCGGGTTCCTCAAGACAAAACTGAAAGACCATGGAACAGAAATCTTCTTCTTAGCTAAAGTGAAGAGTATGTAAGATTAGTATAGCGATATTAATTTTTGACCGATTTCTTCGCGCTGGAGACTTTGTATATTTCCGGAATATGAGTGTGTGACTTGTTAGAATGGGCCTAACATTTGTTTAAAGAAACCTCAACAGCTTCTCCAGATTCGACTCTATTTCTCATCGCTAATCGAGACAACATATGGTTTTGCCGATGGGGAAAAGTCCCAAGAACTCATAAACAGAGGAGGATATGTACTCTCATATGGTCATGGAAGAAAAACAAGAGCCCTTTTGATGATACATCTCAGTTTTGATGTGAAGAAAAGACACTACCGAGACAAATTTCTCCACCGCACCAATCCCTCCTGCCGGAAATCTCTATCTCTTTTGCCGTCTCCTCTGTTGTATCTCGTGTCCCTGTCTTCTAACCTCGTGTTGGGAGCAGGGCCGGCCCAGGCCCATCATTACTCATTCATGGCTTATATTTTTTGAAAAAAGGCCCAAACTTTTTTTGAAAAAATGTGCAAATTTTTATTTTTGCCTAAACCTTATATAAAAATAGAGACGGGCCAGGTTCGGAGACTAGCTAGGTCTCTCTTTTTCTTTCGGTTTTCTCTTCTTCTCTTGTTGATTCTCACTTCGTCGGACCAACCTCAACTCCCATGTTTCCATGGCTTATGTTCCGTTGCCTTTGTGTTGCGCAGACAGCCTCCTTTAGTTTGTGCGGATTGGAAGGGTGTTTTACAGATGCTACGATTTTTGTTTTGTTCCAAAGATCAGCAAGTCGGTGCATCGTCACCTCCGGTTGTAGACGAATTCCTGATTGCTAAAACTGCACTAGTTGTTATTGCAATCTCACACATTAGATCAGTGATTGTGTTCTTTGCTTTCTCAAGGCATTGTTTTACTTCTTAGCAGTAATGGCGTCGGGATAATAGAACTCTTTCATAATTTTAGTTGTTTTTTTTAACATTCATTTATTATTTTATTACAAATTATGAGAATTGTTACATCGACGATTCTATAACGGCCAATCCCACCGCCTTATAAGCATCCACGCCACATGGTTCTACCTACATCACGCTGAAGAAGTATTATTGAACTTTTAATCAACCATCAGACCAAGGAGGCTTCCACTAATTTATAGTTGTTTAAATGTTATATTTGCTCGTATGTTTTTTTTTTATGTTTCCCGCTTTAGCTAACATAGCAGCAAATCTTTTGGCCGTATTGACTCCGTTATCATCTTCTTGAACAATTTTTCTTTTGGATAGTGATCTATGAAATCTTATTCGAAATAATTTAAAGAAAAAAAGGACCAGAAATGGAGTTTTTTTTCTTCTAAAGGACAGGTGAAATTAACAACCAACATTACAGATTAAAAAATTATTTCGTCAGGTCATATTTTAAAATTTACATGTTTGGTGGGCGATAAAAAATATGGTTTAATGAAAAAGTAATTTGTCACTTTGCGAAGACATAGCCAGTTAAGATAATCGATTCCACTAAAGCCTATACTAACTGTGTAGAGATCTTATAAACAAAATAAAAATACTGTATAGTAGACAAAAAAATATCTTACATTAGAAAACTTTTAATAAACGACACAAATCTCTTCAATGGCATCTTTTAATAACCAAAAAATTCCAAATATATATATATTTTTTTCCAATCCAAAATAAACTTTTATCCAGTTGTCTCGATGCAAATCTGTTTCAGCTAAATATATAATATTTACGTAATGTTATAACAAAAATATAACTTAAAACAAAAAGACATCAATAGTTAAAAATATATTTATTAGAATTGGAAAAGTACAAAAGAGTAAAAGACCGACGTGAATGGAAAGCACGTTAGTATGCCTGGTAGAATGAGAGACAATAGATTCGCTGCTTCAGGTCTTTTATTAGCTGTCTTTCTACTATTTTAGTAACTTTTTTTTTTTTACTTTTTGTTATTAAAATTGGTATATATATATATATACCATTTTACTTCATAAATTATACATAAAATCCAGTTTCAAATTTAAAAGTTTTAATTGGTGACTGTGTTTGTCGTAGTTAGATAAACACATCTACAAACAAACATATTTGATCATTTTTAATAATTTTGTGTGTATCTCTGTAAATTTGTTACTCTTTCCGTTTTAAAAAGAATGTTATTCTAGCATTTTTTTTTGTTACATAAATAGTGTCATTTTGAATTTTCAATGCAAATTTTTTATTAAAAATTCAGTTTTAACCCTAGTGTTTTAATGTATTAATTAGAAAGAGAATTTTTTTTAGTGTATTAACGAAAGGTAAAATAGAATTTTTATTAGTTTTCTTAATTTGTGTGAAAATCTTTTTGAATTAGAGAATTAGCATTTTGTATATTAGAGAATTAGCATTTTGTACGGAAACGAATGACAATCTTTTTGAAACATAAGGAGTATGAATTAGAGAATTAGCATTTTGTATATTTTTGTATATTTTTTGTTTACTTGTTTTTATTTTATGTTGAGTTTGAAAAAAAAAGAAATTGTGTAAGCTATCTTTATCAATAAAAATATTTTATTATTATATATTTACAATTATCGTTCCGTATTTTGTTGATATGAAAAAAAAAATTATCATTAATTCATTATGTTGCATTGGTTTTATATATATATTGCTTTTTTCCTTCTATGACATGTACTTCCATTTTTTCTAATCTGTTTATAATACAAACCAATATGATATATATCAATTAACTGAAAAGAATGTGTAACGTATATGATTATTGGTCCTTCAATTACTAATATTAGAAAGAAAAATAAATACTAATATTAGATTTTTTTTTTTTTTTGTCGACTATTAATGTTAGAATTTAGATGTATGAAAGTGGCCCCTTGCCTAACATAAATTGCGTGCCACATAGGCAAAGTGTACGGTCTGACAAATCCGGATGATAAAATATTATGTATAAATGTGACGACCAATAAAAAAAGCAAATTAATATTTTCATTTTCTTCCTAACGAAAAGGAAAAAGAAAAGGCATTCCGAAAAGAAAAAGCCACGTGGTCCAAGTCAGTCTACATGACCAATCATTAACATAGTGTGACTTGTTCATATTTGGAATATAATTAATTACATTAAAGATCAAAAAAAGCAAAAACATAGAGCTCAATTTTATTGTGAAAAAATATAACAAGCACAAAACTCAATCTATCTAAAAATAGAAATAGAAAGAATATAATCTAAAAATCGAATAAGTTTTAGATTGGTTAAAATATGGAATAGGTTGTATTGAAATGACATACTATATATTGGGATATACTTTAATTATGGTTTAGCTGTTTGTTTAAAATAATGATTAGTTGGTCGCTTACTGACAAAACGACAGTGTCTGACATGCAAAACTGGAATGAATTTTGTAGTTTTCCGCTGAATTAGCAGACAAGTTTCAAGTTTCAAGTTTCAAGTTAAAGTTAATTTAGACCCAAAAAAAAAAAAAAAAACTCTGCTTTTTAAACTTAAAAGCAAAATTCTTGTATTATTTGTTTACTTGTATCTCTTTACCTCTTTCTTATAATAATTCAATTCCTGCAAAGAATAACAAAAGCAACGCATGTTGCCACTACAGTACTCTCCATACAACCAATACAATTATACAACAAAAGCAATGTGTTCAACCCAAAGATAATTACTATAATTAGATTGATTAGTATTAATTTACAAACCATACATACGATAAGTTTAGGGTTTTCATAATCCAATCTATAAAGAGAAGATCACTAGCTGGTAACTCGCATGCTACTCATTAAAATTTATGGCAAGTTTGAACCTATTATATGCATTTGTACATTGTTTCTTTAGGTGTAATGGAAGTGTCGTTTTGACATTTTTCATGTGAATTGCGAAAGTAAGTTAATAAAAAAAATCATTCAGAATTTTCTTTTCTATTGTATTTTTATTTTTGATTAGGATAAGTTATGTTTTAAAAAAATAACACTACAATTATAAAACGGTATATTTTTTAAAAAAGTTCTCCTTTAACGACACTTATATTGAGGAAGAACTACGCAAGATAAATTAATTGATGACTAATAAGTGAAAACACTACAAGAAAACAGCGTTTTTACGACTACAACTAGCGACTAAACGATTAGTCGCTAAATGGTGCGACTAAGTAGCCACTATTGCCCGACAATTTAGCGACTAATACGATTTGGTCGTAATTGAGTCGTTATTGTACGACCAAACCATATTGTCGCTGTATTAGTCGCTAAATGACGACTAATATGCGACTACATTGCAGACGTTAAATAATAGTCGCCTAATAGTCGCTAATTTAGCGACCAATATGCGACTATATCGGCGGGTCGCTGTTTAACGACAAAATTACGACTAATTTGCCGACGGTTAACAAGAGTCGCATAATAGTCGCCATTTGGCGATCAATATACGACTATTTGGGAGGGTCGCATAGCAGTCGGTAATTTGTCGTATAGACCGGTGAAAAACACGTGTTATTCGTTTTGGGGTTGGTGTAACGATTTTATGCGACTAGAAGATGTAGTCCCCTATTAGTTATTCGCACAGGTAGTCGTTAACTAGTCGCACAGGTAGTCCCCTATTAGTCGCTAAATAGTCGCAAAAGAGTAGCTAATTTGTCGCACAATATTTACATCTTTGCAACTTGATGTTCCTATTAGTCGCCAAATAGTCGTTTTATTAGTCGTAAAATAGTCGGTAATTAGTAACTAAAATGTACGACTATTTAGTTACTAAAACTATCCGACTGCATCTAGACACTTTCTATAGTCGTAACCTAGTCGCACAAATAGTCGCTGTGTAGTCGTAAAGATTTGCGACTACGTTACGACTACCAAACGGCTACACATAGTAGTCGTAATGTAGTCATCATTTTGCGACTAATTTTACGACTACAGACTTTAGCGACTAAATATTAACGACTACATGGTTTAGTCGCATAGTAGTCGTAACAGACCTTTTAGCGACTAATTGGCGACTAGTTCTACAGTCGTAAAAACGCTGTTTTCTTGTAGTGAAATAAAATTTCAAATATTAAACCGGATAAAACTTCCATTTTTAAATGATCAAAGTTGTAATCAACGGAAAAAGCACATAGATCACATACATACATTAGAGACCGTTGAATCTTTATTTACGTTTAAAACTAATTGCCACGGTTGAAAACCGTCTAAACTACTTTTTAGACAATGCTCTTAAGCAATACACCACTAATCAAATGAATTATTGAATCTATAATTATCAAATTTTTAATCGGCAGATAAAACACATACACTACAAGAAAACTGCCGTTTTACAACTAAGGTAATCGTCGTAAATCGGTCGTAAAACATGATTTACGACGGATTACCGACGAATGACAATTCGTCGTAATAAGATCGTCGTTAATCGGAAATCGTCGTAAATTGGTCGTAAAGTTAAGGAGGCCTATAAAGCGTCGTAAAATCGTCGTATATTATTCGTCGTAAAATCGATGTAAACTTACATCGATTTTACGACGAATCTATTACATCGATATTACGATGAAGCAGTACATCAATTTTACATCGAATTATACAATTTTTTTTCGATAATTCGTCGTAATATAATGAAAAATTACATTGATTTTACATCGAATTATACAATTCCTGTTTTGATAATACGTCATAAATTCGTCGTAAACGGTAGCTGTAAATACGTTGGTAAATCGATGTAAATTATTCGATGTAAATTCGTCGTAAATTTTTGAACGATGTAAAATAGATGTAAAAGTATTGATTTAAAATCGATGTAAA
>PKML01043757.1:133220-150167 GCA_002933935.1 Eutrema yunnanense
TTTCGTTTGAAGTTAGGCTGTATTTATAGAAATTTTTTCAGAATTACCAACGATTTTCCAACGTATTTACAACGATTTTTACGATGTAAATTCGATGTAAATTTGGTAGGTGGACCTATTAAAAACGTGGTTTACCTAACTGGCAACATGCGACGTCAAATCGTCGTAATATCGACGTAATATACAGAAGATATATTCGTCGTAAAATCGATGTAAATCTACGACGGTATTACGACGATTTATGTTGTCGTCGTAATATCGTCGTAAACCAATCGTAATTTTACATCGATTTTACGACGACACATATTTACGACGATTTTACATCGAACACATATTTCGTCGTAAATTCGTCGTAATTTAGTCGTAAAGTTACATCGATTTAAAACGGTCGTAAATTTTCGTTGGAAATAGACAGTTTTCTTGTAGTGATACACACATTAGAGACCATTGAATATCTTCGTTTATGCTTTAATCCATTTTAGATTCTAATACGTGCGCCCGCATGTGTTGAATGTGATGAAGTTATTTGTAATATATAAAATATGAAATAAAAAATAAAAAAATAATTTAAGTGTTATACGGAAATAAGAAATAAAGAATAATAAGAAATAAGATTGTTTAAATGTTTGGCAACATATGTAATATATGTTTGACAACATATTCAATTTATTAGAATAAATAAAAGATGTTTGGAAACAGATTATAAAAATGCTCATATTTTAATAGTATAAATGTTTGTGCGTGATTGCCAATAGTGAAATCTGTCTAAACTACTTTTTTGAACATTGCTCTTTAAATTTAAGTTAGTCAAATGAATTGAAAAATCAATATATCTCTCTTCATGTATTCTAAATTACTTTTTCCTCAATTTTCTTCAACTGGTTTGGTTGTTAGATTAATTGTCCAGACAAAAGGGATTAATCTTGGCTGGATTTAGCTGGCCTATCTGTTAATATATCTCTAATAACGCCAAACACTGACAGTTAGTGAAATGTATTAGAGACTATTTAATTACTCCCTAATCCCTTTTTCTATATATATATACATGAATGTGGTAAACTTGACCTACTTAAACGTACGTGGGAGACAAATAGCCTGATGATTTTTGTACTCACACCTTTTACCATGTGGCGGATTCAAGTTTTCCAAAGTACATTTTAAATATTTTGACAAACAAAAATATAAATCCAATTAATTGGGAAATCTTATCCAATGAAATATTGGTCAAGTCACATAATGCATAAACAAACTGGCATATATATACTTCACAGAAATATGATATATATATTAATGTATGTTAATGTATATAGGTGCAAGAAAAGAAAAAAAGTGTTAAATGTAGGAATGTGAAATGATGAAGGAGAAGATGGAGAGGGTGTGAGGTGGGTCAGTGTTGCTTTGGCTCTTACATACATTATAGTCAGATTCCCATATGGCTCTCCCTCTCTAGAAATAGATCCCAAAATATTCTTGTTTAATTGGTTAATTAATATTGTATTCTAGAAGTATATTTGAAAAACGGAAACAAAATCGAACTTGAAGAGCTATAAAGACTTTTTTACGTACGTAGTTAATTCAGGTCAAACTAATATTTCTTAAAAGTCAATATATAGCAAATGACGGTATTATCTTGGTTATCAAGAACCATATATAATCTCTCATCTTTTCTTTTCTGAACATTTCATCATTTTTGGGTTTAATTGTTAACATATTCTAATTTGTAAAAGGTTTGACTTTATTACGAATCTGACTAGTTTGGCTTATAAGCAAGGATAAATTTTTTTTTTTTTGTTAAATAAGCAAGGATAAATTTGTAGAGTGAAGCAGCAGACTGAAACAACATATATAGTATGATGTTCATATCTCTTTCGTGGATACTTAGGGCATGTTCAATGGTAACTTCAGAGTGTCTTATGTGGTGTTCTTATAATATAAAATTATTAAAATGGTTGTAAAAGGAAGAGAGAGTGTGTTTTTGTGGTGTATATTGAAATATAAAATTAATAAAATTGGATCTTTGAGTGTTTAAAAGGAAAAGAGAGTGTCTAATATTGGATCTTTTGGAGAGTGTGTAAAATGAAGAGAGAGTATAAAATTAATAAAAGTTGAGTAAAATGATGAAAGAGAAGGTAAAAAATTGAGTAAAAGGATGAAAGAGAAGGTAAAAAGGAAGAGAGAGTGTGTATTAATAATATTAATTAATCTTTAGACACTCTTACAAGATCCCTCAGGATCTGCATTAAAGATGGCCTTATAGTTTAACGTCGCTTTTTAGTTACATATAGCCCAAGGCATAATATTCATACCCAAAAAACCGATCCGGAAAATTCGGTTCGTTTTAGCTTCAGATCTATAGAAATATTCGAATGGGTATGTAGTCAGAGTAATTTCGGATTCAGTTCGGGTTCTGACTAGTTTGGCTTATAAGTAAAGATAATTTTTTTTTTTTGTTAAATAAGCAAGGATAAATTCGTAGAGTGAAGTGGCAGACTGAAACAACATAGTATAATGTTCTTTCATAGATGTCGTTTTTTAGTTACATAGATGTCAATGTAACACAAACACATCATAAATTTAACGGTAAAACGTAAAAAAATAAAAATGAAATAAAGGGTATACTATTTAACTAATGTTAAAATCCTATGTAAAATGAAAACTTAGACCTACTGTTTTTTTTTAAATACATGCACATCACAAAAAATTTTATAATTTTTGATATGCAGAAAAAAATATAATAAAATTATATACGAATAACTAAAGCAAGTCAATTAGTCTCACCTAAAGAAACATCATCACCACATTCCTCGCTAAATCCTTCATCAAGCAAAATAATCAAACACCTAAGAAAACACATTATTGACATTAAATTAACAAAGCAACAATTAATTAACTAATCACATCTAATACATGCATACACACCCAACTATATATAAATCCCACCCTCCTCCATCTTTTCATCACAATCCATAATTCTCTCTCTCTCTCTAACGGCGAGGCAATGGGTTTTCCGGTGGGCTATTCGGAGCTCCTTCTCCCAAAAATCTTCCTTCATTTACTCTCTATCTTAGGTCTGATCCGAAAACTAATCTCCACAATATTCTGGTTCATTGGTCTACCCGATTTCTTAGAACCCGACCCGGTTTCATCTTCATGGCCCGACCCACCACCAAACTACACCACCTCAAGCCACCAAGACTCTAACTTGTACTCAGCAGCAATGCTGGCCGGAGAGATCTTGCCCGTTGTTCGATTCTCGGATCTAAACCGACCCGAATCCGAATGTTGTGCAGTGTGTCTCTACGATTTCGAAAACGACGATGAGATCCGACGGCTGACGAATTGCAGGCATATATTCCATATGGGATGTTTGGACCGTTGGATGATGGATTATAATCAGATGACGTGTCCACTTTGTCGTACGCAGTTTTTACCTGATGATCTTCAAATGGCGTTTAATCAAAAGCTTTGGTCTGAATCTAGTGAAGTTTCTGAACTTCTTGGTTGAATCATCTTAGGAGGGACATAGTTTTTTTTTTCTTTTCTTGAAATGGTAATAACTTTTATTTTTTTTTAGTACTTTGTAATGAGTATTGGGTTTGGTGGATTGATGGATGTAAATATTAAAAAATAGGTAGTGTTACAGGGTTAGTGAGAAGAAAAAAAAAGTTTGTATAATCTATTCCGAAAAAAGAAATTAAATTTTGAGTTATTATAAATTTGTAGACATTTTTTCTTGTTATGGAAAATAATAATAATATATAAACATTCTCACTAATTGTAGTAATAAATGTGTTATTTTAAAATTTTCCCACTTTAATAAAAATTGTAAAAAAAAAACATCAATTTATTTTACGGACTAAGGACTGCCCTAATTCTTTAAAAAGTGATTTTTCCATGGATCGTGTGGTTTGTTTAGAAAATCACGCATTAGAAGAATTTAAGACATAATCATATGCGAAATCTAAGGTTTTTCAGAATCATGCACAAGTAAATATAATACTCATGTGGCATGTGGCCACATCCCTTTTTAGCACCATAAAGCATGAAATGTTTGATATAAGATTGAATCTCACAATTTTATGAACACATGATTTCAAGGGCTCTCGGTTGAAAATGGAATAGATGGATCAACGGGGAAGATGGAGATATGGGTTTTGTTGATTGAATCACACAAATCAACACATAAAAAACAACTTGAATCTCACAAGTTATTATTCCACACGAACAAGAGAGTAAAAGAAACACACACAATACTTTAATGATCAAAACACTTGTATTTTATTTATGATGAAATCCACAAACTAAAATAGACAAATAAAAACAAAACCTAAGCTTTAGAGAGAAAACTCTTTCTTTTTATTTTCCACAAATCTGTATATGTCTTTACAATAGAACAATTGAGTTTTTTATAGCTCTTACAAAGTGATTTTTACAATAAAATACATGAAAATAAATTATTTACATTTAAACAAAAAGAGAAAAATTAGCTAAATCAAGTAATAGTTTTCTTGTCACCAATTTAGCTTTTGACATTGAATGTGAATCATTTGATTATCTGTGAAGTTATGAGGATAAGATTCTCATAATAAACTCATGTATTGAAGACATTGATTCATTCTTTTTTATGATATCTTGCATCAACGTTGATCTAAGGTTCAAAAGAAGAAGAAAAATGATGATTCGTGTGGAAGGTGGATCATGAACTTACCCATAGTTGATTTACGAAATGGGTAGAGGGATAACACAAAACATCATCGGTGCAACCTCTTTGCTTTTCAATCAAAAACTCGAAAACCTAATATGGGCAATGAAGTGCATCCTGACCGTCGATTGAAATATTGCATTAATTTACATGATCGTGATTATAAATCGCCTAGAAGATTGACATGCTTTTTTAAAGTATCTAGATTAGTTTTTTTCTTAATTTAGGAGAAGTTTTTTTCGTTTATTTTGTTTGAAATTTTTTTTGAATATTAATCTAGAATATTGTAGAGATTAATGCTTTAACACTCTAGGAGAATGCGATTTATTCAGATCAATGGAGATCAACTTACAGAAAATATTCAGCTTCGTGCAAATAGAATTGTTCAACGTGGTTCAATCTGTCAATCAAAAATAAAGTTGTTCATCATGAATATGATGTAGATAAAATCGTCTTTCGTGAATCATTGTAAGCGAATACAGTTGTTCATTGTAGTCATCTATATAAGTATTCTCATAATATATAGTTGATAATTAAAACGACAAAAAGCACTGAATATTTTGGTCGCTTTACTATAATTAAGGATATTGTTTGAAGTGTTTCTACACATGTAAATTCCGGTCACACTTATTTATTCAAACTATGATTGGTTAATACTTGTTTCCAGCTCAAGTAACCATCGCATCTTCTCATTTGTTTAACACCGGTTGATTTGGGCGAAGTGCAAATCATGTAATTTAATTTTTTTTTTAAGAACAGATTTCTCCCAACATAAATTGAACCCACAACCTCCAAAATTCTTATGTTTTTGGTAACACATAGACTTAATCACCAGACCAATTCATGGTTGCTATGGAGTTATTACTTTACATATTATTATAAACTAGTTTTTATTTGGTAGGCAACTTAACATGTACTATCATTTATATGATCATCCCTCTTTCTGGAATACATGAATTGAATTCGTTCACGACTTTTGTTTTCTGCATATTTTTAAAATTAATTTGGATTTCTAAAATGGTCATTCCAAAAAAAAAAAAAAAAATCTAAAATGGTTTTAGAGCAGAGCGTGACGCGGAGAAGTTTCGTATGTGTTGGAAACTTTTGGAATATGTTATGCTGTCGCCACGTGGCATACGAGCGCCCCACACGCTTCTAATCATTTTTGCTTTCGGTTTACCACAAAAATAAAAAATACTAGTAACATTTAAACTAAGCTATTTTGAAATAGTTAAATCATTGAATAACAAAACAAAAAAAATAACTATAGTTTCAAAGAGTAACAAATTTTTGCACTGAATTTTAAATGGCAACCAATATGCAATTTAAAAAACAATATAATAAAACTGTTAGATCTTGTAATTCCATTATTTTCCCCCCTAATTAGTTATTTTCTTAACATGTTATTTTTTTCTNTTTCCTTTTAGTAGTTATGATAGTCTTCTACGTTGTTTTAAAATTTTGAAAATGATAAAGTTATTATTAAGTTTTGGGGTCGACCCTAACTCCCTAAGATAAAATCCATGAAGCATTACCTTTATGCACCAACATTTATATAAAATTTTGGGACAACATTTATATATAACTTATTAAGTTTCATAAGTTTCTAATTTTAATATAATTAGCAATGAATAGTTTTGTCCACGCCACAAATATATCATCACTATATATCACACTTTCGATATGAGATTTTTGAACAGTTTTATAATATCTGAATAAAACAGTTTTTTATTTATTTGCGAATACACTGAATTTTCAAACTATAGTGGGAGAAGTCGTTTAATTAATTGATAGACAACTCTTCGAACATTTGTTGTGGTTGACCCACTTTGACTAGAAAGCGTAAAGGCAACAAAAAAGATGGTATGAATGAATCATTAGCTTTATTTTATTTTCGTTTCAACATTTTTATTAAACCTATATATAGATAAACTTCCTAAGCAATATATTAGCCCATCCTCGATGGTTCCACGTCCACCCTCGTGCGCCAATGGGATGAAAATAATCGATAAATAAGTTAAAGTGTGCATAAGATATATAGTTATAGATGTAAAGACAAACCAGGTTCTGGAAAGGAAAAAAGCTACTCCGGTTCGCATGCAATTAACTAGCTTATGTACACTATCATGATATCATCAATCTTTGTAATAACAAATGTTGACAAATATGATCTAAGTAATAACAAATGTTGACAAATATGATCTAAGTAATAACAAATGTTGACAAATATATTTTTATGTTTCGGTTAAATTTCGGTTATTTCGGTTAACCAAAACTTTCTTATTCCTTTATGTTAAATAAAATGTATTGAATTGTCAAGTTTCATGATTGGTCTAGTTGGTTGCACATTAAATAAAAAACTTGGTGGTCTGCAGTTTGATTTCATTCGGTTCGGTTATTATGCCCATGACTATTATCAACGATGAGTTGGTCTAATGGTTAAACTTCTAGGTTACCGAAAACGTAAGGACTTTGGAGGTCACATATTCGATTGAAGTTAGGAGGGGTCTGCTCTCCAAATGAGCGTTAAATTACATGGTTTGGGTCTCGCCCTGGGGATGTACGGACCTACGGGTCCTAAACCTCCTAGTCATAAAAAAGAAAAAAAAACAGAAATATTGTTCAATATTTTCAAAATGAAGTAACCTTAATACCCTATACCTATACGTAGTAAAATAAAATTTCGTTGAACCCATTTCGAAATTAAGGCTTATTAGGAGAGTTATGGACTATATAAGCCCCCAAACCAAAATAAACCTGTAGAGATAAATAGGGTTTCAAAGGTCGCCTTTTTCGAACCGCATAACAATATTTAGGGTTTTGCAGCGATATCGTTGCTTTGAAGGTGCAATAATATTATTATAACTTGAATATGCTAAGCCACGATGTGGTAGAGGTTATTCTTGTGAGAGTTCCGGTGAAATCTCTCATCAGATTCAAGCGTGTATCGAAGCAATGGAAATCCACGATCGAATCCAAGAATTTCCAAGCAAAACAGTTGATCTATCGTCAGCAATCACGAGATCCAGATGTCCTTTTCATCAACTTCTGTGACGATGATGATCATCATACCAAAAACATACCATCATCATCATCATCAGTTACCTCAGTGAAGCTCCCTATGAAGCAGCACAGATATGTTTGTTCCACTAGTTGTGACGGTCTGGTATGCCTTTACAACGACGAATCGATTGTTGTGATGAATCCAACTACTAGATGGCATCGAACTCTTCCTGTAACCAACTTTCAAAAAGTACATCGGTTTCAATCCACACGCTTGTTGGTTGGATTCGGTAAAGACATTTTCAATGGCACTTACAAATCAGTTTCGCTATATTACGAGTTTGTCTCATTAGACGACAACTATACAGCTATATGTGAAGTTTTCGATTTTAGCACCAACGCTTGGAGGTACGTTACTCATGCATCCACGTATAAGACTATTGATAGCTTCGCTCCTGTGTATGTAGAAGGATCGGTTTATTGGCTCACAGAAGAAACCAAAGTAATATCTTTCGATCTTCACACCGAAACTTTTCAAGTCATCGCTACAGCTTCCTTTTTTAATGCAAGTCCTAATGACGTCCTCATGTGCAACCTGAATAACCGTTTGTGCCTATCCAAGAGAAATTGGGGCAGATTACAAGTGATATGGATGTTCGATTCAGACAGCAAGGCATGGAATGAAATATATTCAATAAATGTGTATGTCTATGTGCACGAAATCCCGATACACTTGCCAGTAGCAGTTTTGGAGGACAAGAATAAGTTATTGTTTTATGACCGACGTGATCAAGAATTGAAGATACATGATGCCCAAACCAGATCTCATGATTTAGTTTTCAAATCTAAATCTACCGAATATCCTCTTTGTTATTTCCCGAGTTTGATCTCTCTTTCATAACTTTTATTGAATATTTGGTTTAGAGTTCTGAAACGAGGCTGTTTGATTTCTGTCATGCAACAGTATGTAGTGTATACAGGCTTCAAAGACTTTGAATGACTAGAAAACAAATTGTTTTTGTTGTTGTTGTTGAATGTTTCTTTATTGCATCACATATATGAGCAACTGAATGACAGAAACAGAGTCTAGACACCCAAATATATATATGAAAATACGTCTTGAGAGCCAAAAACAGAGTTGAATGTGACTGGAGCCATGGATTTGGCTTCCCTTTCAACTTATGGACACTCTAGCTCGACCAACTTTTAGGTGAAACCAAACCAGAGATGTTTAGGTGACATTAATATACAAAAAATCAGAAAATTGAATACCGCGAATGCCAACATAAAAGAATTAATAAACTCACACATCACATCAAGGTTCTACATGGGAGAAGAATACCAACACAAATCGACACACCAGATGATACCAAGGCTTTTAGGGCATAAACCAAGTACTGATACTTGCAAAGAAACCGCATTACTTAGGAAGATAGCTGAACAATATAACACACCTAAACAGAGTAACAACCACACTTTGACACAGAATATGAAGATATCGGTTTAAGGTTTCTCAATGTTGGGGATAACCTGGAGGCGGGTAAGATGCAGGAGGGTAGCCTTGAGCGGGAGGAGGGACTGGTTGATCAAAGCGGGACATCTGCTGAGCCGGTGGCACGCCCATTGGTTGAGATCCAAACACTCCATCTCTTTTGTCCATTTCAAGCTTGTGTTGTGTCTACAATCAGGAGATTGGGCTTTTGTTATATTATATATATATATATATATACCATAAGAAAAGATGGTTTCAGAAGCTAAAAGATTAGTTTCTAGTTCTCGCTTTCTGGTACCTGCATACACGCGCAGACCCTGCAAGAAAATCAAGACCGTGCGTTAAAGGATTATACCGATGCGTGAACGTTAATAGATTAGAGGGAAAAGTGGAAAATCACGTGAAGTAAAAATACATACGTGCAATAGACCATATCAGCACAGCAAGAGAGTATCTGAGAAGCCTCTGAAAGTTCATTGCTACCAACAAGGCAAGCCACTATAGAGAATATGCAAGCGACTTGGCTGAGACAGAACATAAATCCCTGCAATCGCCCAAGATGGGATTAGTTTTGATTCGCACAAATATGCAATTCGTATAAAACCGGTAAAAGCATAAAGAAGAAAAAGAGAGTATGAGAGTACAATTATGCAGTTGTCGCATTGTGTGGTCTGGATGTTGAATTCATCCTGCAGAAGAAAGCGGGTAGAGGCCACAGAGTTTCCAAAACAGAGAAAAACCTGAAAATTTCAATTGCAAGTTGCTTCAAATAAATGTCGAAGTATCAAAAGAACTTTCAAATCATCGCAAGCTACTCATGCAAGCACACTTTATAAGCAAAAAAATATTAAGAACATGTAAAGCTCTCAATGATAATGTAATCTACGAGTCAAATGAAATGAGCAAAGCAATTCGAATAAAGAGCATATAGAACACAGCAAGCCAGGAAATATTTATAGAAAAGGGCTTTGGCGGAATTAAACTATAGTAACAGATTAGAACAAATGTCTGAGCAACACAGAGCTAAGCGAAAAAAAGAAAGATGGAGACAATGTCCATATCATAAGGTGTTTCTTGTTCCCATTCCCATTTCATTTTGGTCACCTAAACAAGAGGTCTAAATCCACTGATGTATAGCTAAAATCTCATTCCACCAAAACAAGATATTGATAGAAATGTCACCTCGGTGGCAAGGCAAAGTTGAGGGCATTTGCTTTCTCCACACCTTCCACTACAAGGCATATATCCAGCACAGCAAGTATACCTGTAAACAAAAGGACGCACAATATCTTACCAAAGTAAAGGAAGAAATAAAATCTTAAGACCAATATCTATATCTACACATACATTAGAAATTTCATACCTTGACATGTCATTATAAAGTGCTCTTCTCCGAAGCAAGTATGAAACACAAGGTCCGCTATAATAATAATAATCAGATGTGTACCAAAACATACAAAGAAACAACAACAATCATACAAATAAGAATGATCAAGACTCAAGAGAGATGCAGAACCGTAAAAGCATAGAGCAATAGCAACTTACCACAAACACGCCAAGCAACAATCTGCAAAAACAAAAAATTTCAGAAAAGGAAAATCATTTCTCCAATTAAAAGATAAGAGAGATCGAAAGGAGAGAGATTTACAGGGGGTATCGGCGGTGACGGTGCCCATGAGATCGGAGTGCCATAAATTCCGGTAATCCTGCCGGAGCTTCATCTTGTCGAGCTTTTCCTGCGACCTCGCCATTGCGAAATCTCCAAAACAAAATTGCTAAAAGAAAAATTCCAAAACCCTAAATCAGTAGCTGTGAATCGAAAATGGGTTACAAAAAGTAACAAAATCAATTAAGAATCTGATCTTCTTTACGCGGAAACCTTCTAGTTGAAACTTCTCGTCACTTCTATTATCGTCTCCCTCACTCTCTCTCTCTCTTTTTCAACGAAGAAAAGAAACTTAAAATCAAATCAGTTTCTTAGAAAAATGAAAACTTTGACTACAACTTCCCTTTTTTCTTTTGGACAAGTTTGACCTGGAATTTAGCAAACTCGGGTTGTAATTTTGAGAATGCTCAAAGTATTGAACAAATTTTAAAAAATCATACGCTTTATATATTTTTAGACCACATCATAAATGTTTTAAGAAATAATTATGGAATGCTGAAATTATAGAACAAATTTTTAAAATTTGATGGAGTAGTTTTTTGGGATAATTGTAAATTTAGAGCAAAAAAATGGGAACTATTGTTCCCTTAATACTTATTTGAGTTTTGCCACTTTTAGACTAAAATACTCTTTATTAAATATAAAAAATATCAAATAAATATTTATACTTACTTTAAAAATTCTGAAAATTCATATAAGTTAAGTAATATATATTGTGTAATTTATCTTAGGAAAAACGAAATTTTTTTAAAAATATTTATTTTCATGTTCTACTAATTGTAGAATTTTGTTTCTAGTATTTGCTCTAAAATCTACCAAGTATAGAATATGTATTCTACTATTTGTTTTGCATTCTACTGTCCCTATGGAATCAGTTATCTACAATGTTGTATTTATTCTACCAATTATAGAATTCGCATTCTACCATTTTCTCTATATTCTACTTTTTGTAGAATATAAGTTCTACCATTTTCTCTATATTCTACTTTGTTGTAGAATAGAAGTTCTACCATTTTATCTTGATTCTACTGAATGTAGAATACATATTCTACCAAGCGGTTAACAAAATCTGAGAGAAAATCTAGGACAACACAACTGAAAATCTTCAGAAAATATTTTTTTTTTCTTTTTTTTAAATCGTTCTTTCCTTATTTTTCCTGTAATTTTTTTTTCCCTTTTTGAAAACTTTTTTTCCTTTTTTGAATGTAGAATTTTGGTTTTATTTTTAGATTTTATTTTAAACTCGTGTTTTTTTTTGTTATCACTGCCCTTTTTATTTTAAATTTTATTTTGATTTTTTAAAATATTGATTATTATTATTTTAAGGGATAAAACTGGATTACCCTTAATATAAATAATAATGGGACAATAATCTTTCAATAAGTACTAAGGGGACAATAATTCCCATTTTTTGCTCTAAATTTACAGTCTCCCTAGTTTTTTTTGGGCCACAATTTAAATGTTTAAAATCAATTATGCATTAAAAGCATGAGATTTTACATTATATAATACTAAAATTTTAAATTTCTCTTTTTTTTTGTAATAGTTAGTGATCTTCTTTTTTAGTTAGTGATCCTGGACGACATAAACATTGAATTTCTCTTCTTCTTTTTGTCTGAATTTTTTTTTTATTATATAATACGAAAAAAATATACACGGGTAGAATACGGTTTTAATACAAAAAGCCGGAAAACAAAAAAAATTCTTGAAGAAAAAAGCCTAAAAAATGGAAACGCTAATCCAAAAGAGAGTAACCATACAGAAAAATCCGATATCTAACAATATTAGACCGGTAGGCCGAACTTCACCATAAAAGACCAAAGCTATGAATGAAGAGAAATCGAATGAATGGTCAAAGGAACCATAAGCTTTACAACAAAACTGTTGAACCGAAACACTTTCACAACCAAACCGAGAGATGCCAGTGCAGAACCAAAAAAACAAAAAGTCAAAGTTCTCTATAATGAACGTTACAACAAACAATCGTGTTATATTCTAAAGTCTAAACAAAGTAACAAAATAAATCAATGACTTTCCAATATTCCTCACGATATTTGGTCAGTTGAAAAATCCACTGATGATCACAAATCAAAAACTGTATAAGAAAATATTATCTAACGAACAAACAAAGAGAATCTTATTAGTACAACAACTTCAGTCTTAGAATTGAATTTTTGAGATTGTGTGAGACGGAATCTTCTAAGCTTTTACAGTATCAAGCAGATGAGAGAAGAGAAGCACATCTCGGGGTGGTCTTTTGGCTGAGCAGAGTCTTGAGCTGAACCTTTTGGCACTCGAGCTTCGAACCCCATTGCTCACTTTTTGATCTTATTGCTCTCATCACTCTTGGGAACTCCACAAACCCTTTGATCCCTCTCTTTATGTGTGGATTCTCCAACCTCCTACTCGCCGGTGAGCTACGAGCTCTCTCCAGTATCTTCTTTGGTTTCATCATCTCCTTGTCTCCTTCTCTATTAGATCCCTCCAACTCAGATAGCTTCTCCTCCAAGAAAAGCCTTGCATCCGACAACTTCATCTGAACTCTCTCTTCCCTCAAAACCTCTGCCAACCTATGCATCTGCCTCTCTTCCTCAACCTCTCGTCTCATCCTAACCATCTCTGATTTCTCAGACGATCTCTCTTTTAAGAGCCGCTCGTATTGCATCTCCTCCGCTTCTCTACACATTCTCTCCTCCTCCACATCTTTGGCCAGCTTCTTGTTCATCAACTCAGCCCGTCTTCGAGCTTTTCTCTCGTAGTCCAGCTCTGCCTTCAGCTCCTTGATCTCGGCTCGAGCTTTGTCTAGTTCGGATTCCATGAAGACCTTTATGAAATTCAGATCCCAGATAAAAGCTTTGCGTTGGTGTTGATGCTGCTGAGGCAGTGAGCAGCAGTAGTAGGGGTTATCGTAAAGTTTCCAGGTTTTGCAGACAGAGTCCATTATATCTTCTTCTTCTTCTTGTACGCTAATATTGTGAGGATCTGGAGTGGGGATTCTGTTCATCATAGTTTCATGACTCCTCTCCATCTTTAGCTGTAAAAGGAGGCTTTCTTTTATTATGTATATTGAGTATAAAGGAGAAAGGAAAAAAGAAAGTAGGGTTAGTTTAATCTATCACTTTTAGAAGATGGAAGTGTGTTGTAAAGGTGAAAGAGTCATCACCTGTTTATCAGCTTCAATCATTCTTTAGAAAAGTAGGCAGAAACAGAGGCTGTCTTACTCTTTTAGGTAACTAACAATCACAGTTTAAAAGGTGAGAACTAATGTTTTGTGGTAGATTTCATTTCATCACGATTGTTTGTTGGAGCCAACAACTTCCCTGTGCTTTCAATGAATCACCTCCCAAATCACACTGTTTTTCTTCTTCTTCTTCTGTTTGTATGTACTCTTGGAGTTGGCCCATTCAAACATTAATGCCTCATCTGTTCCACATCTCCTAACTTTTCTCTCTCTATCAACTATCAAAGGACTAATATTTAATGTTCTTTCATATGATTCCTCCTGCAGGCAAATCCTATTGGAAGCTGAAAATGTGATTCCAGAAAAGAAACTGACTATGAGAGAAAGAGAGAGACTCACCATTGCTAAGCTAACTTCTCCAAACTCCGAGTAGCATTTCTTATCGAAGTACTAGTAGTCATTGAACCAGTAGAGCTCTACCGGGTTACGAAATGAAAATGCAGGGCTGCTATAAAGCTAAGCTAATCTCGTTTTCTGTTAGGATACTTATTTGATTTTATATCAGAAACTGAAGGATAACCAATTCGGAATTGAAACAGAAAACACACAGAGAGAGGTATAATGTACTATCAGATACTTTCACAACTCAACCAGAATAGAAAAACAGAATGCTAACTTGTATCAACTCTACTACATTGTCTTGACTTTTATGTGTATGTGTTTGGAAAAAGTATGTATAATGTACATCTCTTGGAAATAGCACATCTTGATGATCCAATGCCAGTCATGCCTGTAGTTTAGGGCAGATTGGGGAGCTTGGATTGGACATAGAACCTGCAGGCAACATCATCGTGTATGTTAGATTAGATACATACTAGCTACACCTCTGCAAATCTGAGGCATGTAACACGCACATATGTCTGCTAGACAAGGTTGTTTGGTGGCTGGATCCTCTTCAAATGCCGGAGGCGCTTGCCCGTATATCATCTCGCAACTCATATCTTCAAAATCTACAACAAGAAAAAAATGGAGAGATGTTGCAATTATGAAAACAAACCCTCAATGTGGTGAAGGAAGGGATACATACTTGGGTTCATGGTGAGTGGGAGGCCAAAGTCATTGGTGAAGAAATCTTGGGTTGGGATCTTGCACATATTCACACACATTCCTACACACCCACTGTTCTCCAGATACCTTCAAAATCAAGAAAGTCTGTGACATTTTGTGAAAACGTTGACAACAAGTAGTCAAAAAACATACCTGCATTTCTTGATACGAACTCCACTTCTCTGTTTCACCCCATTCACTTCGACTTGTATGACCTGAGAAGGACCAACCAACCAGTGAAAGAAAGGCACTGTAAGAGCTGCGTTGAACTCAGCCGACCATTTGGTTGGTGGGAACAGTTTCCGAAACTGCTGAGGAGCGCCAGGAGGAAGCATGGAGAGAAGAACCTCCCTCACGGCCTCTTGCTGCTGCAATCTGGAGCGTCCCTGCATCACCCTCTTTGAAACCTCCACGAAGCTCTCGTAGTCGTACTCCCAAAACCCTTTCTCATTCTTCTTCTTCTTCGAACCACCAAACTTGTCCATCTTCCTCGCGAACAGCCCCATGAACACTCTCGCCGCCAACCCATCGTCGTATCTAGTCTTCTGCCCCATCGGAGCTGGCTCTCCACTCGGCTCCGCAATCCCACATCGAGTTCCGCCACGTCGCCCGAAATTCAGATGAATTGCTTGGAGACTAGCAATAGCCGCCATGGATAACAAGATCTCTGCTCTTCCCAACCAAAGTACTCTGCTTTACTACATTTAGTGGCCACACACACGCAAAAGGGTGAGACTGAGAGAGATTTTAACTCACAACTTACAAGTGTCCACTTTGTTTGCCTCTAAAAACAAAGTTTCAATTTTTTAGTTTGTGTGGACTACAAAACACTTTGGTACGTAACTCAATCCTATTATCTTCTAGAAACCTGCTTTAGAAGAACGTAACCTATTGACTATTCAAATGCTCTTTTATTGGAAGCAGAAAAATGTGAAGTACAGAAATTATCAAACAGAATCTGAGACAGACAGAGAGAGAGAGACTCACCAGATCAGAGAATGTTTCTCTCTGATGGTGAGAAGAGGGTTTTGGTATGAAAATGAAGAAATCAAAAAGTATATCTGCTAGATTTTTTAGATGTTCCGAAGAATTGGTGTTTGTGGAAAGTCGAGAATGAGACAGTGGCACAGTGCCATAGCTGTAGGTCGAGTTCGTCGCCGGCGAGAATCCCCTTGAGAGCTAAACCAGTTTTTTTTTTCTTCGCTTGTTGATTTTTTCCGCTCAACATTTCGGCCCATTAACATACCGTTAAGCTTAACTGGCTGGCTATGCGGGCCTCATTTTTTCCCTTTTTATTTTTATTTTTGGTCGAAAGCTATCCTTTATTTATTTTATTATCCATGATATAAAGCATAATCACTTGACCAAATATAATGTGATACTTGGATTTTGATTATAGAGGTGGAATTAAGCATAATAAAATAGATTAGGTGTTTTCGAGTTAAAAATTATAAGTTTGGGTGGGTTAATAAAAAAATAAATAGTTTAGGGGGAAATAGTTATGGTTCAATGAGTGAGAAGGGGTTTACGCAGTTAACCCATTTATAATAGATTTAATAAATGTTTGGCAACATATTTAATACATCTTTGACAATATGCTCAATTTCTTTATTATAAAATGGTGTTAGAATGCATATAAGGGGTTGTTCAAAAAAAAAGAATACATATTAGGAAATTTTCAACGTAGTGCAAAGAGAACCGTTCGGTGTGGGTCCAGTATGCGTGGATTCTTGTGGAATAGATATTGTCAGTTGAAAATTTGTTCTGGTAATAATTTTTCTAATCTGTAATAAAAA
>PKML01043758.1:0-13052 GCA_002933935.1 Eutrema yunnanense
GACAAACGAATAAAGCTACAACAAACGGACAACGAGATTTGTGGCATCGTCGTTTAGGTCACCCATCTAGTCGTGTTTTATCTAGTTCTATTGATGTCGGGAAACATGTTGAAACCGATGGCGGTTGTGATATTTGTTATCGAGCAAAGTAAACTCGTGATGTTTTCTCTGAAAGTATTAATAAAGCTGTTGGTGCATTTAATTTAATTCACTGTGATCTTTGGGGAGCTTATCGAACTCCATCTTCGTCAGGGGCTGTGTATTTCCTCACAATTGTTGATGACTACTCGCGAGCGATTTGGATATATTTGTTACTTGAGAAACGTGAAGTGTCCGATGTTTTGCAAAAATTTTGTGCTATGGTGCATCGTCAATTTGACAAAAGGTACGAGTCGTACGGAGCGACAATGGAACCGAGCTCGTGTGGAACGCAAGCATAGGCACATTCTTAATGTGGCGCGTTCTCTGATGTTTCAAGCTTCGTTGCCGGTGAGATTTTGGGGTGAGTGTGTCCTTGCTGCTGGTCATTTGATTATTAGAACCCCTACGCCGTTGTTGGACGGTAAAACACCTTATGAGATGCTTTTCGGTATAGTGCCTCCGTTTGAGAGTTTAAAGGTCTTTGGTTGTTTGGGATATGCTCATAAAAATTCTCGTGACAAGGATAAATTTGGAGAAAGAAGCAGAAGATGTGTGTTTTTGGGATATCACTATGGGGAAAAAGGTTGGAGAATGTATGATCTCGCGACAAAGGAGTTTTTTGTATCACGGGATGTAATTTTTCACGAAACTGTGTTACCATTTTCATCGATAGAACGTGATAATGCTGTGTCGCCATCACCGTTCCCGACTTCGCCGTTCTTTTGTGATGATGATTTCGTGGAGCTTAGACACGTTGATGTTTCTGTCGACGAACCGTTAGTCGTCAGGGGGAGCGTCGAAGAGAATGCTGCTCCTCCGGTGATAGCTGTGGAACAAGCGTCACCTCCTCTGTCACAAGAGACAGTGGTAGTTCCTTTGGAACCGCGTCGAAGTAACCGACATCGAGTACAATCGAGTCGCTTGCAGAATTTTGTTGTGTATTCAGCTCAGGCCACCGAAACCCCCTCGCACTCACCTGTCCCATCTGCATCTTCACAATCAGGTACGGTTCACTACCCCATCTCTAATTATGTTTCATGCGATCGTTTCTCAGCCTCCCATGTGGTTTTTCTTGCCGCGGTGACGGCTGGTTATGAACCTGAATCGTTCTCCGACGCGATGCAACTTAAAGTATGGAGAGATGCTGTATCGCATGAGATGTGAGCTTTAGAAGAGCAACATACGTGGGATGTTGAGGATTTGCCTTGAGGCGGCTCTGAATGTGAATATTCTCTTTTCCTTGCTCGATTTGGGAATGGAAATATTCCGGATTCTCCTCCGAGATAAGGATATCTTCCTTATTCTTCGGCGGTTAGTTCGCAAGGAATATTTCAATTTCCGAGATCGGCGGGAAAGAGGAAATATTCCGATTTCATCTGTTGTAACGTATTTGGCTCGCGTTGGGCCTAGATCGGTGGCCGAGATGGGCTTAGCGAGATTTCGAACTCGGCCCATTGTTTTTGGGCTGATTCGTCCTCGATCCGAACCATCGTAAACCGGTCTTGATCGAATCGGTCTCGGTTCGAACCGAGTTAAACCAGGGGGTGCTAAACCCCCCTCTAACAATTGGTCCCCCCCCAGTTCAGCGAGGGAGTTTATGAGTTCGGTGAATTTCTAAGGAGTATTATTTAGTTCGGTTAGAACTGAGATCGGTACGATTTGATCAGATTCTATTTTAAGTTCGGCTAATTCCTTTCGAAAGTTAAGATTGGAATTCTCGTGGCCGAACTGATTTTCGAACTTTCGAGTTCGGCGAATCTTTGAGTTGATTCGTAATCATTCTTCTCTTTCTCGAAAAGAGGTCTGTCGATTCGGAATCGTTATTCTCCTCGGGAAGAGGCGAGTCGATTCGCTTTCCCAAACTTTCGCGGAATTCAAGGGGTCGCCATGATTGCGATTTCCTTTATAAATATCGGGCGGACCTCGCTCGTTTCTCACTTCTCCCCTTGCTTCCGAAAAAGGTACTTTTTCTCTCTCTAAACGCTCTCCCTTCTCTCTAGATTTTTTCTTGTTTTTCTGATTTCCGATCGTTGTTCCGCCGCGATTTCTCCGATCTGTTTGAGGACCTTCAAACTTTCCGGCCGATCTTCAATTGTTCTTCATCAATCTTCAAATTGTTCTTCGTCAATTCTTTCTTCCAATCGAGATGAATTCTGAAGGTGCCTCCATTTCTGTTGATGACCGATCTCCGAATCAAGACTTTCCAGTCCTTAGGCGTTTCATGGATGACTCTGTCTCGAGCTCGGATATGCAAGAATTGTTCAGGCATAACTCGCGTCATGGTGAAGCGAGTAGCTCTAGGGTTGCTGTCGAGATCCCTCATCTAAGGGATGAGTTCGGAGATCGGGCCGAGGAAGTTGCTGGATCAGATGATCAAGTTCGAATGGATCGAGAATTCGCAGCTCGGCTTGAGGCGGAAGATGTTGCGAAATCAGATAGCCAAGTTCGAGCCGATCGCGAATTTGCTGTTCGGCTACAGGAAGCTGAAGATGCGGCTCGACAAGACGATCACGGCGCTTGGGCAAAGGTCCTCCCGGACGATGGGGAGGAAGAAAAACCCGAGTCCCCGATAGCTCGGAGGAAGATAGAGGAGCCTCCGATCATTGGACCAACACAGTCAAAAAGGAGTACGGTTCAAATCACTTTGGAAAAGTGCGGGGCTCCGGACGAAATTGTTTACAAGATCCCGAAGACGGCCGATCGACCGTGGGATGCCCCTGAGGGTTACATATGTGTTTGTGAATACTATTTTCGGGAGTGCGGCCTCCAATTTCCGATACCCGAGCTATTCTACAAGTATTGCAGGAGAAGACATGTCGCAATATCTCAGCTTTTGCCGGCCACGGTGATCAACCTGATGGGTCTCCTAACTCTCGGTGATGACTGTAACATTCCCATCATGGTCGAGATATTCGAGACGTTGTTCCGAGTAGTCCGTTCGGAAGTCAGGCCTTGGTTTTTGTCAGCACAAGCGAAGCCGGAGTATGATCTTATTACTGGGGTTAAACCGAGCAAGGTTAATCACTGGAATACTCGATATTTCTTTGTGAAAATCGATGAACACTCCGTTGAACGTCCTGGCGGGACTTACCGAACTCGATGGAGGAGCCCCATTGGTAGATATCGGTTCTTTGGTTTTTCTTCTTTCGCCTTATTTTAGCTAAGTATCGTTTGTTGCTTTATTTTTTAGAGTGCCATCTTCCGAGCTTCCTGATTACCACTCCCGGATTCACTCATCTTCACGCGAAGGAGTTGAGCGCGGCAGGAAAAGTTTGGTGGCCCGAGGCGTACCAGGACAAACTTGACCAGAAAGCTAAGCGAGCTTCGAAAGGTACACATCGGTGGGTCTTTCTTGTTTCAGATCGGTAATTGGCTCTAACCCTTTGTTTTTATGCTCCTTTAGCCAATCCGTCTCGTCGAAAGAGGAAGATGAAACTTGACGACATCCCGAACTTGATGGACGACATGGATGGTGATGAAATGGATATGGATATTCCTTATGCAGCCGAACAGGTGAATCATGAAGTTCCTTCCTCGATTGATGTCGGACAAACGGCTAACGACGAAGAGATCGTCGGAGGTGTTGTTCCTGCTGAGGAACGGGTTCTTTCTGAAGAACAAACTTCTCTTACGGCTGAAAAGAAGAGGAAAAAGAAAACCAAAAGGGCGACTCGGCAAGCGACCGATCAAACTGCTGGGGTCGGCATCGAAAATGCCGAGTGTACTGAAGGTGGTAAGGGGAATACCGAACCCCAACGTGTCGAAGAGGAAACGGTGGTATTATCGGATGATTCTCCCGTTCCGAAGAGGCATCGGACGTCAGATCCCGCGGCTGGCGCGTGGGATTACGCCGAAACATATCGGCGAGTAAGCTTCGGCACGGACTTTCTTTCTTCGGTCGATCGCCTTCATAAGTCTGAGGCTTTCGAGAAACTGGCTCGGACCACTGCTGAGGTAAACACCCTTTTCCGAGTTTGTAGTTCCTTCTTTTATTCTTTTCAATCCTTGTTCTTGACGTTTGTTATTTCGACATATGGTTGTCCGGAAGAACGAGATCGTCGGGTATTACGACCGCGAGCTCGATGCCTCCCGTCGTAAGGCATTCGAGGCGAGTGTTCAAGTCGTGGAACTTCGCAAAGAGCTGCACATAGCTGAGGACAGGGTAGAGGCCTGCGATCTTGCGGTATCCGAGCTGACTAGAAAGTTGGCCACGCTGAAGAGATCTAACACCGAGCTGGAGTTGGAAAAGGATGCGCTTTCGCTGAAGTTGTTTACAGAAACTTCGCGATTGCGGGCTGGCCGCACTCATCAAATTTTGAAGAGGAAAGTGGTCACTGAAAAGTGCCAAGTTCGGCTCCAAAAGGTCAAGGATCATCTGTCGGCGATCGATCAGGCAAAGAAGCCATTTCTCGCGATCAACCAAATCCAAGGAATTCTTGGTTTTTGTGAGAGCCTCAAGAAGAATCACAGCATTAATGTTCCGCCGTCTCGCATCGAGAAGCTCGAGAAGCTTAGGGCCGTGAAGTCGGCGGAATATACGGCGATCGTCCTCCGCGAGCTGGCTGAGGCGGATCTGGTTGTCTCACCGTTCTCCGATCCAATACACCCGGAGGTTTCGACCTCGATGGGTAATGAAGTTCCACCGGGCCTTGATGAGTTCGGATCCAACCGGGCTTTGATGTCGACAGATCGTGCTGATGCGATGCGGAGGCAACATGTTTAAGTTGCTTTTTCTATCTCTGTAATTCGCTTAGTTTTCTTCTGCCCGAAAGGGCTTATAACTTGACCTCTTGGACCGGAGGGTTTTTATAGTCCGGTATCCATTTTGTTATTTGCCCGAGGGAGCCTTTTAAATGAATCCCGGTATTATTGATTGCGGACTCGAATGTTATACTTAGTTGTTTTTTAAGTTATTTCTATGTTGAGTCTTGGTATATTTGAAGTCGTACATTATACGAACTCCTCAAGCTCGTCGTACACAATGGTTCCGTAAACAGTACGGTCTTAGCCGGGTGAAGAGGACGAGTTTGACTGAACCTGTTCGAGGTCGGCAATCCATATCGTAGATCGGCTTATTGATTTTGCGATTGTTGAGAAATCGGCTTACTGGTTTTGCGATTGTTGAGAAATCAGCTTACTGATTTTGCGATTGTTGAGAAATCGGCTTAAATGCGCGAGGAAAGACGTTCAGCTTGACCTTAGAGTTTGGTTTAAGAGTACGTGAACCGATCATCTTAATATGCTCTAGGTTTTCTCATACTGAATCCGAGTGTGCGAGACAGACTCGGCTTATTTGGCTTGGATAATCTGAAAAGTTAATGCGAGACTGGTCTCGGCTTCGAATGTGGAAAGTGTGTTATCCATTGCACCATGAGGATGTGTGCGAGTTAAGCTCAGCTTATTCGATCGTCTGGCCAGGACGTCGATATGGAAACCGTTGTGGTTGAAAATTTGAACTGTTGGAGTTCGGCAAACTTAAAGTTTGACTTTAAAAATACGAACTGTTGGAGTTCGGCAAACATAAAGTTTGATTTGAAGTACGAACTGTTGGAGTTCGGCAAACTTAAAGTTTGGCTTTAAAAATACGAACTGTTGGAGTTCGGCAAACATAAAGTTTGACTTGGAAATACGAATTGTTAGAGTTCGGCAAACATAAAGTTTGACTTAAAAAAAATACGAACTGTTGGAGTTCGGCAAACATAAAGTTTGACTTAAAAAATATGAAATGTTGGAGTTCCGCAAACATAAAGTTTGACTTGGAAATACGAACTGTTGGCGTTCGGTAAAGTGCCTTCGCATAATAAATTTTTTACTAATGTTGTAGCTGTGCCTGTGAGGGCTGCCTACGTACCCTAGTAGCTCGGTGATCTCTTTTTATTATTAGTATTATTATTATTATTATTTTTGGCGCTCGAGAGCCGACCTAGATGTAGTCGCGCTTGAGGTTCATCGAATTCCATGAACGGGGAATAGGAGTTCCGTCCAGCTTCATGAGCTCATAGACGCATGGTTTGACTACCCTCATGACCTGATAAGGTCCTTCCCAGTTTGTGCCGAGCTTGCCGACATTCTTTTCTTCAGTGCCTTTGAAGACTTTTCTCAGAACAAGGTCGCTGTCAGTGAAATGACGTCCGCGGACCTTCTTGCTGTAGTAGCGTACTGCCAAGTTCTGATAATTCTGAATTTGAAGTAAGGTTTGATCGTGCTGTTCTTCGAGATTGTCGAGGTTGTCGAGCATGATCTCATCGTTAAGATCAGGGTTTTGCACAAGCATCGTTCGACGGATAGTCGGGATGGTGAGTTCGGCGGGGCATAGGGCTTCCACACCATAAGCCATGTAGAAAGGGGATTGTCCCGTTGACGACCTCGGAGTCGTGCGATATGACCATAAGACTCCGTCGAGTTTATCATACCAGGTCCCTTTCAGAGCATCCAATCGTTTCTTGAGGCCAGCGATGATTGTCTTGTTTGTTGCTTCGGCCTGACCGTTGCTCGGCGGGTATCTCGGTGTAGAGAAACTTAGCCGAATTTTCCACTTGGCGCATAAATCGTTGAATAGCGTTGATATGAACTGGGGTCCGTTATCGGTGATGATCTCGTATGGAACTCCGTGTCGGCAGATGATGAATTTCCAGACGAACTTCTGAACGTCAGAAGCGAGGATGACGGGATATGCCTCGGCTTCTACCCACTTGGTAAAGTTATCCGTCATGACGAGGATGAACTTTTTCTGCGTGGTGGATCGTCTGAAAGGGCCGATGATGTCCATGCCCCAGCGCATGAATGGATATGGAGCTGTCGAAGTGGTTAGCAGCTCGGTAGGAAGGTGTATCAGTGGGTCGTGTCGTTGACATTTATCGCACTTTGCAATAAACTTCTCGCAATCTGCTTGCATGCTTGGCCAATAATAGCTTGCTCATTTAATTTTCAGGGCTAGAGATCGGCCACCGGAGTGATTACCGCCATCGCCTTCGTGTATTTTCTGCATGACTTCCTTGATCTCATCGCCCGAGATGCATTTGAGGAGGATTCCTGCCGCACTCCAACGAAACAGTCCATCTTTGATAAGTATGTAGCGAGCAGCTCGCATTTTGAGTCGCCGAGCAGCCCATCTGTCTGCCGGGACGTCACCATCAATGATGTACATTTTTATCTCTTGTGTCCAATCGGCGGGTGTCTGCTCGTCAGACTGTTCGAGGTTTATCGGCTCGTGAAGGCCGTCTGTTTGTTCTTCCGCTACGTTGTCTGATTGGGCTGACTCATCGGCTTGCGGCAGGCCATCATTGCCTTCGGCAATAGTAGCATGTTCAGGCTCGGTGTCCTGATTAGGTTCGACAATTGGAATCCGTCTTCGTCGACGTAGGACGGGTTCGGTCGCAGGATTTTCCTCGTAATCTCGTCTACGAGTCGTAATGATACATTGCTCCGTGCTTTCAATACTTGGCTCTGATATACTTTCGACCGGGATCGTTCGTCTGAGATGAGGGTCCGGGCTTAAAGCTAGATCAGCGAGTGCGTCGGCTGGAGCGTTTTCTCCCCGCGGTATCTTGGTTAGTTCGAATAAATCGAATTCTGCAGCGAGTTGCTTGACGAGGTTGAGATATGCATCCATTCGATCATTCTTGGCATCATACTCCCCGCTAAATTGACTTGCGATGAGCTGTGAGTCGCATTAGGCATGTATGCGTGCTGCGCCGATGGCTTTGGCCAAACGTAGTCCGGCAATTAACGCTTCGTATTCTGCCTCGTTGTTTGATGCGTTGAACGCCAAGCAGAAAGATTGGTCTAAGATTTCTCTCGTTGGAGATTTGAAGCGTATGCCTATTCCAGAACCACGATGAGATGAAGACCCGTCGACGTGAAGGATCCACTGTTCGGCAGTTACGACATCAGTATTGACGTATTCTGGAGATAACTCGATGAGGAAATCGGCAAGGACTTGCGACTTGATGCTTGTTCGGATCTTGTAATCGATGTCGTACTCGCTGAGTTCAATAGCCCATTTAGCAAGTCGGCCGGACTGGCTCGGACTATGTAGAATCGTCCGGAGTGGCTGATTGGTTAAGACGGTGATTGAGTGTGACTGGAAGTAGGGGCATAGCTTCCGAGATGAAATAACAACGGCGAGAGCCAGTTTTTCGAGAGTCGGATAGCGACCTTCAGTGCCATCGAGTGATTTGCTGATATAGAAGATAGGCTTCTGTTCACCCCGGTCTTCTCGGACAAGGACCCCGCTGACCGCCGAGGTCGAGATTGCGATGTAGAGATAGAGAGTCTCGCCATCTTCCGGTTTTGCCAATACTGGTGGAGTCGATAAGTATTCCTTGAGTTTCTTGAATGCTTCTTCGCACTTGTCATCCCACTCGAGATCTTTGTTACCGCGCAACAGTTGGTAGAAGGGGAGACACTTGTCGGTAGATCGGGAGATGAACCGATTTAGTGCAACAATACGTCCCGTAAGCCTTTGCACTTCCCTTCTCGTCGTCGGAGATAGTAGGTCGAGGATTGCCGAGATCTGTTTAGGATTGGCTTCGATTCCCCTTTCAGTTACGATATACCCGATGAATTCTCCCGAGGTCACGCCGAATGTGCATTTGGTCGGGTTAAGTTTCATGCCGTACTCGTTTAGGATGTCGAAGCAGGTGTTGAGGTGTCCGCTATGATCCTTGGCAATTAGCGATTTGACGAGCATATCGTCGATGTAGACCTCCATTGTCTTGCCGAGCTGGCTGGCAAACATCCGATTAACGAGTCGTTGATAAGTTGCACCGGCGTTCTTCAGGCCGAAGGGCATAACCTTGTAGCAATAGATACCACGGTCGGTAATGAAGGAGGTCTTCTCACGATCGTCCGGATGCATGAGTATCTGATTGCAGCCTGAGAAGGCGTCCATGAACGAGAGGAGTTCGTTACCAGCAGTGGCTTCGACGAGTCTGTCGATATGTGGGAGTGGGAAACTATCCTTTGGGCAGGCTTTGCAGATCCTCCATTTACCGTTCTTCTTTTTGACAACAACTGGGTTTGCCAACCAGTCCGGATACTGTACTTCTGTGATTGATCCCGCGCTAAGTAACCTTTCGACTTCGTCATTAACGGCACGGGCCTTCTCGGGACCGAGCTTGCGTCGTTTCTGCTTGATCGGCTTGAAGGTGGAATCAATGTTGAGCTCGTGACTCGTTATCTTTGGATTGATCCCTGGCATGTCGGTGATTGACCAGGCGAAAGTTGAAACGTTCCTTTTGAGGAATCGGATCAAGTCTGTCTTGATATCTTCGTCGAGCTCGGCTCCGATCCCCACGTATCTCTCTGGATTGAAGTCATCAATGTTGACTTGGACAATCGTTTTGCGTCGCGGCAGATCGGGATCATTCAGAATTTTCTTCTTATTGATGATGTAAGTGCGGGGCGCGGTCCTTAGTTTGCATTCGTTGATGAAACACGTTCGGGACATCACCTGGTCGCCTTTAAGAGTGAAGACTCCGGAAGGTGTTGGGAACTTGACGCATTGGTGATATGTTGATATGATGGCTTTCATCTAAAATATCCACGGTCTGCCGAGTATCACATTGTAGATTGCGGGTTTGTCCAATACCAAGAACTTGACCATCCGATAAATCTCTTCGATATACATGGGGAGCTTGACCGTCTCGGTAGTCATGGTTTGCTCACTTGAGAAACCGGTGAGTGGTTCGATGTTTGGTCTGATCTGATTGTTGGGATAGTCCATGTTCTTCAGTGTATTTTTGAAAACCACATTGACCGAGCTCCCAGTGTCGATCAAGATTCGTCCGACTACAACATCACTGATGAGCGTTTCGACGACCAGCGAATCATTATGTGGCATGTGGAGTCCTTCTGTGTCGGCCTCGGAGAAGGTGATCGGCATTCCGCAAGATGTAATTTGGTTTATACGTTTTGCGGCCACTGCTTCCTTACTATACGTCTTTAGAGCTCGGAAAGAATAGTTGCATGACTCCAATGCTCCCATGATCATGTTGACACGCTTCCGAACCTGTGGAGGTTGTTGAGGCTCCACTTTTTCCCCCGATCTCGTGTCGGTTGTTCGTCATCAGTCTTATCTTTAGGTTGCTCGGTTTGAAGTTACGTCTCCTTCCGTTATCGTTACGGTGAGGTTTATTCGAAGGTTGGAAGGCTCCTTCGACTAGAACTTCCCTTTTTTTGTACTTCATCATCAAGAATTCATGTAGGTGTCGGCACTCTTCAGTTGAATGATTTCCGAATCGGTTGTGGAAGTTGCAATATAGTCCAGACTCGGTATCGGGCTCTTTTGGCTCGTCCGACCGAACCCAAGTGTTTGGCCAGGATTGCTGAGTTTGGACCGTGTTGACGGGATGCTTTGGAGGAACATGTTGTTTGTCCTTAGCAGTAGGATGTTTCGTAAGTGCATACCGCCTACCTTTCTCATATTTTTCCTCTTCCTCCATGATGAAGATGTGCGCCCTGTGTAAGATATCCTCCAACGTCTTTGGATTGTAGCGTTTGATCTCCTTGTGGAAGTCTGATTCGTACCAGGTCGCTTTAAAAAGAGCCTCAATCGCAGCTTCGTCATCGATCGTACAGTGGGATACGACCGCCTTGAAACGTTCCATGAAGTTGTGTAGAGCTTCGTCATGCTTCTGTTTAAGGGCTCAGAGTTCGACGTTCTTCGTTTTCAGCTTGATAAATATGGTGAAGCGTTTGAGGAACTTGGTAGTGAGCTCGTTGTAGCTGTTGAATAAATTCGGCTCGAGCGTTGAAAACCAATCAAGTGCGGCTCCGGAAAGGTTCTCTACAAATAGCTGGCACATGGCTGCGTCCTTTTCGTTCTCTGAGCTGAAACAAAATTGGTTCATTATGATAACGAAGGAGGTCAGGAAATGCTTAGGATCGGTGAACCCATTGTATGGTGTGAACTTGACCCTCTTCAATCGCCGGGCTAGAGTGTTGATGATTCGATCCATGAATGGTGTCCTCTGTGACTCCTGAATCACCCGATCAATTTATGGCGCCGAGCTCGTTGCCTGATGGACTTTAGACCGCATGTCCTGTAACTGGGCCTTGAACTTTGCAAATTCCAGGTTCATGGCGGCTTGATCCGCGATGTGGATTTCTGAATCGGCTGCGGATCTCCTAGTCTGCAGGTTGGTCACACCCGGGAGTTGAGTGTCGGTCAGGTCAGGCAAGAGGTTCCGGCGTAAAGCGTTTCCGTTGGCGGGGGTGATCAGGCTCGGATCAAGGGTACCGATCTGGCTTCGGAGTTCGTTGTGGGATGCTATTAGAGATGCGATCCGCTCTTCATTCTTTTTATTGATTTCTGCGAATTGCGCTGCCATGGCTTTCATAAAGATGCTCGGATCCATGAATGCTGGAGTAGCTAGAGGCGGTGAAAGAGTTCTCGGGGGATTAGTCTGATTATCCCCTCCAGTAGGTAAGGTCGGAGGGAGTCCTCCTTCAGTTGTTGGTAATCCAGTGTCGGTCGGATTGATTTCATCAACCCGAGGGTTTTGATCATCGTTTTCCGAGCCGTTGATGTTGACTACAGAGGTGTCGGTTGGGAGAACCATTGCCGAACTCAATCAAACGATATCTGAAAGTACTGTTCTATTAACTCCCCACAGTCGGCGCCAATTGTTGATCCGTAAATCATACAAAAGGGGTAAAACAATACTTTAATCGGAATCTCATTTATTGATCAAGAATCGGCGTTACAACAGAGTTTTAGTAAGATGGCAAAGACAGAGAACTTGAGATCGGTAAAGTAGCTCTCTCGTATTCTCTGGTCTCTGCGGATGTTGTTTTTTTCTGATGAATAAACCTTCTCCTCTATTTATATTGTCTTGAGGCGGCTCTGAATGTGAATATTCCCTTTTCCTTGCTCGATTCCGGAATGGAAATATTCTGGATTCCCCTACGAGATAAGGATATATTCCTTATTCTTCGGCGGTCTGTTCGCAAGGAATATTTCCATTTCCGAGATCGGCGGGAAAGAGGAAATATTCCGATTTTATATGTTGTAACGGATTTGGCTTGCGCTGGGCCTAGATCGATGGCCGAGATGGGCTTAGCAAAATTCCGAACTCGGCCCATTGTTTTTGGGCTGATTCGTCGTCGATCCGAACCATCGTAAACCGGTCTTGATCGAATCGGTCTCGGTTCAAACCGAGTTAAACTAGGGGGGTGCTAATCTCCCCTCATACAATTATGCTTTACAATTATGCTTCAAGTTCAGGGCCAAGCAATATGGACGGTCAAGAGAGGATGTGCTGTAAGTCTATGGAAGAAGATATAGGTTATAATAGAGTTTAAGAGTTTAGTCACTCGAATTAATGTGTCAGAATAGTAGATTAGTCAAACGATAAATTTATAACTGTTTCGGTTTAATTTTTGTTTGTATGATCCATGGAACCTTTCAACGAGAATGGTGTGATTATTATGCTATTCTGCAGATTATTATACTATATAATTTTGTTATTACCATACGTATTGGGTCCATTGGTCAATCTTAGATGATGAAACGCACCTTGTTATTACCATACGTATTGGGCCCATTAAGAAAATTTTCTTAAATAAGTTATATATGTTTCTAAATGGTTCTTATATGCGTTTTATTTCCAAGAAATGATCATTTTTCATCATTTGTATCTTTTTTTTATATCTTTTTGTATCCAAAAAAATTACACATATGTTCTGATGCTTCATTTATGCATGAAAATCAACAGGAAATATCATTTTATATATAGTTTTCTGGTTTTGTTCATTTCGGAAGACTTTCCGAAATACGTTATATATGTTCCTAAATACGTTTCATTTTCAAGAAAGGATCAGTTTTCATCATTTGAATCTTTCTTTATTTCTTTGTGTAGACAAAACAACAACACATTTGTTATGATGCTTCATTTACGCATGAAAAT
>PKML01043759.1:0-17835 GCA_002933935.1 Eutrema yunnanense
TCATGATAGACTCTGCTATTTTTCCTCTTGAGGGGTGAAATATGCTACACGTTTTTTGTTCTCCTCCTTTGAATAGCACATCTAAACCCCTCTCTTGAAGTTGCCCAACACTCAGCAGATTGTTCTTCAGTTCAGGGACATAGTACACATCGTTTACCACATAGCTTATTCCTTTAAGCGTTATCTTCACCACGCCTTTTCCACCAACCATCAGCTTGTGATTGTTCCCGAGCTTGACATTATGTGTAAAGGTAGTGTCCAAGCTTGAGAACATACCTCTTTCTCCACACATATGGTTTGAGCATCCCGAATCCACAAACCAAGCATCCCCTCTTCTTGTACCTTGAAGTTCGACAAATGCCATCAGCAGAACTTCATCTTTCTCCTCGATCTCTGCAAAATGTGCTCCATTGTTTGCTTGTGAACATTCATAGCTGAAATGTCCAAGGTTGTGACATCTATAACACTCAATCACTGCCTTGTTGAAAGAGCGTCCTCTGCCCCTGCCTCGACCTCTGTAAAATCCTCTGCCTCTGCCCCTGACATTGAGAGCTTGATCATCTTCTTCATAGCTGACCTTCTTAAACTTTTTCTCATGGACGGACAGAGAGCTTTGTAGTTCATCAATAGTCATGCTACTTGTGTCTTTGGACTCCTCAATAGACACCACCACGTATGTGAATTTGTCAGTCAGAGTTCGAAGTATCTTCTCAACAATCTTCGAGTCTAGCATGTCTTCTCCGTTGCTTCTCATCTTGTTAGAAACTGACATTACTCTTCTAAAGTAATCGTCCACGTTCTCATCGGTCTTCATTTCGAGAACCTCGAAATCTCTTCTTAAGGTTTGGAGAAGAGATCGCTTCACCCTTTCATTTCCTCCAAACTTTCTCTTCATTGAATCCCAAATGATTTTGGATGTTTTGCGATTTTAAACGTTAGTTTCAGAGACTTGCAAATTGCATCAGAATGATCTACTTTATTCAATAGCTTCCAATGCCTTATATAGAGATTACAAGAAAGACCGAAAATAAGGACACGACTCAACTAGCTCAACTAGTTCCACCAAGAACGAGAAAATAGGTAACAGAAATTGACTTATCCTAATCCCAAAAGAATAGGTCTGTTATTAGAGAATGACTCAAACTTACTCAACACCGTACACAAAAACTTCATACGTATTAGGTTTTCAAGATTCTTTTAGATTTAAGATATCTGGTTTTAATCATCTGCAGTTATATTCAAAGTCTAATATTTACATTTTGTGGCGATAGAATTAGAGAAAAGTTAACCGGTGACCGGTTATTGATGTGTGTATAGAATAGTAAATATGTAAAGAATATAATATAGATGTGTAGATATAATCAAGCGGTCGCCAACACCGCATCTCAACTGTGATGGGTTTGTTCTCTCTTGACTGAGCTCGGCATCACATTATCAGCGGCACCAGTGATATATTGTGATAACATAGGAAACACTTACATGAGTGCGAATCCGGTGTTTCATTCCCGAATAAAACATATTGCTCTTGATTACCATTTTGTTCGTGACAACATTCAATCTGGTGCGTTGAGAGTTACACATGTTTCAACAAAGGATCAACTAACTAGCTGATGCTCTCACCAAACCGTTGTAACTATCAAGATTTCAAAAATTTTATGCCAAGATTGGAGTTACTCAAATACCTCTATATGGGACGTATAGAATATTTATAGATATGTAAATGATAGAATAGTAAATATTTAATTCATAGTCTCTCTTATGTACTATATTTATATTGTAATTAGCTTCACAAAATGAATATATTCAGCCTCTAATCTATATATACTATATAGATAGTAAATAAACATTTTTTAAGAAAAAAATGATATTAGTAAATAAACAAATAGAAAAGATACCACTACGCTAATCTATATATACCAGTGAATTTTAATCCTTTTAAATCGGTGATTAAGCAAATAAAAAAAAGTCGAAATGGGTCGGATCTAGTTTCGATTGGTATCCCATTTATTGTTTTTCCCATAACATTTTGTTTACTCCGATAGGCTGGCTGCCAGAATGTGGGATCTTTAGCATCCTTAAATTGGGTACTAGCCAACACTAAGAATGAAACTTTTTTTTTTTTTATCATATGTCCAGATAAATGGATGGGCAAGTGCTCTTTCTACACTAGGACTGAAAATAAACAAATGACACATAATTATTGGGAGGGTTTGTTGAATTAATTTGAATCATTAGAAAAGAAAAAACATATGACATTACCATAGTGTATAAGGTTTTGTCTGCAAGTGCTTGATGAAATAGTGATATTCAAGAACTTTTTCAACTAGGGTTATTTCTTTTTGTTGTAAGGCCCACAAACATGTCCTTGACATTTTTGTATATATGTTGACAACAATGTATCAAATAACCGACGACACATCCAAGCAAGAACACGTCATTTTCAAAACCATTCCATTTCTTCTTTTACATTTGTTCTGGTGCTAACAATTTCTGCATACCGGAACATGCATTTTTAAAGAGGCACACTTATTGTTTATAGATAATTAAGTGTTGTTTCTAGATAATGATTTTAATCAACAAGTAACTTACCGATGTCATTCTAACTCGGATGCTTGTTGAGGCTCAAATCACTAAGCTTTGCAATAAAATCGTTTCCCTTAGATATTATAAAGAAACATTATAGGTTTAAATTTCGATAAAGAATTTCTGAACTGTGCAAGTCGGCAAAACCAGAAACAATATTTCTGATCAGACCAACAAGGAGAGATGAAGGATGACCAGTCACTTCTCAACACTTATTTTCTTTAATAAATTTCTTCAAAAAACATAGTTGGCTTTCACAGAGAGATCATGTATCACTTCCTTCACTTAAACGCTTATGTAAAGTGTAATGTTTTGGATGCTATCAATTTTGAAGTCTCAACTTGAACGTTTAATACTCAACATAAAACCATAAAAAACTATTTTCGATTGCACACAATTTGTTCTGACTTAAGTCGATGCCTATCATCTTCACACATTCACCTTGTAATGGATGCCTTTCTCTGGTATATGACTTAAGTCGTGCATTTTGATTATTTCATTTGAGTATGTGGCGATTTTCCGTTTCAAGCTCTCTATTACTCGTTGTTTCTGATGTCTCTTTGTTGCGGCATCACCGTTGAAGTGACCAATAAGTGAGTTTCGCCTCCTCCTTCTCCTCTTTACGCTTAGTATGTGTTCGGTATTATTAGTGTACATCAAATTCAATGAGTCTACTGACAAGAAAGCGCTAGGCGCTAATCGGGCGGTGATACAATGCCTAGCGCCTAGAACGTTTAGTCGGGGCCTAGGCGATTTTTAGGCGTTTTAGACGTTTACAAGATAAATCAAAATTTTAGACATATTTTTACAGACAATATCATATGAAGTACCATATTTAACTCATAAATAATAATATTTAAATATTATAAATCTTAAAATAGATTCAAAATTCAAATTACACACAAAAATAAAAAGAAATCTTATAAATAAAAAAAAACTAAAACATTAAAAATATAATATATTCGAATTAGACAAAAACATTCATTTGAAAAATCAAAATGTTAAATCATAAATGAGATTTAGACAAACACATTCATTTTATTCATAAAAATACATATAAACTCTTATAACCAGGATAACATTTGTATCCATTGGAGAAGGTATGCTTTGGGCGATAGGGTTTTAGCATGGATCTCGATTGGAGATCGTTTCAGTTGACGATTTCGGAAATATCGAAGGTATTATCGGATGTTGAAGATCGGAAGAATACGAGTTGGGTCGTTCATGGTTTCTCCTCGATTCAGAGTTGGCTTTACCGAGAGCTGGTTTTGGAAATCGGATCCATGGCACTTAGATCCGATCCAGCTTTGGTATGGAGAAACGATACTTGCGAATGGGTTTTATTCATCAGGGCTATCGAACGGTTATCCGGGATTCCAAAAGATCCACCCACGGTTTTCAGCGACGGAAGTAACTACGGTATTATTGGTTTCCTGGGTGATATTGGATTCGATCTCTTGGGGAATCTTCTTGATCTGGTTTGCACGAAGATATATCTTACATTGATACTGTGTTTTAATGGAGATTAAAAAAAAACATGATTTTGTCCCGATAACAGGATCTCTTGGAGTCATAATTTTGTGATTTTGGTTTTGATTGGAGATATCTTATGTGATTATGCTTTGGGGAAAATAGGAAACGGTAGGGAGTTTCGTAGCCCAGTATTGATTTGGCTGGGTACATGGACAAGATTTTTGTGCTGTCTCATGGAAAATTTAAGATTTTTCGGTGGTTTTCACGGCTTACTTTTTGGTCTTATTAATTTCGAATGGATTTCATGCAATCTTCATTACAGCAGGATTATGATTGTAGGAATTCAAAAGAATTTAATAACAATATTTCAGGGAGAGATGAGACTAGAAATCTCAAGAGATTCTCGGGGTTATTGGTTCGGCTTACGGTTTATACAAATCTGGAAATGGATTCGGATAATCAGCGGTGTTAATGGTGATGATAGATTTACGGGATCTCAGGCCAAGAAAAACGGGATATCAGATGTCATAATCGCGGGGCTCTTGTCATGGATGCAGAGCGAACAACATATATGCATTTTCGGATTCTACTTCCTGGGTGACCATGGATGCAGAGCGAACAAGATGGTGGTCATGAAGGTTTCATCAAACCCAAATACCACTTTAGAAATACCAAATTAGTTTTATTTATGCGGATTATGAGTTGGAATTGTCAGGGACTCGGGAATCGGTACACAATAGGTTATTTGCGGGAGGTTTGGAAAAAACTTAAGCCAGAATTTTTATTTCTTTCAGAAACTAAGCAAGATTTTTCTTTTATGCAAAAATTTCAATTTCATTTTGGTTATAATAAATTATATACGGTCGAACCGTGCGGTGAGAGTGGTGGACTCGCTTTATATTATGATGATTCATTGGAGGTTACTATTTTATTTTCAAGTAAACGAATAATTGATATTGAGGCAACTATTCAAGGAAAAAAAGTTTTCTTGTCTTTTATTTATGGTGATCCGGTACCGAAAAACCGAGATCAAGTGTGGGAACGGTTAACCCGAACAAGCACAACACGAGACGCCCCTTGGTTTATAATTGGCGATTTAAACGAAATTACGGGAAATAATGAAAAACAAGGAGGAAATTTACGACCTGCATCCTCCTTTATGTCCTTCAATCTTATGATACAACATTGCAGTTTTCTGGAATTTCAGTGTCTTGGAAATACCATGTCATGGAGGGGAAGACGGAATTCGAAAATTGTTCGGTGCCGTCTGGATAGGGCCTTAACTAATGAGGATTGGCATGAAATTTTTTCTCATTCATATGTCGAATACTTGGCAATGATTGGGTCGGACCATAGGCCAATTGTTGCCACCTTTGAGGATAAAATACCGCGGAAACGGGGACAGTTTCGATTTGATAAACGGTGGATTGGACGGGACGGCCTTATGGACACAATTTCAAAGGGCTGGGAAATTAACACAGGTGGCAACAGATCCTCATTTATAGAAAAAATAATGAATTGCCGGAGAGAAATATCAAAATGGCGGAAAAATAATTTACCATACGGCAAGGAGAAAATTAGAGATTTACAACAAGCTTTAGAGGAGGTCCAGAATGATGATAATAGTACACCCGAGGAATTGATGGATATTACGAGGAAACTGAAAGAGGCTTATTTAGATGAAGAGTTATTTTGGCAACAGAAAAGTCGCACATTATGGGCAACATTGGGAGACAGAAATATAAAGTTCTATCACGCGCAAGTTAAGCAAAGACGAGCGCGAAATCGGATTACTGGACTACATAATGCATCAAGATCTTGGGTTACCTCGGATAAAGAGGTGGAACAAGTGGCGGTTAACTATTTCGAGGATTTGTTCACATCAACTTCCCCGACGGATTTTGAGAATGCTCTCAGTGATATTTCGGCTTTAGTTTCGGAACATAACAATGATATGCTTACGGCAATGGCTACGGAAGAGGAAGTTCGCAGAGCCCTTTTCATGATGCACCCAGAAAAGGCTCCGGGTCCGGACGGAATGACGGCTTTATTCTTCCAACGATCATGGCAAATTATAAAGACAGATGTAGTAGGGCTGGTTAACGGTTTTCTGGAAACAGGTTTTTTTGATCAACGGCTGAACATGACTAATATTTGCCTAATCCCGAAGACAGGACGGTCCACTCGTATGACGGAATTACGACCTATAAGTCTGTGTAATGTGGGCTATAAGATCATTTCGAAGGTTTTATATCAACGGTTAAAGAGATTGCTACCAGAACTGATTTCAGAGACCCAATCAGCCTTTGTATCAGGGCGACTGATCTCGGATAACATTTTAATCGCACAGGAGATGTTTCACGGTCTACGTACCAATAAATCTTGCAAAAGTAAGTTTATGGCAATTAAGACGGATATGAGCAAAGCATATGACCGGGTAGAATGGCCATTTATTGAACACCTTTTGAGGAAATTTGGTTTTGCGGAAAAGTGGATTTCATGGATGATGTGGTGCATCCAATCGGTACAATATAAGGTACTTATTAACGGTAACCCCAAAGGGCAAATAACGCCATTCAGAGGACTTCGGCAAGGCGACCCATTATCACCCTATTTATTTATACTTTGTACGGAGGTCTTGATAGCCAATATACGGAAAGCAGAGAGAGAGAAATCACTTACGGGGTTGAAAGTGGCGAGGGTAGGCCCAACAGTCTCACACTTACTCTTTGCGGACGATAGTCTATTTTTCTGCAAGGCTACGGTACAGGAGTGTCATACCATATTACATATACTTAAACAGTACGAGTCGGTATCAGGGCAACAAATTAATTTTTCAAAATCTTCCTTAATTTTCGGACATACAGTACACGATGCGGTACAGGACGAGATAAAACAATTGTTATGAATCCAAAATATGGGAGGGGTGGGTACTTATCTGGGTCTCCCGGAAAGTCTCGGAGGAGCAAAGAGCAAGATTTTTAATTTCGTCGTCGAAAGACATAATGACAGAGTTAATGGATGGACATCAAGGCTACTAAATAAAGGGGGTAAAGAGGTTCTACTTAAATCGGTAGCATCGGCTATGCCGACTTTTGTTATGTCATGCTTTCGACTACCCAAGTCCATTACCGCAAAATTAACTAGTGCGGCAGCGCGTTTTTGGTGGAGTCCCGACGGACACCAAAAAGGGATGCATTGGATAGCTTGGAAGAAGATGTGTCGGAGCAAATCAGATGGCGGAATCGGTTTTCGAACAATAGAGGAATTTAACACGGCACTGCTGGCAAAACAACTATGGTGGTTAATGGAAAAACCGGATTCGTTATTTGCTCGAGTTTTTAAGGGTCGTTACTTTCGGAACACAGACCCATTAGATCTTACAAGATCATACTCCCCGTCCTTTGGGTGGAGGAGTATTATTTCGGCTAGATCTCTGGTTACAAAAGGGCTCATTAAAAGAGTTGGTTCAGGTGGCTCCATCTCAGTATGGAATGATCCTTGGATACCATCTTCTCCCCCGAGGTCAGCAACATGTAAGGGGTATAATTATTACCCAAATCTTAGGGTCAATCATTTGGTTGATCCAGCGACACAAACGTGGAATTGGGAGTTGATAAATGCAATTATCGACCCGAACGATGTGGAAATTATTCGCGGTATACCCATCAGCAGCACATATCGACCATACATTCTTGGTTGGCACTATACAAAAACAGGAAAATATACGGTAAAGTCGGGATACCAGATTGAACAACAAAACCCAGACAATGGCGGAAATTACTTCTACGGTCCGGATATAAAGAAATTACAGGCACATACATGGAAATTAACATGTCCACCGAAATTGCGACATTTCATTTGGCAAACCATTTCGGGATGTCTCTCAGTTTCAGCAAATTTAGGCGCTCGAGGAATAAATTGTGATACACAATGTCCTCGGTGTGGAGCGGAAGTGGAAACGATTAACCATGTTCTGTTTGAATGCCCACCAGCGCTACAAACATGGGCACTCTCTCATATTCCATCGGCTCCGGGAGTTTTCCCGATGACATCGGTTTTCTCCAATTTTGATCATCTCTTTTGGAGACTCCCAAAAGAGGAAAGGAATACAATGTTTCCTTGGATTGTGTGGAATATTTGGAAAGCAAGGAACGACAAGGTGTTCTCAAATGTGGATAGAAATTCACAAGAGATTCTGCGGATAGCGAAAACAGAAGCAATAACTTGGGAAACGGCACAATATAGCGAACAAGACATAACCTCCCAACAAATCGGTCATAATACGGGTCAACACGATGAAAATAATGGACTGACATGCTATATTGATGGTTCGTGGAAGGAAACGGATAACTATTCTGGTCTAGGATGGTTCTGCTTTCAGGAGGGAGATGAAGGAGTCATTATGGGGTCCCGTAATCTGCGAAGAAGTTTATCCCCGCTGCACGTAGAATTGGAAGCGCTCATTTGGGCGATGCATTGCATGATTGCAAATCACAAGACGGCGATAGCCTTTGCAACGGACTGCTCAGAGTTGGTGAAGATGGTGTCTACACCCAAGGAATGGCCGGCCTTTACACTACATTTGGAGGAGTTCAAGAGGAGCAAGGAGGTTTTCACCTTTTTCTCTATCACACACATCCCACGCGCAAGCAACACAATGGCAGACAAGTTAGCACGAGGTGCTCGCGTCTACCCATCAGATTTCACTTATATAAACTCGATACCCCCGATTTGGTTCACCGAATCAGAATAGGTATTAAGGCTGTTGACAAAAAAAAAAAAAAAAAANGTATTTATGAAATCAAATTTTATAAATCTAATTATATGTAGTTAAAAATTCAAAAATTACACCGAACAAAAAAAAAAGTTAATTGATTAACAATTTTGTTGAACCGCCTAGAGCCGCCTAGGACCGCCTAAAGCCGCCTAGGACCGCCTAGATCCGCCTAGGACCGCCTAGATCCGTCTAGGACGCTTAGGCGGCCGCCTAGACCGCCTAATAATAATAACGCTTAATATCAACGCCTAGAAAGTAATCGTCACAGTTTATGGACGCCTAGCACCTAGGCACCGCCTAGACCGCTTTTTATAACACTGATAATATGTTATAGAAAAACAGTAAATAAATAAATATTATTTGCAATTCTTGTTTCCATTTTGTTTTGTCTATTTATTTCAAAAAATGAATGAGCGGGATAATCTATGTCATCCATATGAATATATCATGGCTAACTGTTCGGGGTGGGACATATTATCAGGGATCCGAGATCCGATCCGAAAAAACGGATATCCGGAGGGGCCGGATCCGGATCCGGATAGTAAAATCTCGGATCCGAATATCCTGATTTTAAGGTCCGGATATCCGGATCCGATTCCTTTAAATATATTAAAATAATATTTTATTAATAAAATATTAAATATATTGAGATTTTATATATTAAATTTTTTTTTAAAAATTATATATTTTTAAAAATATCAAAATTTATTTATTTTCTTTAAAAATTATATATATATTTTTTAAATTTATCTTTATTTTAATATTTTATTCTAATTAATTATTATTATTTTTTTTTGGATCCGAATCCGAATCCGGATATCCGACAGATATCTTAATTTCTGGGCGGATATCTGAAGTCCGGATATCCGGGAACAACAGATCCGGATCCGGATAGTTAAAACTCGGATCCGGATATCCTGAAATTCCCGGATATCCGGATCCGGCCCACCCCTACTAACTGTCACTTAGCTGATGAACTAACTCACAGGTCACAACCATTAAATTTAAGTAGTATAAATATAATCATAAGTTGAAGCGTTGTTTTTTTTTTAATTGAATGTCAAATTTATTCAAACCAAAAAAACCGTTTTTACAACGAGTGTTACATCAGTTAGAGTGTAATTGAGGGGTTTTTCCTACGGGCATAATGAAAGAGGCCAAAAAAAGAAAAAAGAAAAAAATCTCTAAGTCATCTCGAATCGAACCAAGCTTCTATACCACATTCGTATCGTTTATCGCCTAAGCTACGGATGGATGTCAGTCGAGTCCGTACTTGCTTGTCTATGCTTTGGATGAGTCGTTGGTTTGGAGTAGGTGATTCACCGTGACGACGCTTGTTTCTTTCCCACCAAATCATGTAGATAGTGAGCTGAAAGACGTATCGAACAAGCCATAGCCGAAGCTTGTCTTTCGATGCATCTACTAATGAAACGAGAACTGTTTCCCATTGACTCGTATCACCTTGTGTCAGCAGTTTTCGGGTTAGGTTTACCGATACTTCCTTCGAGTGTGTGCAAGCGAAGAAGAGATGACTTCTAGTCTCAAATGGGTCTTGACAAAAAACACATGCTGAATTGGCTCCCGTGTTCCATTTAGCCATTCTGTCCCCTGTCGCGAGGCGATTGTGTATGGCAAGCCACGCAACGAAAGTAAGTTTAGGAGTGGCATATTGAAACCATATTCCCTTCCACCAAGTTTTTATGGGATGCGCCTCGCGTATCAAGCTCCATGTGTCCTTTGAATTGAATAGCGGCCGAAAGCTATCATCCCTTCTTTTCCATAATACCTCATCATCATCTTGCGCCGCTCCTCTTCGTCGCTGGGTGTCAATGATATCTTCAATTTCATTCAGTAACACTGAGCGGTGCCGTCTCCGTCGATGAGAATGCAATACCTATTGGACAGAGGAGGCAATTGGAATGCCCAGATCGATGCAGCCCCTCGTGCCCGTGAGTTCGATCTATCTGCCCCGTGATGTCCATTTATCGTGCCAGAAAGAGGTTGTCTTACCACTCTGGACTGTTACTTGAGTAAGCGGCTTTGCAAGCTCCCGGTATTTGAGAAGTTTCTTCCACGTCCAAGAACCGAGCGAGGAAGTGTACTTCACCATCCAAATCGAACCTTTGCGGATTAGATATCGATGAATCAAATTTACCCATAGTGAGGAGTGACATGAGAGAATTCTCCAGATTAACTTCAGACAACTCACCTTGTTCACCTCCGATATTGGACGAAGTCCCAAACCTCCCTCTTCTCGTGGCTTACAGACTTCTTTCCATGCGAGTTTTGCTTTTTGGATTTTAATTCTGTCCCCGACCAAAAAAATGCTGAACGTAATCTTTCAATTTCATCGATGCAAGCTTTGGGTAAACGGAAAGCAGAGATCCAAAAGTTTGTCAAACTGTGTATCACCGATCCTATGAGTGGATGGCAGCCCACAAAGGATAAAAATCTTGCAGTCCAACCACTGATGCCCCTCCGGATTTGTTCGAGTAGTGGGTTGTAGTCGTGAACTGTCATTCTTTTTGTAAGGAGATGGTCTTGTGAGAAGAAAGTCAGAGATGTACGTGGGCTCTGAAAAATCAAAGATGAATGTACATCAAGACAGAGAACTAGAGGGTTTAAGGCTGTCTCAGGGAGGGCGTTCGATCAATGCAGTGGGAATTTTCAGAAGGGATCAAGGTATGTCTGTTATTACTCCATTAATGATGCAGTCAGAGTTCATAGAAACTGCAGAAGAAGAGCCAAGGGATCACACTGAGGTAATGAAGTCAAGATTTGACACAAAGGGGTGTGTCATGACTTATACAAAAGTTGATCATACTGGTTCAGTGAGAGTGATGAGCTGTTCTGGAAAAGAACAAGAGAAATCAGTGAAATGGTTGAAGAGATACTTCAAGGGTTCTACAGAACCAAGTCTGATTTTCAAGGAAGAAAATTATGGGTTAAGAGAAGATTACGACTCAGAGATTGCTGCAAGTTCTTAAGAAGAAGAGTTTGTCCAGAGGTTTGTGCTCACAGCTACAAGGAGCACAACAAGTTGGGTAGCAGGTTTGCAGAAGTTGGTTGTATCAAATACAACAAAGGTTGAAGATATGGCTCTAATGAAAGCCATGGAAGAGACAGTTTTGTCAAGAAGATTGGTGAATGAAGAGGGTCTCATTCACGACTCAAAGGAAGTGCTATGTGACTCTTACAGTGTCACAACACTGTCAAGTGGCTCTGTGTTTCATTAGAAGTCAACAGTGATCGCAGAGGGGCTAATGAAAGCTACCAAGTTTGGTACTTTAAAAGTTTCAGCCGGTATCATCACCAAAGTGTTGTTAGAGAGCAATCTCCAAGATATTAAGGAGATGCTCAAGAACATCAAGCATTGTCTAAGAGCTAGAATACAAAGAAGGAGGTGGAGATCATTAAGTCAAGGTGGAGTTTGTTGGATGTGCCTTCATATCTCCAAGGTCTGCTATTGTCTAAGTGAAACTAAGTTACTACAGTAAGAAGAAGAAGTTTTACCAAGACAATATAGACAAGTTGAAAGACTCTATATGCTACGGAAGGTTCTACAAAAGACAATACAAGCTTTTGAAGACAAGAAAAGGAGCGTTAGAGTAAAGTATGATCAAAAGAGGAAAGGTTAGACATGAAGAAACTTGGCGACAAAGAAGAGTTGCAGGCGCTGAGTTGCAGGTTCTCTTTCACGCGATGACAATTCAGACTTTGGACTGATTCTCAAGACAGAGTTCAAAGGGTTTTATCTCAAATGCTAATAAAAAGGCAAGAGAGAGGGTGTGAGCTTGTAAGTAAGTAAGATCACAGAAACGTGAGAGAGACAAGTCTCGTGTTACCCTGATTCTTATGGATTCCGAGATAACAAGTTTCCCGGCGTGAGTAGGGGTAACCCGAACACGTTAAATCTCTCTGTCTCAAGCTCTATACTCTGTTTTCTCTTCTTCTCTTCCTCAAGTTTCTAACACACGAGAGTCAAACCGAATTTGTGAGATTACTTGATAAAGGTCGCAACTTTATCATGTCTAATCCTAACAGTTTCCTTGTCTCCTGATTCATTAACCTAGTTCATATTTGCATGTCAGTAATTCAACTCTCCAGCTCCCTGGATTTTGTATGCCCGCAATGCTTAAGGATGACGACGGAGGGAGTGACTCGGATGGAGGGGATTTTGAAGATGTTGATGGCGAGCTTGAAGGATACATAACTCTTTAAAAAAAATAAAAAATACAACACACGTAGATGACTACGGAGGGTAAAACAACAAAATAAAAAACAATATATGAAAAACACATGGATCATATATTGGTTAAGTAAAATGTGACGAATGATTAAAATTTCATGTTCAAAATTAGTGCACAATCAAAGAGCTGTTTATGGTTTCATCAATCGTATTTATGACCCTGGTAAAAATAATTTCTGGAGCTGCCACTGACGTCACATAAAGTGTATTCCCATCGTTCTACAGACACCATATCACCGGAGAATATTGTTCAAATAATTTTCAGATTCATAATGGTTTCGCCTCAAATTATAAGCAATTTTAAACCAATTTTAAACCAACATTGGAGAAAAGGATTTGTCTTATAGACACGAAATTCATCACGAGTACCCTCAAAGACCATAATGTCGTTAACTTTGTTAGCCAGTTCTGTATACAAGATATAAAAATCGTTAGTAAATATCCCATACGTTGTTAATGTCAGCTCTATTGGGTCAGCTAAAACATGTAGTGTCTCTATCTCCTCATCAAATTTAACATCTTACAACTTTTGGACAATATCTGTCAGATTTATCTCTATCCTCGCATCATTTTTAAAATTTTCTAGCTCTTGGACAACTTGAGTACGTAAGCGTATTCTTTCGTGTCCACCTCTTGAAAATAAAGATAATAAGAACAACCACGCTTGAGCAGGTAATGTAAGCGTCGTGTATACAAAATAAGGCTCACAGAAAAGTTTAAGAGTTTATAGGGCAGCTATGTTTTCGAGGCTTTTGTATTAGTTTAACATATGTGTTTAGATTCTTTTGTTTGAGAAATCCATGATATTTAACATTTTACTCTCACAAAAGAGAAGTTAAATCATTTGGATATTGTATCTTTTTTTTTTGAACATTTGATATTTTATCTTATTAGGTGATCGTCGCATGCATGTGCGGACATGAATAATTCTTTCAAAATTATAAATTAATTAGGTTAATGCCCGCGCTACGCTGCGGGTAGTGCTTTATTAAGATTTTATTTTCGTAATTTATTATAATTTTGTATGTAGTTTCAAGTTTAATAAAATTAATGAAAACAAATTTTTAAAAATTGTAGTATATATGTTTCGTGATTTTTTTTTCTTTTTATATCGTTAGTTAAAAAATAAAATATAATTCCGAAAATAAATAAAAAAGGAATAAATATTTTCTACATTTTGAGGATAAACAATTCCAAAAATTGTAATCTAGGAGTAAAATATCACATTGCCAACAATAAAATAACAAACTATTATTCGGCTTGAAGAATATAGAATGTAACGAATCTATACTTGCATTAGAAGTTATGCATATTTTAGGAAAGCAATGCACCCCCAACTTTGGCTTCACTTTTCTTACCTCATTCACTCTTTGACAGCCAATGACTCCGCAAAACTGGAGTATCTAAAAGATCGTAATTTCACTCTTTACTTTGGTCTTCCTTATACCTTCCTGAACTAATTTTTTTTTTTTATGTTGGAACTCTTCGTTCCTTATATTTTTGACCCTTTTTTTATGTCAAATCTTCATATTTACATAATGTTATAGTTTTTTCACTTAGATACTCTAAAAAGTATATTCTCAAAAATATACATTTTGGCTAACTTTACATTAGGAGACAAAGAAAACGTTGAACGTCCTAACAAAAAAACTTTGAGAAACAATAGAAAATGATCAAATCAGATACTATTTTCTATTTAAATTTACATCAGAGTCATACTTTTCTCTTGGATGACATATATTAGTTTTGCTGCAAATTAGTTCTTTTGTCTTTACGGCTGACTCATCCGCTAGAGTAGTATGTTTGAAAATGATCATTTCATGCTTTTCATGAAATGATGCAGATTTGAAAGACCATGCTTTCCAATTTGCTGATAAATGCAGATCACATAAGCCACACACTCAATTTATCTTTCTCTATACCATTAGTAATCGATCAGAGGGAGAGAGAGAAGTCGATTCCTATGGTTGATGCTTCACTTTCTGTAAATCAAGGTTTACTCGGAATTTCCTTCTATGGAGGTTGGGGAAATTAATTCAATCTCCAGCGAGGATTACCACAATATGCTCGCCAAAACATCTGCGCCACCGCTACAAGCTCGAGTTTCACGAAAACCCATCAGAGTACAGCCAGAGGTCAACCATAGAAAGATTCACATGCTCATCCCGAATCGCAAGATGATTAACCTCATCGATCTTTTGGAATTCTCTTTTAGTGGTACCTAATTCCATTTCCAACCAAATGTGAAATATTTATTTAGAAGAAGAAGAAGAAGAAATATAGGTATGGTTCACTGATAGTTGGACTTTTTACGGTCCGCACAATTACCCATTGTGCACAATGCCTCAATCTAATGGCATGTCATTGTAGCACTTTGGGATCGAATCCACAGGGAAATAAGAACGACACACTAAGAATACAAGACGCTATCTAATCTAAGCAAATATCGGGTTTTGATTTTTATCGGACAATTTGAAACATACAAAATAGAGAAATAAACGAGTAGCAAAGCAAACAAGAAAACGATTAATATCAAATTTAAACAAACGAATTCTCGGGTAAAGCTAACGACTCGGGTGATTCTTTAATCTACTCAAGATGCTCAAACATTCGACTTAATATCTCCTTAGGCCTTAGAACACTACTAAAGATTAATCCACTTCCATGGTATTAACCCCTTTCTTAGTCATCAATCGTCATAAACTTCCGTTCGCGATTCTATGACTAACAAGCAATAAGCACAAGTCTAATTAACCACAATTCACCTTAGACATCAATTTTCCGTTGGCTAAGATATGAAAAGCACTCATTAAATTCGTTCAAGACTTTCATCAAACACCTTCCGGGTGATGAAACTCCCTAGGTTCTAGATCAACTAGATCAAGGTCAATCTAGCATTAAGAACACTTAATGAGCAAGGATTTCAAGTAATCTAACTCCTAAACATCAAGAACAAACCTAGAATCACCCTAATCTACTTCACCCAAGAATCCTAAAAGAACTACTCACACATAGCTAAATCACAAATATAAACCATACAAATGAAAGCCATAAGCAAAATAAGAAGAAAACTAGAAGAGAATTCAAGAAAACTTCTCTAGATCTTCTTAGGATTGCAAATCTTCCATCAAGAACAAGGTTTTCTTACAAGAGTATTTGTTAAAAGTCATAAAAGATTCTTACATCTGGTCTAAAAACCAGTTATTAAAGAGTCTTGGTCGACCAAAGTCACCAAAAGTTAGGTGGAATAGTTAAAAACACGTTTTTACACTGTTTTCGGAGGCTGATTTTCGGTTTGATACGTCTTCACTAAATCGGCCATTACTCTTAAACCACAGATCGTAATGACTTGAAACTGGTTACATTGGAAAGCTAACTCAAATATATACAACTTTCATGAAGACCACTGAAGCTAAATCCGAATGGAAACCGTTCTTCGGAGTCGATCTTTAGAGCACTTCGGATGGTTTCGGCCCAGAAATTGGTCAACGGTGGGGATCGATTGATAACTGATCGGGTAACCGATTGGAGAATTTTTGTAACCGATCACATTTTTGCAACCGATCTGAGCAACCGATCTGGCCTGTTCTCCACCTTCTTCTTTTGCTCGCCAGACTGGACCGTCGTCACGAAAATTGGCATAACTTCTGATCGCACCGTTGGAATTGCCTCAAACCACTTTCAAACGAAAACTAATCCATTGTTCTATCTTGTGGTAAAATATGAGATCAATCCATCGGTGAAAAGTCCTTCATCCAATGCCAAACCTATATGACGTCTCAACCTGATCCTGCATCTCTGTATTCCGAAATGAACTTTTTGATGGCTATCTTCACTCCTCCAACTCCTATGACTCCAATAACACCTGAAAATGGCTCAAACAAGCCAAAAAGAATGCAAAGACAACCTAGGATATATAAAATGCAATGAGACTCAAGTTGGACCTAAATGCATGAAAATATCCCAAAACTATACAAATATGAACTAAAAACTTATGAAACTAAACCTTAAAAACATGTAAAATATGGTGTTATCATTCACCTTGGGAATTTAAAAATAAATGACATAAAAATCATAAGTGAAGATGAATCTATATTGCCGTTTGAGATTTCATCTGTGTGGCCATAACAATTAGCCAATTACATTACTGGACGATCGAGTTTACCTGTTAACCTCAAATCTTTAGTGTATTCTCGTTGGTTTGTAATTTGTGTGACTGTCTTTGTTTCTGCCTGGCTGTGATTTTGAGATCTTTACAACATAATGATGTCTCGCATAGCATTTCATCAGGGGTTAACAAAAATCTATTATAAGTTCTGTTTTGAATTCGTGATTAATTTTTCTTAAGCTGATTATAATCTTATTTATTTAATTGAGAATAGACTGTATATATCGTATCGAACGTGATTAATGATAAGCGCAAACGAAAACAACAACTTCAAAGAGAAAGTAAAGTGATGTGGCAGAAGAAGGGATGGGAAAGACAAGCAATGAAAATATACATATTTATATGTATCATCAGCAAAAGTATTTGTCTTGTGTTGCAATTAAAGAATGAGTGATGGAAGAAAATGTAACTTATAAAATTACTGCGCAGTTACTTCTTGCTACATGTTTGCAACTGATGTAAAATATTTAGCTCATCTAAATTAATGTAAAATAATAATTAAATTATAGAAATAATATTTAATTGATAAATAAATAAAAAATTATAAATATAAATATATATAAATATATATATATATATATA
>PKML01043759.1:18296-65742 GCA_002933935.1 Eutrema yunnanense
ATATATATATATATATATATAAATGTTTGTAAAACTCAAATTTAATTCATTAAAAAGTTGTGTAGATTAATCAAGCAAAGCTGATGTGTCAACTTTGTGATCTACTTTGTAGCAATCGATAAATCTATTATGTCTACTTTGTGGTCTCCAACAAGAATTTCGAAACCATCTCTTCTTCGAATGTCAATTTTTCCGATGAAATATAGTCATCGGCTCTGTCCAGATTACAGATTCCTCCAACTATTTTTGAGATGGCAAGACGTCATTATCAGTATTCTTTTCCTTCTTCTGAAGATTTGACTCTGTTTTCGGCACAGAGCCGCAGATTGACGAAGATCAAGTCGAGAACCGATACAACGATGATGAAGAAGAAGATGATGAGGATAATCATTATCAGTATGGTGATGGGTTTTTAGCGGACAGTGATGATGATGGAGAAGAAGAAGAAGAAGACGAACATATGCAATGTAGTGATGAAGATGATGGAGAAGAAGACAATTTGAGTCTTCAAGAAGATGTTTATCAATTTCTACAAGACAAAAACGTCAATTTCAAAAAGACGAAGCTTAAACGTTTGAAGAAATCTTCAGGGGAAAACGATGAAATTGATGAAAGCGGGAGCAGAGAAACTCTGTTCCCACATCAATTTGAACATTTAAAGTCCAAGATGAGCCTTCAGGACTATTGAGTTTGGTTTATTTTGATACATTTCGGCTAAGTTAAACCATGTATTGTACAAAGTACATAAGCCGTGTACAGTGTTCATAATGAAAATATCAAATTTATAACAAACTTCTTCTTCAACAAACTCTCATTCGTAATACTTGAATTTGTTTTTGACAACTTGATATGTAATAACTTTGTTTTTTTCTAAGTAATTTGCATAAGTTTCAATCTTCTCGTCGTTTGATTGTCGTAAGTCGTAATCGGTTGTTAAAAAAATAAAAGACTGTTATAACCGGTTTGATTAGAAAAAATACTTGGTCCGGTTTCTGGTTAGCTGCTCGGATTCAGAATAAACCGGAAGTAAAACCGGTTCACATATCCAATAATCGTACTGTATTATCGGCACAGAGCCGCATATTGACGTTCACATAAAGCAGATTCTCTTACTTGTGCCACAGCAGTTACAAATCATAAATCATGTGTAAATCTGCGGGAACGAACCGTGATTAGTTTATTCTGTGAGGGGATAAAAAGAGAATCTGATTTGCAACTGCTGTGGGTTAGAGATGCACCGCAGCCCGAAGAGGTCGAGAGAGCGAAGCATCTGGTATACTTCCGCAAGGTTCCATGACTGCGAAGCCGAAGTCTCCTCAAGGGCGGCATTCCGAGCCTCAAGGGTCGGGATCTTTGCTAGCTCAACGGTCCTCTGAACCTCTTGAGCCCTCAGGGCCTGCACCTCGGCGTTTAAGTTAGATACCAGATGCTTCGCTCTCTCGACCTCCTCGGGTTGCGGTGCATCTCTAACCCGCTGCTCGAATAAAGCGATCACCTTGTTCTGAGCCTCCAAGGCCTGAACAAAGACCAAAATCATACTTAGTTAAAATCCTAACGATTCCTTAGTGAAAGATAAGGAAACATACCTTCCCGTTCGCGGCACACATATCCAGGTACGTCTCCCGTTCCGACATGTTCCTTAACGAAGGCAGCTGGCATCCAGCCGCCTTGCAGTGACGAAACAATGTCGCCATCCCCTCCGGATCCTCGGTAATGGGAGAATCCTTGGCGTGTTTAAACGACCAATGAAATGGTCGGTTCGCTGAAGAACCATTGGCCGAATCGGGTCCTTGCCGCCCTTCAGAACCATGGGACCCCGCACGTTCGCTCCTGGGCCTTTTCGCCTGAGGACGCGATGACCCCGAGTGATGCGGTGCCCCGTGAAGTCGCGGCGTCTCCGGACGACGCGAAGTCGTGGCAGCACTCGACCCATTCGATTCTGAGCTAATGGGAATTGGGTCATCAACAGGATCCGCCATAACGCCTCCAGCGACCTGCTCAGATCCGCGGACCCCTGCACTTTGCGACGCCACCACCGTCGCAATAATGGGCTGGCCCGGCGTCTCAACTGGAACCGGCGCGGCCAGAGCGTCGTTGAGAGCTGCAGCAATGTCGCCATATCTGACCCGGCTAGCGCCCGTGCTTGGCTGCTGGGGGGCCCGGTTACGGTAGCTCGCTCTCCTCGACATAATCAGGTGCTGCGAGGTACTGGCCGATGAACTGGAGTCTGGAGTAGGTTGGATAACCGGAGTCGGGATCGTCTGAACCCTAGCTGGCTCAACTCAAACATCGACAAGCATTGTTAAAAAAAAACAACCGATTTTGAAAGAAATTTATTCGTACCGCGATATATAAAAAACAAAGCTCACTTACTTCGCAATGGAGGAGGCTGTCGAGATGATTGGGGATCGCGGACCGGTCGGTGAATCGAGGCTATAGCTCGAATGATCCTACTCCTCGTAACAAGATCCCACTCGATCTCGCTACGTCGCAGTGTTGTCACAAGCGTCCTAAGCTCGTCTGTGAAAAGTGATTTCCTCGGGGTAACTGCAAAACTCGAGGACCGGGTCAGTGTGCGGTCAAGAGAAATAAAGAAATCAAACAAGGGGGACTAGCCCGCGAGCTCGGCTCTGACCAGCCAGAGCGGACCACCGCTGCGGGAGCCTGGAGATGTCAAAATCCCCTATCGAGGCCGGGCTGATTCGGAATAAGATCGTCTTATCCCGCCATTTGTCCTTGCCCAGAATCCCGGTAATAACCCTTCGATTAGCCCTCGGGGACAAGTAAAATGTCCCCGGGAACCCGGGGTTGTGTTTCACCGAGCAGAGATGAAGTACGTCTCTTACGCGAAGAGGAATCCCTTCTTCATAAGCCCTGACCGCCAGTGCGATGACGTGCCGAACGAAGTTCGACATCATCTGTGAAAAACAGAGATGGACTTCGGCGAGGAGCTCGAGCAGAAAGGGGGGGGATGGGGAAGAAGAGCCCACACTTCTCAAAGAGGGTCGCATAGGTGCAGCAAAACCCCGACCTACATCTCTCGGGCGTCTCGTATTCCGACGGGACGGTGAGTTCGACGTCCGCCGGAATATTATATACTTGCCGGAGGTTCGTAATTGTCTGACGAGTCATCGTCGATTTCCAATGTGGTCCAAATAAGTCATCCGGGTGCGCCGGGACGAATTTCGAAGGATCGGCCATATGATTTATAAAAAAAAAAATAAGAAAGAACCTAGAATTCCGACGAACCGGAGAAAATCCTATCGGCAAATCAAAATGAAACAAGACGAAGAAAGGAAATCTCTTTCTTGAGAAAAACCCTTCTCGATAAAACTCAGAGAATCGCAGAGTAAAATAAAGAAGGAGAAGAAAGTGAGAAGTTACCTTAGTCGGGATAATGATCGTGGTTTATTGGGAAGGCACGGAAGTAAGTTTATAAAGGAGGATTAACCCCAGCCGTTGAGATCGCGGAGATCTTTCAATTCCCTAAATCTCGGCCGTACGATCTCAAGAAACGTAATGATTACCCCTTTTAACCGAGAATCGCGCAGCCGGTTCCTCTCCCCGAATCTCGGCCGTTCGATTCGCGAAGATCTCGGTAAAATCGGGATCTCTGTCAAGGATAAGTCGTCGATCAGATTTTTTACCACCCATTAAGTAAAAACTAACTTAATGGGCTGGGGGGCAATTGTTGGTACCAGATCGCGACGTACGATATCTGGCCCATTAAAGGCCCGATAATAATGAAATCGCCCCTAAACCTGTAAAAAGGGCCCAACCTATTTCTCCGCGAGCAAGCTACGAACGGGTCCAAATTCCAGCTCGCAAGGAAGTAGTCAACGGTGGCTCTTCGATTCGCGGGATACGCAACGGCGCAATATCCGGAAGAAGCCCAGCTCGACGGCGACTATAAGAAGACGTCGAGACTTAGGTTTAGGGATATTCTCTTTTCAGCTAAAAATACCGAACACTTGTAAAATCTCTACGAGATTTATCTACTTGTAAAAGATCCTTATCGATTCAATACTAAATCCAATTCGTCGAGTTTATATCCAAATTACATCTTTGATTCATAGATAGAAACTAGCCCATCAAAGTTTTTCCCTAAAAACCCTTACAAAAAACTAGGTGTGCGATTCCGCATCCACAATCAACACACACACACAATTTATGTCTGACGATGACCGGATAGAAAAGAAAGCTTCAAGATACAATTAGTATTTTCTTGCAAACACCAAATCATCTAGTTATCTACCATTGGTCCATAAATTTCATCAAGTCTCTCTCGTGCTTGAAAGTGAAAAACACAACAAAGATAGTGAAAATGAAAATGAAATAATACCAATGGTCACAGTGTCATTCAAGTGCTTCTTGATTTTGTTTTTACCTCTTCCAAACAAGGTGCAATTTTCCAGTCGATTATAATAGCAATAATCTCATACACCTAGACCACAAAGGCAATCAGGTAGCTTTATCACCTAGTATTTCTTATTCTAACATTGGATCTGAATATAATTAAGGTCCACAAAGATGATCCAAATCATGAAGTTTGGTATGATAAAATCCACTCTAAATATATGATGTGTTAGCTGAGGTGTATTATTGTTTTAATTTGATTGGTTCAGATTTTAAATGAGGTGTCAACTCCTCAAAGCACCAAAAAGCTGAGGTGTCAGCTCCTCGAGAGGCACAAGGGGTTTTATTGTATTAATTGAGGACAAGAAAAAATTGGACTAACATCTCAACAAATCGCAGGATGAGATCCATTGACTAAGGGCTGCAGCACTTGTTATTACCGACTAGTGGTATAACAAGTTATGCGCCGATGAATACAAGCCAGCAGATAAATCACCTTGGGAGGCCTGTCACCATTTTACAGTTCAAAAACTTTAACAAACATACAAATTTCGGCACTCTTGGTCCTAGTTCACATAAGGGGGAAACCAAAATATCACAGTAACCTGAGGCATCAGCCGAACTATAACATAAGTTGTTTGATCCAATCGACTGATGTTTCGTAGACAGATTTAGGAATATGAGATAATGGAACCTGTTTATTAGCAAGAATCTAACCTAGACTTTGATTTGAAAACCTCACAAAAACGTAAAAGAAATGGCTCACATCGATCAGCTTGAACATCTTCAAATCCTCGCCGCACCGGCACCGTTCGATTCATCTTCCTCATCAGATTTGATCAGATCCATTAGATTTTCTAACGTTTCTGCCTCTCTTTTTTCTCTCTCTCTCCGGTATGAAACACAGAGACCTGACGACGGGATTTGACCGGGTTATACATATGCAGAGCCGTGGCTAGTGTATACAAAAGCTATACAAAAACAAGAAAAATGAACGATTATTTCAGAGAAAAAAAATCCATACATGTCAATTATCCCACATCGACAATTGAGAGAGGGAAAAAGCTAAAACATTTCCTATAAATAATGACTCATGTTCAACAAGTTACTTTGAAGTGGGTTTTATTTAATTAAGCCCAAAGCTTGCCGAATAAGTTAAAATTTTAAGTTTTTTAAGTGGTTTAATTGACCGTCCTAATCGCAACGGTTGCAGCCCGCGAGCGTTTAGCCGGGCAATTACTCGGCTAGGCGGGTTCTTTTTTGAACAGAGCATGTACTTACTGCAAGATCAAGCATGCACTTGGTCACTTAGGAAGCTACACAGTCGATAGTCCTGTAAGCAGATTTATTTTCCCAAAAACGAGTTTTAATTTGCATCCACCTTTTTCATCTTCCCCGTTTTTCCTCCAGAATTTTTTTTTAAGATTCCTACATTACAGGTGGAACGGGTAAGAACAGTAATGATGACAATTCCGTTGAAACCACAGAACGACGGAGGCAAAATCAATTAGGCTTCATTTAAACTTTTACGTATATATATACGAACACACACATACAGAGGAAAACAAATAAATGCAAATATATATAAACTGTAATAAGCTGCAATACGAATATTATAGACTTATTTAGTCACTTACTGTTTGCTTACCGAATAACAGAAGTTAAAATGCTGAATCACTGATCTATATTCTATAATCGCTTAAGCTCGTTTCGAAAGATGAAAACTTGACACGATCTTGAAAAATCGAGGGACTGTGAACAAATGTAAGCTTCAGCCTCTATGAGAATAAAATTGAAGAAAATTAGTCATTTTCATATATTGATGGCCTTATTTCTCGGTTTTGGAGATATATCTTATTCAAATTGCCCAAGCTTTAACACTTGATTTACATTTATCCAACTAAAGAAACTATAGGTTCAATGGCGATAATAGTTGATTTACATTTATCCAAATAAAGAAACTATTCCCGTGTTTATAACTCAAAACGCGATAAGATTTGGCCGTTGGATGTATGACACGTCAATAATAAACGCGTTATCAAATGCATTCATAATATTAATGTTAGAGCCCGCGCTTATGATTAATATTTGGGGAAGGTTGAAAAATCCTATTTCGTCTTCTAGTTCTCTTCTTCTAGCGAAAGCTGAAGATTATTACTCGCCTCTTCGTTGTTGTTTCTTTTCGGTGTTGTTTCTTTTCGGTCTAGCTATACTCTGGAAATGAAGAAGAGTGCGGAGAAAAAGGGAGGTGTGAAAGCAGGCTACAAAGATGCTTCTACTTATTCGGCGAGTAAGAACGATGACGCGATGGTAGAGAATGTGGAAGCAACGACGCAGGAAACTCAGCCGAGTCAGGAGGCAGAGGAAGCGTCTAATGTGGAATCTTCGCTTGCTAAGTGGGGAGAGAACGAAGAAGTGGTGAAGGAAAATCAGGAGAAGGAAGAAAAACCCGATTCTTCACAGCAACAGAAGAAGGATCCAATTGCGAGCCAAAATGACGAGGCTAAAGGTGCATATTCTTTGCAACCACAAGCTGACGAAAAGAAAGAGAACGAGAAGTGTCTTCATCATGGTAAGCGTAAGAGAGCCACCAAGACGGAAACAGAGAAGAAATAGGAAAACAATCCGCTTCCGAGAGCTAAGCTGCAAGAAGCTGAGCCTGAGTACTTCAAGGAGAAGCGTATTATGGTATGTTGTTTTACTCTTCTTCTGGCTTGAGAATTCTGAGTTTGGATATGTGAGTTTTAGGGATTGTGTTGTATGTTGACGCTAGTATGATGAGATACGCTTGGGTGCCTTTTTTTTGACGTTTTGTGTATACGGATTGTGATTTTTGAGTTTGATTCTACACATTTTGGGGGTTGCCAGAATGATTAAATTTTGTATATAAGTTTGTGGTGTTGTAGAGAAATAGATATGAGATGGTTTTCTTACATTTTGGGGGTTGCAAGATGTATATTGAAATTTTGGTGGTTGACATAATGCATGGGTTAGAGCCACAAACCATAGAATCTCTAAATCTTCTAAGAATGAGGGACACAGAGTTCATTGTTGCATTGAATAAGGTGAGACTGCTTGTCATTCTGCTAGGATGGTAGTTTTGTTCTCTGTTGTTAATTCCCGTGTAGAAAGTAAATCCTTCAACTTACGGGATCAGGATAACATGTGTCAACACACGCCATCCCTAGTGTTTACGGGATCTTTCGTGCCTAAACACTTCTTCCAACACTTTCTTTCTTTCTTTCTTAGTGCTTACGGGATTGTTCGTGCCAAAGCACTTCTTCCAACACTCTATTTCTTTCTTTCTTAGTGCTTACGGGATTCCTCGTGCCTAAACACTTATTCCAACACTCTCCTTCTTTCTTTCTTAGTGATTACGGGATTCCTCGTGCCTAAGCACTTCTTCCAACACTCATTCTTTCTTTCTTAGTGATTACGGGATTTTTCGTGCATAAACACTTCTTCCAACACTTTCTTTTCTTTCTTTCTTTCTTTCTTTCTTTCGGGATTCCTCGTGCCTAAGCACTTCTTCCAATACTCTCTTTCTTTCTTTCTTAGTGCTTACGGGATTCTTCGTGCCTAGACACTTATTCCAACACTCTCCTTCTTTCTTTCTTAGTGCTTACGAGATTCCTCGTGTCTAAACACTTCTTCCAACACTTTCTTTCTTTCTTTCTTACATTTTTGTGCCTCAGCACACTAACATTTCTACGCATTCAATAATTCACTTAATACACAATAACATGCATCTCACACAGCAAGAAACACACGATAAATTATTCACTTATAATTTATATTCTTGAGATACTAATTCTTTCAATTTCTCACCTTTCAGAATTCTACCTAACACATTAACATACCCAAAGAATTGTCACTACAAAGAATCAGTCCTACTCTACACAAGACATGGAACGAGAGAAGACAACTATGCATTATGAATCCACAAGTCACACTCCCTCATCTTAGCCACTTGAAGAAGAAGAGCACGTCTAGGAAGCTGAAGATTCTCACTCGGTTAGGAAAGTACGGTTTTGGTCAAGTTCCATTTTGGTCTACAAAAGATACACCACAACATTGGTTTAGTTATTAAATTGATTTAACTTAACCGGTTTCACAATTAATTAATTCCCAATTAATTAATTAACTAAATTAAATCAATCCTAATTCAAACTAACTCCAAAAATAACCAATTAAACCAAGCTGATTATCTCACTTCCAGATTCAATCGCACAGTAGCCAAACCCCCAAATTAAATAAACAAATCAATTTCAATTCCACTTGCAGCAATACACACACGTTCAATTCCAATTGAACCAGATTAAACCAACTCCGACTTCAATTCCAATTTCAAATCCAATAGCAAAAATCTGATTAACTTAACCAAGTTAACACGGCTGAACCAATCTCTAAATTGCAATCTATAATCTCGGGAAAAAGGGTTCTCACCGATTCCTCTCGGTGGAGTTCGGCGGCGGGGCGGCGGCAAAGCGGAAATGGAGACAGCGGCGACGAAGCTCTCCGGTCGGGTCTCGACGGTGGTTGGCGAACAAGCAAAGCGTGAAGGAAGCGGAGTCGGGCGGTGAAGGCAACGAACACCGGTGGCTGCTCGGATCGATGAACGGGAAACAGCTGAACGAAGGTGGTGCAAAGGCGAGGCTGACGGAGCAGATCGGAGTGACTGATGCCATCGACCAACTCGAACGGAGGAGGTGCATCAGTACCTTGCGATGCAAGCAACAACTCAAATCCAACTTAGGTCACGATTCCAGGGCTCGACGGTGTTGCTGCAGCTCTCCAACGACGGCGGCGTCATCCCTGCGGTCAAGGGGTTCAAGTTTGGGTGACCTTGCAATTTTGGTGGTTGACATAATGCATGGGTTAGAGCCACAAACCATAGAATCTCTAAATCTTCTAAGAATGAGGGACACGGAGTTCATTGTTGCATTGAATAAGGTGAGACTGATTGTCATTCTGCTAGGATGGGAGTTTTGTTCTTTTTTGTTAATACCCGTGTGGAAAATAAACCTTCAACTTCCAGGTGGATAGGCTATATGGATGGAAAACATGCAAGAATGCTCCTATCTTGAAGGCAATGAAGCAGCAAACTAACGATGTTAAAAATGAATTTAACATGAGGCTCACTGGGGTGAGTTATACGTCTAGAGTTTCTTATGCATGGCTTGAGCTGTCACTTTGTGTACATATTTTTCAAACTATGGTGTTTCGTTGGTATTTCAGATTATAACCCAGTTCAAGGAGCAAGGTCTCAACACCGAGCTTTACTACAAGAATAAAGAAATGGGAGAAACTTTCAGTATTGTTCCTACTAGTGCTATTAGGTATGAATTCCTGTTTACTGTTTTTAATTTACAGCTCAACAGACAACTTATCCATCCTAAATAGTTGGTTAACTCTGGTTCTTGATAATTCAGTGGGGAAGGGATCCCAGATCTCTTGCTGTTGTTGGTTAATTGGGCTCAGAAAACAATGGTTGAGAAACTTACATATGTTGACGACGTGCAGGTCTCTCTCTCATCTCTCTTTTAGGGAACAATCTTTTCTGCATTACTTCAGCATGATAATTCTTACCCTTTCTTGAATGAACAGCGTACTGTCCTGGAGGTCAAAGTTATTGAAGGCCATGGTACAACGATTGATGTTGTGTTGGTAAACGGTGTACTTCATGAAGGTGATCAAATCGTCGTTTGTGGGTTACAGGCAAGTAGAAATCTTATGGTCTAAACCCAAACAAGTCATGCACTGGGTATACATAGAAATAGAACTTAGAAAAGTGATATTATTTCTTCTTCTCCTATTTCAGGGACCTACAGTCACAACGATTAGAGCATTACTGACTCCTCATCCAATGAAGGAGTTACGGGTGAAGGTACTTTCAGATACTCCACTTCATGTGTCTTGTTACTGTTATTCCTTCAGAAACGTAGTTCATTTAAATTGTTTGGATCACACTACAAGAAAACACAGTTTTTACGACCACTAAAATAATCACAAAATGGTCGCAAATGACTCATTTGCGACAATTTTGGAACTAAAAAAAGTAGTCGCAAATATTTGGTCGCTAAATAAAGTGGTCACAAAACAGTCGCTCTTTTGCGACTAATATGTGACACCCATTATCACTCCTAATTTAGAGACCGATTTGCGACTATTTGTATAAAATAATTTAAAACAAAAAAAAATCCAAAATTTTTTATTTATTTATTAAATTTAATTACAAAAAATAAAATAAATAAAAAAATGAAAAAAAGAAGATCGCCCTCACTGGCGCTCAATCTTCTTCTCCCTCGCCGGCGCCGACCTTCGATCTTCTTCTCCCTTCATGGCCAAGATCTGCTCCTTCGCCTGCATCCCGAGCTCACCGCGAACCACCCTCCACGCGAGGCACGAACCACCCTCGACGCGATGCACGAACCACCATGAACCTCAGCTCGCAACGCACACCCACCGAACCCCTCGCCGACTTCCGCCACGAGCTCAGATCGACAATTCCTCTCCGCTCACTGCCTCCTCCTCCGAGACGAAGCTTCTCGTTGACAGTATCAGATCTAAAAAAAAAAAAGTTAGCTAAACTCAAGGAAGAGAAGGAAGCAGAAGAAATCGTAGGGGAAGTGATGATAAGGAATTGTCGGCCCAGTCTTATTTGCATCCGTTGCGATGGGTGTAATATGGTGATTGACTATTTTATGTCTGATTCTCGAAATGTTAAAGGTTTTCAATTAAAAAAAAAACCGTAGGAAGGAAGAAGAAGAATAATATCGAGAGAGAAAGACAAAACTCAATAAACAAAAAAGCAAATGAGATATCCACCGTTGGATTAAACCAATCAACGGTGGAGGATCTCGATCCTCGTCACAAGGAACTAGCCAATGAGAAGCTTTCATTATTTTTGCTATTTTGTCACAAATTAGTCGCAAATTTGGGACTATTTTGTGACTACTATTAAAAAAAATCGACTGGGGTTGCTAAACGGTCACAAATTTGAGACTATTTTGTGACAATCAAAAATCTTTTCCCTAAACCCTAAACTTTAAGAACCTAGAAAGTTTGAATATGACTTTACAATGATTTTGTGTATATAACAGTTCAAAAATATGTTAAAACTTAAAAATAAATAAATTTTGAGATAATTTTTATTTTTTAAAATCATTCCTTATAAAACACTTGTAACACTTAGTAGATATTATGATTAGATTAAAAATTTTGTAAGTGTTATATTTTTTGTTTATTATTTGATGTTTATGTGTAAGATCTAGTTTACAATTTAAGATTTAGAGTTTATGCTTAAGGGTTAGAAGTTTATGGTTTAGAATTTAGGATTTATAAAATGATCATATTAAAAAAATTTGTAAGTGTTGATTTTTTTTGTATATTATTTGATGTTTATGTGTAAAATTTTGTTTACAATTTAAAATTTAGATCAAGTTTATGAATAATGGTTAGAAGTTTAGGGTTAAGGGTTCGTGGTTTGAGTTTAGAATTTATTGATTTCTATAAAAAAATCAAGTGGGGTTGCAAATTAGTCCCAAATTTGGGACTATTTTGTGATTATTATTAAAAATTAGTATCAAATTAGTCTCAAATTGGTCACAAAAACTGGGTTTGCAAATTAGTGTACATGTTACCCTAAACCCTAAACTTTAAGAACATATAAGATTTGAATATCACTTTACAATGATTTTGGGTATATAGTTGTTCAAAAATATATTTTACAATTTAAGATTTAGAGTTTATGATAAAGGGTTAGAGGTTTAGGGTTTATAATTTATGATTTATAAAATGATTATATTTTAAAAATTGTAAGTGCTGAATTTTTTTGTATATTATTTGATTTTTTGTATATTATTTGATGGTTTAGGGTTTAGAATTTTTTTGTATATTATTTGATGTTTATTTATTTGATGTTTTGTATATTATTTGATGGTTTAGGGTTTAGAATTTTTTTGTATATTATTTAATGTTTATTTAAAAAAAAATCGAGTGGAGTTGCTAAATCGAAGCAAATCAGTCACAAAATTTGGGACTACTTTTGCAAGTCCTTAAACAGTCGCAAATTTGAGACCCTTTTGTGACTCCTCTGTTTCGTCGTTAATTTGCGACTGTTTTGCCACTGCATTTCGAGTAGTCGCAAAGTGGTCGCAAATTAGTCACATTTCTGTCCTATTTTTTGCGACAAAAAAAAGAATCACAAAAATTGGTCACAAAAACTGTGTTTTCTTGTAGTGTCCCATCCTGAATATTGTTTCCCTTTTTTGGTTTGTGTTTAAAAAGGGTCTTGAACACGCTATTGATGGCACTGCCCTGCATGTGATTGGACCTGATGATGACATCCATGCAATTAAGGAGCAGGCTATGGAAGATATGGACTCAGTTTTGAACATGATCGACAAAAGTGGTGAAGGAGTTTCTGTACAAGCGTCTACATTAGGGTCATTGGAAGCATTGCTTGAATTCTTGAATTCCCCAGCTGTAAAGATACTTGTCTGTGCTATCGCTATAGGGCTTGTGCATAAGAAGGATATCATGAAGGCGGGATCGATGCTCGAGAAGAAGAAGGAATTTGCTACAATTCTGGCTTTTGATGTGAAAGTAACTAGAGAGGCTCGTGTACTTGCAGACGAAATGGGAGTTAAGATCTTTTGTGCTGATATCATCTATCATTTATTCGATCAGTTCAAGGCGTACATTGAGAATATCAAAGAGGAGAAAAAGAAGGAATCGGTCGATGAAGCAGTCTTCCCCTGTGTCCTTCAGATCTTACCTAACTGTGTGTTCAATAAGAGAGACCCAATAGTCCTTGGAGTTGATGTCATCGAGGGTATACTTAAGGTGTCCTATTTTTTACTTTCCTAGATTCTCTGTAACTCACACACATGTCAGACACAAGTCCTAGGATTCACACTTTCTTAACATTTGTCTTTGTTGGTTTCTAGATTGGAACTGCCATCTGCGTCCCTGGCATAGAGTTCATCGATATTGGCCGTATTACCTTGATTGAGAACAACCACAAGCCTGTTGACTATGCAAAGAAGGGCAACAAGGTGGCGATAAAGGTAATAACGGAATCATTCTCTTCAGATCTTACATACACAAAAGAGTTATTGTTGATGTGGTTTCACCTTCACACATTCATTTTGATTATTTCATTTGAGTATGTGCCGTTTTTCGTTTCAGACTCTCTATTACTTGTTGTTTCTCATGTCTCTTTGTTGCGGCGTCGCCGCTGAGGTGACCACCGATAAGTGAGTTTCTACTCCTGATTCTCCTCTTTAAGCCTCACTTAATATGTGTTCGATATTGTTACTCATAAAATCATTATTCTACTTCTTTTTTTTTACAGTGAAACAGTGTTTCTTATTGATTCTGCTGGAAATTTTTTCTTCATTGATCCATGGATGTTTTTCAAGATTGTATGTTGGATAGTCGCTAAGGTTGTGGTGACTCCTCTCTGTGTGGTTTATCTTGTTATGTTTGTCTTCAAGAGGTCTACATGAGAGAATATTTGACAAATCCATGATATTTAACATTTTACTCTCACAAAAGATGAGTTAAATCATTTGGATATTTTAACTTCTTTTTTTTTTGAACATTTGATATTTTATTTTATTAGGTGATCGTTTCGCATGCATGTGGGGACATGAATAATTCTTTCAAAATTATAAAATGTACTTACTATGTTTTTGTATGATAACTATGTTTTTGATTCGCGTGAGTTTTTTTTAATATATTTGGATAAAAATGATACACGATCATTTATATATATTGAGATACTACTTTATATACATTGGTGAATAATACATATTTAATATATGAAAGATATTTTTTATGGTGGCTTTAATCTAAAAAAAATTATAATTGAGTTAAAAAAAAACTATATACTCTAGAGGATCATATTTCAAACGAGCATATCGTTTTTTTCTACTAATTTTTTTAAAAACCATGTTGTTTAACGGTTATTATTATTAATGCGATAGGGTTACACCAGCTCTAGATCCCAACTTTGTGACTATAAAAACGAAACCCTCATTATGCTACTGAAAATATAGAACAAGCGCGGCTAGTGCAGCACCTAGAACCACAGCAGTAATGGGTGCTATTTTGAGGCCGCCACTTCCACGGGAGAGTCTCTCGGAGATAAGTTTGCAGGACTTGTCAGCTTCTTTGTAAAGAGAACAATTGGCTCCTCCTTCAGTCAAGGCTTTTTCGTTCTACAAACATATCGCAGGTGAGGTCAGAGATGAAAATACAACTGAGCGGAGGGTAAAATTAGTTATAGCTTAGAAGAGTAAAGAGATGCAATACCTTTAGCTTGAAGCTATTCATAGTTCGATTGACAGTGAGAATATCCCTTGGTGATGATGATAGTTTGAGGGAATGATCCTTCCATTCGTCTACAAGCTTTTTATGAACAGCAACGCTAGCTTCTAGATTCTCCTTATAGAGAATATCCCAGTGCTTAAAGCAATCAATGTTTTCGGTCACAGACCAAATAGCGATTGATGTAGCTTCCTTGGTTAGAACAGGGATTTCCTGTAACAACAGTAACACATTAGAACTTCATTTGGAGAAGAGAGGGAAGCAGAAAACTCAAGGATTCAAGGTTTCGTTTGTTACTAACACCTTCTCCAGCTAATTTCAAGGAAAAAGTGAATATCTGTTTCACTGCGTTTCTTCCTGTTGCACTCTCTGGTGCAAGGGCCACTTCCTTCAACAAGGGATAAATTTTTTTTATCAACTTATATAAAATTCAAATTACATAAAGTACATCAAATATAAAAATTACAATAAAACAACGAAAGTGAATATGACTGATTCTTTTCTTTGACAAATTTTGCTTGCAGTATCCATTCTTTCTTTCCTTTTAATCACATTCGATCTGATGCGATTTTGTTCTTTGGCTATTGTCCATCATTTTCCTTGTTGTATTACATTGACTCATTCCCAATTAAGAGCTGAAGATGTTCTTCGAACAAGAACTCAATTTACTGATTCTTTCGATACAAAAAGATATTGGGATTGCCAATCTTCAACAAATGTACAATGTCGTCATACAACAAGGAGGGTTTTGCTCCAATCCACCGTTTCCTCCATGGTGGTTTCCATGGTGTTTGTTTCCATAAAAATGCCATATCTAGCAAAATAAAATCTCCAAAAAAATCATCATAGAATCATCAGATCCAAAAGATTCTTCCGTTGACGGCGTGCTCTCATTATTTCTCCAAATTCCAATGATGCCTGGGTCGAATACTCAAATTACATCTCTAAACCAAACGGTGGATTCAAATTGATGTCATCGTGCAATGGGAGTAAGTCCACGTTGGAGATGTATGCGTTGTGGTTAGTAGAAAGAAACTGTTGGAACTCGGTTTTGACGAAGTGGCGTTGACCACTTTTCCGGTGGATTTTCCGGCGGAGACGTCTGTCGGAATAACCGAATTTCGGGCACGATGAAATCGCTGCCGTGAGCACTATAACATAGTGTATTCACTTGTCAAAATCTGAGTTGATTTGATTGAAAATGGATATCCAAAGTGAATGACTTGGAAAGCTTGAAATGCTTCAAAATTTGGCTAAGTGTAAAAACTAGCAAATATCCCACATTGGAAACTTGAGGTGAAATCCTCTTGTATATATATTGGAGAAGTCCCAACAAGGTTCAAAACCTTAGGACCACTTTGTGGGGAGAAGAGCAAACTCACACTAAACCATATGCACGCACGCGCGGCGAGTCAAGTCGAGTCGAGCTCTGACTCGGGTTTGAGTGTTGGTTCGGGTAGATGGGTCTTGACTCAATAACCCATTTTTGCATCAAATTATTATTTATGTAATTGATCACTACATAAATTATATACTTGGTCAAAAAGCAATAATGAATAATTATCATCATTATTTGAAAATTGATGTGGTCAATTCTATAACATCTTCTTCTCCTATATTACCACAAATTAATTTGACAATTAATTGTGCATTACTCCTAGAAAATCAGTTTTCGTTATGTAATTCTGAAAAATTTTCGTTTATGTATTACATAACGAAAACTGATTTTTTGTGAAGTGTTTTGTTATAAAAACAGGAATATGGATCTTCAATCTGTCTACGATCAATTTTTTTTGATCCGTTTCAAGTTATTTTGGTTCTGAAATTTGATGTTTATTCAACAGAAATTCAGAAAGTATCTCCCAATTTATCTATAATTTTTCCAGCTTTGTTAATAACTGGAAAATTATTTTAAAAGATCTTAGACAATTTATTCTAATTATATAAATTGTTTAAATGTGTGATTGCACTTAATCTGATTATATTTTGATTTTTTTGGAATTTATTAATTCTGAATTTTTTTAAATTTAATCATTGCAATTCATTTTTGGGTTAGTGTACTAATTCGGTCTTGTTTCTTTTGAACATAATCGATGTCAAGTACGACTATCACCGAGTTGACATCGTGAATCAAACATGTATATGTGACTATACATTAATGTTTCCGATTCGTCTTAAGAGGCTACACCATGTGTATGCATCAGAGGAGATACTAAAACCACCAACACGCGTGCGCCACAGCCGCCGGGTCGGTCTCGGGTAAATGTGGGCTCAGGCCCAACCCCACTAAAGGCTATTCAAGTCTGAAAAACGATTTCCGTGAAGGCCATTGGCGAGTTTCGCGAAACGTTTTTTCAAAACTGATCGAAACGATCTAAAATGATTTCCGCGAAGACCATTGGCGAGTTTCGCGAAATGTTTTTTCAAAACAGATCGAAACGATCTCAAACGATTTACGCGAAGGCCATTGGCGAGTTTTACGAAACGTTTTCAAACAGATCAAAAAGATCTCATACGATTTACGAGAACGTTTTATAGCGAATTCTCTAAACGTTTAAAAGTGATTTTCGGAACGCTTTTCGGTTAAACTGATTCCTTGTTTCCTGGTTCGGTTTTGAAATTCGTTGGTTCAGTCACCAACTTTAATTGCAAGCAATTATTGCATAAGTTTTTCTTTTGACTAGGTGATTTAATTTAATTAATTAAAATCATCAATGCAATTAGTCTTTGCATTCAATTGAATTAAATTGGATTTCTGAATTTAATTAATTCTGAAAATTTAGATTCAATAAATTGTTAATAAATTATTCTTTATGTTTAATTTATTTACTTTCTATTGAACTTCTAATAATTTTTGGTCTATATTGGTTCATGTTTGTTTGCATGTGAATCGAAATATATGACCAAAATGAGAACGTTAACAAAAACGTTTGAGATGGCAACATGTATGGTGAGTCGACAACCCACATTGGGAATGGTCTGCCACCTATGGCCTTGTGTGCTATACGGACTGGAATTCTGATGTTTATCTGAATGTTCAGATCCTATTTACACCGATAGCGGTGGAGGTGTTATGGTTACAAGTCTCGTGAGTCGACGCACCAAATTCAGTTTGGTAGTGGTCTACCACATGTGACTGTGCCAAATTCTGATTTTTATCAGATTGGCACGTTAGTGCCTAGTGTTGTAAACGCATGACTAATGCTAGACTAGTTCGATGGAACTTGATTCATAATGTGGTAGCGGAAGATGTTTATCTCTCTGACCATGCTAAAACTAGAGAAGTAACTCAAGGAGGATAGCCTATGCTTTCTCTTGAGAATACTAATGCAATAACTCTAGTCAGCGTTGAATCTTGTACCATAAGAACGTTTTGTGCAAAAAAAAAAAATTGATCAAATCCGCCTGATCAAAGAACTGTATAAGTCTACAGTGTGTTGATACTTCTAAGGAATTTCTTGAATTTTCTTAATAAGAAGTACAAGGCTAAGAACGCATGTTCTAAGAAATTCGCCATGACGAAATTTCTAGACTTTAAATTGGTGGACTTTAAAGTCCATAATGGAAAAAGTCAAACAGCTGTGATTCCTGTCGCATGAGATAATGGCTGAAGGGATGTCAATTTCTTTGACATACCAGCTTCGTTGTTAATTTGAGAAGTTTCCATTAACTTGGAAAGATTTCAAAAATTATCTCTTGCATAAGCGAAAGGCTGAGAGCCTTGAAGACTTAATTGTCAGGCAGCGGATTGAATCTACAAATCGCAAAGCATAATGTGTTCACAACTGGGATCATAATGCAAAAGTGATCGGGCACAAAAACAAGGAGAAATATAACGTTTCTTTGAAAGTCTCCACTAGCTTCAAAAAGCAACATGCTTAAAAGAAGTTCCATGGAAAAAGTCACAAAGGGTGACATGATGGGTCACAATGCTGACACATGTTGTAGCAATGCTAACGAATGTCTTAGCAAGATTGTCCACGCAAAGACAATGGGATATCCCAGACCAATCTAACTAAAATTGACACATGTATTGTAATTTCTACAGTCAATATGGTCGGAAATAACCAATTAAATGGTGGCATTACGCTACTAACACAATGATATCTATTATGATTGATGTGTGTACTTGCTAAGAAGTAAGAATATGACTTTGAAAAGTTCAAAGCATACAAGATGGTAATTAAAAACCAACTTGAGAAAACTATGAAAATAGTAATACGTGATAAAAGGAGGCGAGTTTGATGAACATTAAATGCGTTCTTTAGAGAACATGGCATTATTCGTCGAAAAAAAATTGCTCCTTGATCACTTGAATCTAATAGAGTTGCAGAATAATAATAATAATAATAATAATAATAATAAATCCTGAACTCTTAAAGATATGATGAATGCAAAGATGCATGATTCTGAGTTATCTCAAGAAATGTGGGGGGAAGCGTTGCTTACCACATAAAGTTATTGGCAAGACGCCATATGAACTTTTGGAGAATTAAAGTACATTCGTACAAATACCCGAAAGTGTGGGGATGCATAACAAAAGTTGCAGTGCCACCTCCTAAAAGGTCACAATCGGACCTAAAATGGCGGATTGTATTTTCATCGGATATATACACACAACAGTGCTTCTCGGTTTCTGGTTCATAAATCAGACGTACCGGATATCCATGTTAATATAACCATGGAGGAAAGAAATGCATATTTCTTTGAGCTCGTTTTTCCGTGCAAGGATAAAAATCCGATGCAAACACGTGGAAAAAAAAAACAAAAAAAAAAGATGCAAATCTTTTGGTAAATTTTTGTTTAACGGTCTTTCTCAGAGAGAATGCACCGTAAACTTTCACTAAAGCCATGTCTACACCAGAAAAACCTTCGTGGAAGGAAAACGTCATTAGTGATATCGACTCCATTATGAAAACCATATTTGGGAGATAATCAATATGTCACAAGGGCTTAAAGTCCGAAGGTGTAAATAGATTTTCAAAATTGAAAAATCGATGGCTTAGTCGAAAAGACACAAAGTCTATTGACTTGTAAAGTCTCTATTTGGGCTTACAAAAGCTCTGAAACAGTATCATGAGATATTTGACATTGTCAATAATTTTAGCATCAATGAATGTAATAAATTAATATACATCAAAAGTATTCCGCACGGATACATTTTGCTCTGTTTGTATGTAAATTACATGGTCGAACACACTTAGTTTGTTCTTAATGTGAGATTTGACATGTAAATACATGGGTCGAATGGATGTGATTCTAGAGATTAAAATCACTAGATATTCCAAATGAATAATCACTTCTAGAGCTCATTATGCTAAAATGACACTTGAGAGATTCAAGATCTACTCAAGTGTGATCGGAAGTCTGAAGTACTTAACCGATAGTACCATACTCTATATGGCGGACTCAGTCCATGTACTAAGTTGCTACACGAGTAATCCATGTTGTAAATACTGGAAAGCTATAACTAGAGTATTGAGCTACTTGCGATATACTAAAAGTTATGAATTGCATTATGGTAAAGACCCAATAGTTTTTGGAATGATCCAATTATGTTAATTGGTTATCGGCTTCCATAAACTAATAATTCACAAATGGATATGTCTTTACGCATTATGGTGCAACAACATCATGGAAATCTCCAACCAAACTCTAATCAGAGTGATCATGGAACCTCATCATATAGCTTTAAGCTAAGGAAGTTGAGTGGTTTCGAAACTTGGTGGAAAATATTAGGAAAGAAAAAAACTAGTGCGAGCATTACGTGTACACTGTGATCGTCAATTGACTATAGCTCGGGCACTAAGTTTTTTTGTATAATGGTTAGTCATGTCTTTAAAAAAATGACATAAAACCATTAAACAATTGATCTCAAATGGTGTAATCTCGATAGATTATATCCAATTCGATGACAACCTAGGATCCACTTATTAAAGGTGTGTCACGAGATCATATTGTAAAATCATCAAAAGGGAATGGGTTTAAAGCCCATAACTTAAAGATGATGTTTGATGGAAACCCCACCTACGTGACTGGAGATCCCAAGATGTAAGGTTCAAAGGGACAACTAAATCAAACAAAATCTAATAAAAGCACTGAAAGACTCTCAGTTCCCAAGATGATAAACAGTGCTTACATACATTTACTTACTGTATGTATAAAAGGATAAGCATAGCTTTTAATGATGAGACCATAGCTTTGACATATCAATGGAGTATTAATTAAAGATACTTCTTAAAACAAAGACTACTGGCAAATCACCTAGTGAGTGTGAAATGGGGCCGTTTCTAGGAGAATGAATGTCAGGCTATACTCTCCAAGTTCACTCATGATTAACCAGGCATGTTCACGGCCAAAATGAACACAACAGATCAGAACCTAATTCGGTGAGAAGATGAAGCTGGGTTATAGTTGTTGTCTCGGTTTACATCAAAGCCCGGGGGGTTCAAGACATCATGTTCACCTCCTGGTCGAGTAAATCCAATAGCTATTAACAATGATTGGTTCAAGGCTGAAAAATGCTACCAACTCATATACATTGGATTTTTTGTGTGTACTCACAAAAGTCCTTCTTTCGAGTCGTCATATGTTTAGAGTCATTTCTATTCATGTGGGGGATTGTTGGAACTCGGTTTTGACGAAGTGGGGTTGACCACTTTTCCGGTGGATTTTCCGGCGGAGACGTATGTCGGAATAACCGAATTTTGGGCACGATGAAATCGCTGCCGTGAGCACTATAACATAGTGTATTCACTTGTCAAAATCTGAGTTGATTTGAATGAGAAATAAAGATCCAAAGTGGATGACTTGGAAAGTTTGAAATGCTTCAAAATTTGGCTAAGTGTAAAAACTAGCAAATATCCCACATTAGAAACTTGAGCTGAAATCTTCTTGTATATATATTGGAGAAGTCCCAACAAGGTTCAAAACCTTAGGACCACTTTGTGGGGAGAAGAACAAACTCACACTAAACCATATGCACGCGCGCGCGGCGAGTCAAGTCGAGTCGAGCTCGGACTCGGGTTTGAGTGTTGGTTCGGGTAGATGGGTCTTGACCCAATAACCCATTTTTTGCATCAAATTATTATTTATGTAATTGATCACTACATAAATTATATACTTGGTCAAAAAGCAATAATGAATAATTATCATCATTATTTGAGAATTGATGTGGTCAATTCTATAACGTCTTCTTCTCCTTTATTACCACAAATTAATTTGACAATTAATTGTGCATTACTCATAGAAAATGGAGACCACAAAAATCTTGTGACTCCTCTCTCATTTTTATATATATGAACAATCTCTCATATGAAGTAAAATGAATCATCACTTTCTTTATATTCTCTTGTCTTATGGTTTTTCTCCATGAGAGTGATTTTGGGTGATGCGAATCATAAGAAAAAATGCAGTTATATCCTGGGATTCGGAACGCTATGCAACCGTCACACTACGGGGTGTTTTCAGAATTAAGGAAAGAGTGTCTCGCCTCTGCAAATCCGTTCTTCCCCAAATTCTTGTATCGGTATCATTTTAATATTATGATCATCGATTTATTTAAGTATTTTACTTTACAAATTTATCTGTTTGCCCTATTGTAGAACATGCGTTTGTACAGAAACTGGTCCACACCGCCATGTAAAAAAACCCCGTCGAAAGTAGTTGAAGAAACCAGATTAGTAACCGGTAGAAAAACACCCAAAAATTACGATATGGATGCATTTCGATGAATAACACCACCATGAAGATGATGATTATGATCATCAGAGAGAGATCAGATAACTGATCGATGTTGATCCGTAAATCACACAAAAGGGGTAAAACAGTACTTTAATCGGAATTTCGTTTATTGATTAAGAATCGGCGTTACAACAGAGTTTTGGTAAGATGGCAAAGACAGAAGAACTTGAGATCGGTAAAGGAGCTCTCTCGTATTCTCTGGTCTCTGCGGAAGTTGTGGATCCTTTCTTTGAATGAGCCTCCTCCTCTATTTATAATGTCTTGAGGCGGTTTCAAAGGAGAAGATTTCCTTTCCCTTGTTCGATTGGGAGAAGAAAATCTTTCGGTTTTCTCTCCGAGATAAGGATATCTTCCTGATATCTCGGAGATTTGATCGAAGGGGACGTTTCCTTTTTTCGAGATCGGTACAAAAAAGGAAATATCCGGTTTTCATCTGCTGTAACAGAATGGGCCCGCGCCGGGCTTTAGATCGGTAGCCGAGATGGGCTTCTAGTGAGATTCCGAGCTCGGCCCAATGTTTTCGGGCTGATCCATCCTCGATCCAAACCATCGTAAACCGGTCCTGATTGAACCGGTCTCGATTCGAACCGAGTTAAACCAGGGGGTGCTAATCCCCCCTCTAACAATTGGTCCCCCCCTCAGTTCGGCGAGGGAGTTTATGAGTTCGGTGAATTTCTGTGGAGTATTCTTTAGGTCGGTAAGTACTGAGATCGGTACGATCTGATCAGATTCCCTTTTGAATTAATTCTTTTTAACAATCGGGATTTCCACGATTGAGTCGATTTTACGAACTTTCGAGTTCGGTGAGCTGATTCGCGATTATTCTTAAGTTCGGAGCTTTTGATTCGCGGATCCTGATATCGACCCTGAACGTTCGAGCTCGGTAGATTTTTCTCCGGAAGGGGGTGTCGTTTCATCTTCTTTAGTTGTGAAACTCGAAGAGTCGCGCGTCGATTCATCTTCTTCGGTCGCGTATTTCGAGGAGCTGTCATCATTACCTTTTTTCCTATAAATATCCCTTGAACCCCCTTCCATTTTTCACTTCTGTTTATTTTCTTCGAAAAGGTATTCCTCTTTCTCTCTCTAGCGCTCTCCTTTCTCTCTAGAATTATATTTATTTTCCGTTCTTTGATCGTCTCCTCCGCCGTGATTTCTCCGATTTGCTTGAAGATTTTCGAGTTCTTTGTCTTGTTCTTCATCAATTTCTTCTTTTCGATCGACATGGATCCGAGGACCTCTCCTTCTTTTGTTGGTGACCGGACTCCATCGCTGAAGTCCCCAGATCTCGATCCATTAGCCGGTGGATCCAATTCGGATTCGGATGATGTTCGGCAAGAGTCGACCGATCGTAGTCCTCATCATACTGAAGCCGGACCGAGCAATTCGAGGGTGGTTGTCGAAGTCCCCCACCTTATCGATGAAGACGAATTTGAAGAGAGGGCTGCCGATTTGGATGATCAAGTTCGGGCAGATCACGAATTCGCAGCTCGACTCGCAGAAAGCGAGGATGTGGCATGTCTGGATGTAGGGGGCGATAGTCCCGTGTTGGCTACCAGGAGGGTGGTTGAGAGACCCGCGAGTATTGGACCGTCTCGGTCGACTGTGGAGACGATCCAAATCACTTTGGAGAGGTGTGGTGCTCCAAACGACATTCTCTTCAAGGTTCTGAAATCTACTGATCGTCCGTGGGATGCTCCTCCCGGCTACATATGTGTTTACGAGGAGTATTTCAGGAGCTGCGGGCTCCAATTTCCCATTCCTGAACTCTTCTACAAGTACTGTAAGAGGCGGCATATTGCGATCTCCCAGCTAATGCCTGCCACGGTAATAAACCTTATGGGTTTCCTTTCTCTCGGGGAGGAGTGCGGTATCCCCATCACGGCGAAGGTTTTTGAAAGACTGTTCCGGGTCAATTTGTCGAAGGCAAAACCTTGGTTCCTATCGGCTAATGCGAAGCCGGAGTGCGACCTTGTTACTGGGAATAAGCCAAGCAAGGTCAACAATTGGAATGCTCGGTATTTTTATGTGAAGATTGACGAATCTTCTGTCGAGTACCCAGATGGGAGTTACCGAACTCAGTGGAGGACGCCTATCGGTAGATATTTGTTCCTGATTTCTTTTTAGTGCTCCATTTTGCCTAAGTTATATTTTTCCTTTTTCTTTTCAGATCGTCACATACCGGGCTTCCTTATTACCACTCCAGGGTTCACCTTCGTCCACGCGAAGCAGTTAAGTGAGGCCGGTAAAGTTCGGTGGCCTGAAGCCTACCAAGAGAAGCTTGACATGAAAGTGAAAAGAGCCCTTAGAGGTAAATTTTGGTAGATTTTTCTTCTCAGTTCGGCAGTCTCCTTTACCTGTGTTCTTTCTTTTTCTAGCAAACTCATCTCGTCGTCGAAAAATGAAGTTCGATGATATCCCTGATCTCTCTGCCGAGATGGATGGTGATGAAATGGATGCGGATATTCCTCTGGCAGCCGATCAGGCGAATCCTGAGGCTATGGCTGAAGAAATCAGCCAAGGAGAGGTTCTTGCCGGAGAACGGGTTCCTGCTGGGGAACAAACTTCTCTTCCGGCTGAAAAGAAGAGAAGAAAAAAGGCGAAGAGAGGGTCTCGGCAGGCTGCTGGACCAACTGCTGGAGTCGGTACCGAGCGTGCCGAAGGCGGCGAGGGGAATGCAGAGCCCCAACGTGCCGAAGACGGTGAGGGGGATACAGAGCCCCAACGTGCTGATGAGGATACAGTGGTCCTATCGGACGATTCTCCTGTTCCGAAGCGGCATCGGGCGTCGGATCCGGAAGCCGACTCGTGGGACTATGCCGAGACGTATCGACGAGTGAGCTTCGGCCCAGATTTTCTCCCTCCGGTTGGCTGCCTTCACAAATCCGAGGCCTTCAAGAAATTGGCGCAGACCACCGCTGAGGTAAGCACCTTTTCCGAGTTCGTCCCTTCTTCCTTTTAATTCCTTATCTTTAAAGTTTGTTATCTCGGCAGATGGTAGCCCAGACGAACGCGATCGTCGGGTCTTACGACCGCGAGCTCGGAGACTCTCGCCGTAAGGCTCTTGAGGCGATGGTTCAAGTTGTGGAACTCCGCAAAGAGCTCCACGTGTCCGAGGATAGGGTGGAGGTGGGTGACCGCGGGGTAGCCGAGCTGACTCGCGAGATCGCCGTACTGAAGAGGTCCAACGCCGAGCTAGAGTTGGAAAAGGACGCGCTCTCGGTAAAGCTGTTCGCGGAAACCTCAAGGTTGCGAGCTGGCCGCACTCAGCAGATTGCAAAGAGGAAAGTGGTCACCGAGAAGTGTCAGGTTAAGCTGCAGAAGGTTAAGGACCATCTATCGGCGATTGCTCGGGCAAAGAAGTCGTTTCTCGCTATTAATCAAATCCAGGGGATTCTTGGTTTTTGCGAGAGTCTCAAAAAGAAGCACGATATCACCGTTCCGCCGTCTCGCATCGAGAGGCTTGAGAAGCTCAAGGCTGAGAAGTCGGCGGAGTATGCGGCGATCGACCTTTGCGAGCTTGAAGATGCGGATCTGGCTGTCTCACCCTTTACCGATCCGATGCATCCGGAGGTTTCGCCTTCGTTGGGGAACGAAGTTCCACCAGGTCTTGATGAGTTCGGAACTAACCGAGCTTCGATGTCGGCGGACCAGGCTGACGCGATGCGGGGGCAAGGCGTTTAGGCTCTTTTCTCTCGCAATTTGTCTTTTGTTCTCTTTTGCCCGGACGGGATTATAACTCGACCTCTTGGACCGGAGGGTTTTTAAAGTCTGGTATCCATTTTGTTGTTTGCCCGAGGGGCTTTTGAACGAATCTGGTTTTTTATTGAGTTTAATATACTTAGTTGTTTTTGTGTTTTTTTTTTTTTTACTCGTCTTTCTATATATTTGAAGTCGTACTTTTTATACGAACTTCTCAAACTTGTCGTACACATTGGTGCCGTAAACAGTACGGTTTTAGCCGGGTGGAGAGGACGAGTTTGACTGAACCTGTTCGAGGTCGGCAATCCATATCGTAGATTGGCTTATTGTTTTTGCGATTGTTGAGAAATCGGCTTACTGTTTTTTGCGATTGTTGAGGAATCGGCTTACTATTTTTACGACTGTTGAGAAATCGGCTTAGATTTGCGAGGAAAGACGTTCGGCTTGGCCCTAGAGTTTAGTTTTAAGAGTACGTGAACAGCTCATCTTAATATGCTCTGGGTTTCTCACATTGAATCCGAGTGTGCGAGACGGACTCGGCTTATTTGGCTCGGATAATCTGAGAAGTTGGTGCGAGACTGCGTGCGAGCTAAGCTCGGCTTATTTGATTGTCTGGCCAGGACGTTGATATGGAAACCGTTGTGGTTGAAAATACGAACTGTTGGAGTTTGGCAAACGTTAAGTTTGACTTGAAAAATACGAACTGTTTGAAGTTCGGCAAACGTTAAGTTTGACTTGTAAAATACGAACTGTTTGAAGTTCGGCAAACGTAAAGTTTGACTTAAAAAATACGAACTGTTCGAGTTCGGCAAACGCTAAGTTTGACTTGAAAAATACGAACTGTTTGAGTTCGGCAAACGTAAAGTTTGACTTAAAAAATACGAACTATTGGAGTTCGGCAAACGTAAAGTTTGACTTAAAAAATACGAACTGTTCGAGTTCGGCAAACGTTAAGTTTGACTTGAAAAATACGAACTGTTTGAGTTCGGCAAACGTAAAGTTTGACTTAAAAAATACGAACTGTTGGAGTTCGGCAAACGTAAAGCTTGACTTGGAAATATGAACTGTTTGAGTTCGGCAAACGTAAAGTTTTGACTTAAAAAATACGAACTGTTTGAAGTTCGGCAAACGTAAAGTTTGACTTAAAAAATACGAACTGTTTGAAGTTCGGCAAACGTAAAGTTTGACTTAAAAAATACGAACTGTTGGAGTTCAGTAAAATACCTTAATAGAATTTTATTAATGTTACAGCTGCGCCTGTGAAGGCTGCGTACGTACCTTCGAAGGAAGGATCAAGCCTTTCGTAGTTCATATTACATATTGGAATCGAGCACATGGGTAGTAGCTCGGTGATCTTTTTTTTTTTTTTTTTTTTTTTTTTTTTTTTTTTTTTTTNTTGACTACCCTCATGACCTGATAAGGTCCTTCCCAGTTTGTGCCGAGCTTGCCGGCATTCTTTTCTTCGGTGCCTTCGAAGACTTTTCTCAGAACAAGGTCGCCGTCGGTGAAATGACGTCCGTGGACCTTTTTGTTGTAGTACCGAGCTGCTAAGTTTTGATAATTCTGAATCCGAAGTAAGGCTTGATCGCGTTGCTCTTCGAGATTATCAAGGTTGGCGAGCATGATTTTGTTGTTAAGATCGGGGTTTTGCACAAGCATCGTTCGACGAATAGTCGGGATGGTGAGTTCGGCGGGGCACAGTGCCTCTACGCCGTAAGCCATATAGAAGGGGGATTGTCCCGTTGAAGATCGTGGGGTCGTGCGATATGACCACAAGACTCCGTCGAGTTTATCGGACCATGTCCCTTTATGAGTATCCAATCGTTTCTTTAGGCCAGCGATGATTGTTTTATTCGTTGCTTCGGCTTGACCGTTGCTCGGCGGGTATCTCGGTGTAGAGAAACTTAGCCGAATTTTCCACTTGGCGCAGAAATCGTTGAATAGTGTTGATATGAATTGGGGACCATTATCTGTGATAATCTCGTACGGAACTCCGTGTCGGCAAATGATGAATTTCCAGACGAACTTCTGAACATCTGAAGCGAGGATGACGGAATATGCCTCGGCTTCTACCCACTTGGTGAAGTAATCTGTCATGACAAGGATGAATTTCTTCTGCGTGGTGGATCGTCGGAAAGGACCGATGATGTCCATCCCCCAACGCATGAATGGGTACGGGGCTGTCGAAGTCGTTAGCAGTTCGGTAGGGAGGTGTATCATTGGACCATGTCGTTGGCATTTGTCGCACTTTGCGACGAACTTATCGCAGTCTGCTTGCATACTTGGCCAATAATAGCTTGCTCGTTTAATTTTTAGGGCTAGAGATCGGCCACCTGAGTGATTGCCGCCGTCGCCTTCGTGTATTTTCTTCATGACTTCCTGGATCTCGTCGCCTGATACGCATTTGAGAAGTATTCCTGCCGCACTCCAACGGAATAGTCCGTCTTTGATAAGTATGTAGCGAGCAGCCCGCATTTTAAGTCGTCGGGCGGCCCATCTGTCCGCCGGGATCTCTCCATCGATGATGTACATTTTTATCTCTAGTGTCCAATCGGTGGGTGTCTGCTCGTCAGACTGTTCGAGGTTTATTGGCTCGTGAAGGCCGTCTGTTTGTTCTTCCGTTTCGTTGTCCGATTGGGTGGACTCATTGGTTTGCGGCGGGTTATCGTTGTTTTCGATGTCAGCGGTCTGTTCAAGCTCGGTGTCCTGATCAGGCTCGATGGTCGGGATCCGCTTTTGCCGATGTAAGATGGGTTCGGTCGCGGGATTTTCCTCGTAATCGCGTCTACGAGTTGTGATAAGGCATTGCTCCGTGCTTCCGATGCTCGGTTCTGATATACTCTCGACCGGGATTGTTCGTCTGAGATGAGGGTCCGAGCTAGAAGCTAGAGCAGCGAGTGCGTCGGCTGGAGCGTTTTCTCCTCGTGGTATCTTGGTTAGTTCGAATGAGTCGAACTCTGTAGTAAGTTGTTTTACGAGCTTGAGGTATGCGTCCATTCGATCGTTCTTGGCGTCATATTCCCCGCTAAATTAGCTTGTGACGAGCTGTGAGTCACAGTAGGCATGTATGCGTGTTACGCCGATGGCTTTGGCTAAACGTAGCCCGGCAATTAGCGCTTCGTATTCTGCCTCGTTGTTTGACGCGTTGAATGCCAGGCGGAACGATTGCTCTAGGATTTCTCCCGTCGGAGATTTGAGGCGGATGCCTATTCCAGAACCACGGTTAGATGCAGATCCGTCCACGTGAAGAATCCATTGCTCGGCGGTCACGACATCGGTGTTGACGTACTCGGGAGATAACTCGATGAGGAAATCTGCAAGAACTTGCGACTTGATGCTCGTTCGGCTTTTGTAATCGATATCGTATTCGCTAAGTTCGATAGCCCATTTAGCCAGTCGGCCAGATTGGCTCGGACTATGAAGGATCGTCCGGAGCGGCTGATTGGTTAGGACGGTGACTGAATGCGATTGGAAGTAGGGGCGTAGCTTCCGAGCTGAGATGACAACGGCGAGAGCTAGTTTTTCGAGAGTCGGAAATCGTCCTTCAGCACCATCTAGTGATTTGCTGATATAGAAGATCGGTTTCTGTTCGCCTCGGTCTTCCCGGACAAGCACCCCACTGACAGCTGAAGTTGATATTGCGATGTAGAGGTAGAGGGTCTCGCCATCTTCGGGTTTTGCAAGAACCGGTGGGGTTGACAAGTATTCTTTGAGCTGTTTGAACGCTTCTTCGCACTTGTCATCCCACTCGAGGCCTTTATTACCGCGTAACAGTTGGTAGAAAGGGAGACACTTGTCGGTAGATCGGGAGATGAACCGATTGAGGGCCGCAATACGTCCTGTGAGCCTTTGTACTTCCCGTTTTGTCGTTGGTGATGGTAGGTCGAGGATTGCCGAGATCTGTTTAGGATTGGCTTCAATTCCTCTTTGAGTCACGATATACCCGAGGAACTCTCCCAAGGTCACGCCGAACGTGCATTTGGTTGGATTAAGCTTCATGCCGTACTCGTTCAGGATATCGAAGCAAGTGTTGAGATGCCCGGCGTGATCTTTGGCGATCAGTGACTTGACCAGCATGTCGTCGATATAGACTTCTACTGTTTTGCCGAGCTGGCTGGCAAACATCCGATTAACGAACCGTTGGTAAGTTGCACCGGCGTTTTTTAGGCCGAAAGGCATGACCTTGTAGCAGTAGATACCACGGTCGGTAATGAAGGAGGTCTTCTCGCGATCGTCTGGATGCATGAGTATCTGATTATAGCCTGAGAAGGCGTCCATGAATGAGAGGAGTTCGTTACCAGCGGTGGCTTCGACGAGTCTGTCGATGTGTGGGAGTGGGAAGCTATCTTTTGGGCAGGCTTTGTTCAGGTCGGTAAAGTCAACGCAGATTCTCCATTTTCCGTTCTTCTTCTTGACCACGACTCGGTTCGCCAACCAGTCTGGGTACCGAACTTCAGTGATCGATCCGGCACTAAGTAGTCTCTTGACTTCGTCGTTAACAGCTCGAGCCTTCTCGAGTCCGAGCTTGGGTCGTTTCTGTTTGATTGGCTTGAAGGTGGAATCAATATTAAGCTCGTGGCTCGTTATCTTTGGATCGATTCCGGGCATGTCCGTGCATTGTCCAGGCGAAGGTCGAGACGTTTCTTTTGAGGAGTCGAATCAAGTCCGTCTTGATGTCTTCGTCGAGCTCGGCTCCAATCCCCACGCACCTCTCTGGATTGAAGTCGTCGATATTGACTTGGACGATTGTTTCGCGCCGTGGCAGATCGGGATCGTTCGGAATTTTGTTCTTTTTGATCACGTAAGTCCGGGGCGCGGTCCTTAGTTTGCATTCGTTGATGAAACACGTTCGAGACATCACCTGGTCGCCTTTAAGGGTGAAAATTCCGGATGGCGTTGGGAACTTGACGCATTGGTGATATGTTGATACGACGGCTTTCATCGAGAATATCCATGGTGTGCCGAGTATCACATTGTAGATTGCGGGTTTGTTCAATACTAAGAACTTGACCATCCGACATATCCCTCCGGTATACATGGGAAGTTTGACCGTTCCGGCGGTCATGGTTTGTTCGCTTGAGAACCCGGTGAGTGGCTCGATGTTCGGTCTGATTTGATTGTCGGGAAAGTCCATGTTCTTCAGTGTATCCTTGAAAATCACGTTAACTGAGCTTCCAGTGTCGATTAAGATTCGCCCGACTACAACATCGCCGATGAGTGTCTCAACTACAAGCGGGTCGTTATGCGGCATATGGAGTCTTTCTGTGTCGGCCTCAGAGAAGGTGATCGGCATTTCGCAAGGTGTTGTCTGGTGTGTATGTTTTGCAGCCATGGCTTCCTTACTGTACGTCTTTAGAGCTCGGACGGAATAGTTGCAAGTTTCCAGTGCGCCCATGATCATGTTGACACGCTTCCGAACTTGCAGAGGTTGTTGAGCCTCCACATTTTCCTCCCGATCTCGTTTTGGTTGTTCGTCGTCGACTTTTTCTTTAGGCTGCTCGGTAGCTTTGTTCGGTTTGAAATTACGTCTTCTCCCGCCATCGTTACGACGAGGTCTATTCGAAGGTTGGAAGGCTCTTTCGACTGGAACTTCCCCCTTTTTGTATTTCATCATCAAGAATTCTTGCAAGTGTCGGCACTCTTCTGTTGAATGATTTCCATAGCGGTTGTGGAAATTGCAGTACGGTGCGGATTCGGTTTCAGGCTCCTTTGGTTCGTCCGATCGAACCCAAGTGTTTGACCAGGACTGCTGAGTTTGGACCGTGTTGACGGGTTGCTTTGGAGGAACATATTGTTTATCCTTAGCAGCGGGCTGCTTGAGTGCATACCGCCTATCTTTCTCAGATCTTTCCTCTTCTTCCATGATGAAGATGTGTGCCCTGTGCAAAATGTCTTCCAGCGTCTTGGGGTTATTGCGCTTGATCTCCCTGTGGAAGTCTGATTCGTACCAGGTCGCTTTGTAAAGAGCCTCAATCGCGGCTTCGTCATCGATCGTACAGTGGGATACGACCGTTTTGAAACGTTCCATGAATTTGCGTAGGGGCTCGTCCTGCTTCTGTTCGAGGGCCCAGAGTTCGGCGTTCTTCATTTTTTGCTTAATAAACATCGTGAAGCGTTTGAGGAACTTCGTAGTGAGCTCGTTGTAGTTGTCGACTAAGTTCGGCTCGAGCGTCGAAAACCAATCGAGTGCGGTTCCGGATAGGCTCTCTACGAACAACTGGCACATGGCTGCATCTTTTTCGTCTTCCGACCCGAAACGAAAGCGATTCATTGTGATGAGAAAGGAGGTCAGGAAATGTTTAGGGTCGGTAAACCCATCGTATGGCGTGATTTTGATCCTCTCCAATCGTCGGACTGGAGTGTTGATGACTCGGTCCGTGAATGGGGTCCTCTGTGACTCCTGAATCACTCGGTCGATTTTTGGTGCCGAGCTTGTCGCCTGGTGGACCTTGGATCGCATGTCTTGTAATTGGGTCTGGACCTTCGCGAATTCTAGGTTCATGGCGGCTTGATCCGAGATGTGGATTTCCGAATCGGCTGCGGATCTCCTAGTTGGTAGGTCGGTTGACCTGGGAGTTGAGCGTCGGTCAGTTCGGGCAAAAGCCTCCGGCGTAGTGCGTTTTCGCTGGCGGGGGTGATCAAGTTCGGATCGGGGGTACCGATCTGGTTTCGGCGTTCGAAGTGGGACGCTATTAGCGAAGCGATCCGCTCTTCGTTCTTTTTGTTGATTTCAGCGAACTGTGCTGCCATGGCTTCCATAAATGTCGTCGGGTCCGTGAATGCCGAGGTCGCTGGTGGTGGTGGAAGAGGTCTCGGGAGATTGGTCCGAGTATCGTCTCCAGTAGGTAAGGTCGGAGGGAGTCCTTCTCCTCCGGTGGTCGGTAGCTCGGTATCGGTTGGATTGGGTTCGTTAGTGCGAGGATTTCGTTCGTCGTTGTCCGAGCTGTTGAGGTTTACTGCGGAATTGTCGACTGGAAGAGCCATTGCCGAACTTAATCAAATGATATCCGAAAGTACTGTTCTAATTTCCCCACAGTCGGCGCCAATTGTTGATCCGTAAATCACACAAAAGGGGTAAAACAATACTTTAATCGGAATCTCGTTTATTGATTAAGAATCGGCGTTACAACAGAGTTTTGGTAAGATGGCAAAGACAGAAGAACTTGAGATCGGTAAAGGAGCTCTCTCGTATTCTCTGGTCTCTGCGGAAGTTGTGGATCCTTTCTTTGAATGAGCCTCCTCCTCTATTTATATTGTCTTGAGGCGGTTTCAAAGGAGAAGATTTCCTTTCCCTTGTTCGATTGGGAGAAGGAAATCTTCCGGTTTTCTCTCCGAGATAAGGATATCTTCCTGATATCTCGGAGATTTGATCGAAGGGGACGTTTCCTTTTTTCGAGATCGGTACAAAAAAGGAAATATCCCGGTTTTCATCTGCTGTAACGGACTGGGCCCGCGCCGGGCTTTAGATCGGTAGCCGAGATGGGCTTCTAGCGAGATTCCGAGCTCGGCCCAATGTTTTCGGGCTGATCCATCCTCGATCCAAACTATCGTAAACCGGTCCTGATTGAACCGGTCTCGATTCGAACCGAGTTAAACCAGGGGGTGTTAATCCCCCCTCTAACAATCGAGTATTATGTCTCACCGATGGCATTGGATATTGTCGTTCGTGATTATCGTGATGATTTGATCATCGTTATGTAGACATTAGGAGGACAATGATCGAGATCTTCGATGCCGGCCGACGAAGAGTACAGATAACTGCACAATCTTCGACGCCACTCAGCGAAGATTGCAAAAAAACGAGATAGAAAAACGGTTGAAAAAATCTCTCTGGCGATAGCCTTTGAAAACCGTCGGAGAAGAGAATATTTCTTTTGTTTGTTTTTTTAATGTGCACGTATTTTTAAAAAAAACTTATGAATGTATTTTTGTCGTTTCTTTGTTCATCTTTAGCTTCTTTTTCAAATTATACTTACAGTAGCCTCTTTTTTTGTGGAAAATTAAATTCTTTTAATTCAAATCAAAACTAGCACAATATGACTATTCTGGTTGGCTTTCGAATTTTGAAGAGAGTCCCAACTCCCAACTCTAGTGACAGCTTAGGGCCAAAAATAAAATAAAAACTTTAGGTATAATATTTTTAATTCTGTCAAGTTTAAAGCCTTTTAAATTACAGTCTCCTAGGATTTAACATGCGCTATAATTAGCGCGGGATAATTTTTTTTTAATAAATTGTTTTGAAATTTAAGAAAATTTACTTTTATTTGAATTTTATAATATGCATAACTCATGATTATAGATAGAATTGTCAAACGAAATAATTAGTCTATTTAACCCGTTTTGCAGTAGACTAAAATATTATTCGGGCTAACCCATAAAACATATAATCGTGAATACATAACTATATTAATTATTATGCACCGTTTAATGACTCTAGTTTTGTGGTTAGTTCAGAAACTTAAAAAAAAAAAAATATTGTGTCTAACTTTATATAAAATTAGTAAAATATTTTCAACTTTTATTTTGATATAAATTCAAATAAAATATAATAAACTATAGTGAAAAATATATTAATATTTTGAATAGAATTTTTTTCCTTGAATATAATATATAGATTGATTATTATTTAAAAATATATAGTAGATAACATCTTTAATGCAAAATAAATACTTTTTTATATTTTTACCACTAATTGTAAAAGACAATTATACTATTTCCTATTTCAATTATTATGTGACTCTTACAGTGTCACAACACTGTCAAGTGGCTCTGTGTTTCACCAGAAGTCAACAGTGATCGCAGAGGGGCTGATGAAAGGTACCAAGTTTGGTACTTTAAGAGTTTCAGCCGGTATCATCACCAAAGTGTTGTTAGAGAGCAATCTCCAAGATATTAAGGAGATGCTCAAGAACATCAAGCATTGACAGAGGTCATTATCCGGGAAGGAACCCAAGAACTAGAATACAGAGAAGGAGGTGGAGATCATTAAGTCAAGGTGGAGTTTGTTGGATGTGCCTTCATATCTCCAAGGTCTGCTATTGTCTAAGTGAAACTAAGTTACTACAGTAAGAAGAAGAAGTTTTACCAAGACAATATAGACAAGTTGAAAGACTCTATATGCTACGGAAGGTTCTACAAAAGACAATACAAGCTTTTGAAGACAAGAAAAGGAGCGTTAGAGTAAAGTATGATCAAAAGAGGAAAGGTTAGACATGAAGAAACTTGGCGACAAAGAAGAGTTGCAGGCGCTGAGTTGCAGGTTCTCTTTCACGCGATGACAGTTCAGACTTTGGACTGATTCTCAAGATAGAGTTCAAAGGGTTTTATCTCAATTGCTAATAAAAAGGCAAGAGAGAGGGTGTGAGCTTGTAAGTAAGTAAGATCACAGAAACGAGAGAGACAAGTCTCAAGTTACTCTGATTCTTATGGATTCCGAGATAACAAGTTTCCCGGCGTGAGTAGGGGTAACCCGAACACGTTAAATCTCTCTGTCTCAAGCTCTATGTTTTCTCTTCTTCTCTTCCTCAAGTTTCTTACACACAAGAGTCAAACCGAATTGAGAGATAGTGAGATTACTTGATAAAGGTCGTAACTTTATCATGTCTAATCCTAACAGTTTCCTTGTCTCCTGATTCGTTAACCTAGTTCATCTTTGCATGCCAGTAATTCAACTCTCCAGCTCCCTGGATTTTGTATGCCCGCAATGCTTAAGGATGAGGACGGAGGGAGTAACTCGGATGGAGATTTTGAAGATGTTGATGGCGAGCTTGAAATGGAAGATGTGGCTCTGCCCTGGGAAACTGGAAACTGCACACACACTGATCAAGCTGATAACCTAACAAAGGCTACGAACTGTCAGATTGGACAACAGCATCGGCCTATCTCTGGCATTTCACATCCCCATGTGTCCTTGTCTTCTCCACCACTGCTATCTTCCTCCGCCACCAGCTCCCCCTTCACAGCAGGCTCAGTGTGCCATGTCTGATTCCTACTCAAATGGCTTTGACAGTGGTGGATATCCCAACATGCACGTACGTCCCTTTTCTCGTTTTAGGATCCTTTAACAATAAACATGATGATAATTTTTTATTGTAATTTAGACTGTGATTTTTGCGAATGCTTGTTCCACACGTATGAACGATCTCCGAAGAAGATTTGCGGTGATTGTGTTCACGTCGAGTTTTCGAAACATAAATAATGTTGGTGTTCTCTATCGATTCAGCATTCTTAAAGTAGAATTTAAAACTTTTTCGCTCAACATATTTTACAAGTATAATATTATGATTTACGACCATATAAGAGTGAACTAGGATCCATAATCACTTGTTACATCTATGTATGACTATGAAAAGTAACAATTACATTTTTACTTTAATTTTTGACAACAATTAGTAAAATTGGCTTCTTCTTTTTCCCTCAAACATACTTCACTTAACGGGTCGGGAATAATCCCGGCAGATGGAGATGAGCGTCGACGGAAACCTCGACATCGCAACACAATTCCACTATTTAATTCGAATACATAACTAGTAAATACATTAAAAGTTGTTGTCTAATAACCTATTAATAATATCAATTTGAAAAACTACGAATCTACGGTTGCCTTTTAGTTTGTATTTTTTCGTATATAACCGGTAATTTTATATAGAGAAGTGATTACACCTTCAAATACTAATAATGATTCATCATTTTTAGCCTCGAAATATTTAGCACTGTTAGTTTTCTAGACTTTTTGGATTCTTATAGATTCATCAATAATATCCTCACTATTTTCTTTGTATTCACCGACGTGTCAGTAAGGAGTATTGTGATATCAAAATTTATTTATGAAGATATGCATTGGTTTAGGAGGTTTACCTTAGCCTTAATCGTCAATCCTCCTTGTCGTTATATGCATTTCTACAAAATTGAAGAGAAAGGCTGCAACAGTAATATTTTGGACATTATTTTCAATGGTTAGTACTCTAATGTCAATTTCATTCACCTTCTTTCGTCAAGTTTAAATATATTCATGAGTAATTGCAATGGATAGACACAGTGGCGGAGCCAGAAAAAATGTTTACAGGGGCAATAATATTATTTTTTTATTTAGAAATAATAATTGCATAAACTTCACTGAAATATAAAAATATCACCATTAATAAAAATCTCAAAGATCGATGTATTCTATGCTCACTCATATCTTGGAATCGCTTTATCATTGTTTCGTTTGTCACTGTATCAAATACCTGTTTTTCAATAAAACAAACTAGGCAATCGCTTAAAAAGTCATCACCAATACTATTACGCGATGTCGTCTTCAGAATATTCATTGCAGAGAAGCATCTTTCAATGGTCGTGGTCGCAACATGAATAATCAAACATAACTTCAAAAGACGATAAAGAAAAGGATGAGAAAGATGTTTTCTTGTCTCCACCAATACACGATCAAGATCACCAAGACTTTCTAGATTAGCAAACCTCTCATCCTTTTGCACATTTTCAAGATAGATGTCAAGTTGATGATCAAGAGATCTGCGCTCCACAACACTAAAGTCATCTGGATAAATTTAATAGTGTCAAAAATTATTGGGTTATAGTTAAAATAAATTTAATAGGGGTCAAAAATTATTTTTGACTATGGTCAATTTAAAATATTTAACAAAAATTACATTAGTTTTACAAATTTTACATGGGTCACTTGACCCCCCTCCTTGTGAACTGCCTCTGCCACTAGCGCTCTCTTTTATTTTTCTCTATGCGTCCTTATGGTCTACGTTTTACTTGTGTTCATGGGTCGTTGTAAAAATATTTTGTCAACTTTGACAGATATCTGAAAAAAGCACTGGAAGCCCTCCTGTAGATCAAATTAGCATTGGGGAAGAGAGCAATTGGATATATGCTCAACTTACTTCTCTAATAAAAGATTATGATGGACAAGGTTTCTCGGGTAAAAAAGATAACATTGCAAATCTTTTGGAGCTATATCATGTGCAGAAATTAGAGGTTTGGATTTACTCTCTAGTTAGATTTTTACTTGAACAACTCGTTCATTATTATGCTAATTTTTTCCCTCTCCAAATACCATTTATAGCTATGTATCGAAACAAGCAATGTCGTAGCTTGTTGGAATTTGTTGATGACCTTAACAAGTACACATGTTAAATTTTTTTTTGTCTATGGAAATTAGCTGGATTAACGTTAAGTATTTGCCACTGTAGGTCTTCTGGATGATTCATGACTTGGATTGGAAGTGGCTCCATCTTCGAAAAAAAGAAAAATGGTTACTATAAACGTTACAAAGAACTGTCAGAAGCACTCGTTACTTCTCTTAATCTAGCACAACCAGAAAGAGAAGTTGAAGATCTAAATGAGCACGTCAATTTGCATTTTTCTGCTAGAACATTTGGTATCAATGATAAGCCGTACAAGCAGCCGCCGCAGTGCTGCAGTGCTATGTTTTGATTTCCACATGTTTCCAAAGAATCGTAAGAAGAATTAGAATAAAACAACGATATTTTTGCGGATAATGTAAATTACTACTATAGTTGAAATAAAACCTGAGTTTTCATCTTCCATCTTCTCTCTCTCTTTTTCCTTTGTTTAATTTCGATATATTGGTTAAGTAAAATGTGACGAATGATCAAAATTTCATGTTCAAAATTAGTGCACAACCTTAGAGCTGTCTATGGTTTCATCAATCGTATTTATGACCCTGGTAAAAATATTTTCTGGATCTGCCACTGACGTCACATAAAGTGTATTCCCATCATTCTACAGACACCATATCACTGGAGAATATTGTTCAAATAATTTTCAGATTCATAATGGTTTCGCCTCAAATTATAAGCAATTTTAAACCAACATTGGAGAAAAGGATTTGTCTTATAGACACGAAATTCATCACGAGTACCCTCAAAGACCATAATGTCGTTAACTTTGTTAGCCAGTTCTGTATACAAGATATAAAAATCGTTAGTAACTATCCCATACGTTGTTAATCTCAGCTCTATTGAGTCAGCTAAAACATGTAGTGTCTCTATCTCCTCATCAAATTTAACATCTTCCAGCTTTTGGACAATATCTTTCAAATTTATCTCTATCCTCGCATCATTTTTAAAATTTTCTAGCTCTTGGACAACTTGAGTACGTAAGCGTATTCTTTCGTGTCCACCTCTTGAAAATAAAGATAATAAGAACAACCACGCTTGAGCAGGTAATGTAAGCCTCGTGTATACAAAATAAGGCTCACAGAAAAGTTTAAGAGTTTATAGGGCAACTATGTTTTTGAGGCTTTTGTATTAGTTTAACATATGTGTTTAGATTCTTTGTTTGAGAAATCCATGATATTTAACATTTTACTCTCACAAAAGAGAAGTTAAATCATTTGGATATTGTATCTTTCTTTTTTTGAACATTTGATATTTTATCCTATTAGGTGATCGTCGCATGCATGTGCGGACATGAATAATTCTTTCAAAATAATAAATTAAATGAGGACAAAAAAATTCGGACTCACATCTCAACAAATCGCAGGATGAGATCCATTGACTGAGGGCTGCAGCACTTGTTATTACCGACTAGTGGTAACAAGTTATGCGCCGATGAATACAAGCCAGCAGATAAATCACCTTGGGAGGCCTGTCACCATTTTACAGTTCAAAAACTTTAACAAACATACAAATTTCGGCACTCTTGGTCCTAGTTCACATAAGGGGGAAACCAAAATATCACAGTAACCTGAGGCATCAGCCGAACTATAACATAAGTTGTTTGATCCAATCGACTGATGTTTCGTAGACAGATTTAGGAATATGAGATAATGGAACCTGTTTATTAGCAAGAATCTAACCTAGACTTTGATTTGAAAACCTCACAAAAACGTAAAAGAAATGGCTCACATCGATCAGCTTGAACATCTTCAAATCCTCGCCGCACCGGCACCGTTCGATTCATCTTCCTCAGCAGATTTGATCAGATCCATTAGATTTTCTAACGTTTCTGCCTCTCTTTTTCTCTCTCTCTCCGGTATGAAACACAGAGACCTGACGACGGGATTTGACCGGGTTATACATATGCAGAGCCGTGTCTCGTGTATACAAAAGCTATACAATTAAAAGTTGGGACCACTAAAAACAAGAAAAATGAAAGATTATTTCAAAGAAAAAAAATCCATACATGTCAATTATCCCACATCGACAATTGAGAGAGGGAAAAAGCTAAAACATTTCTTATAAATAATGACACATGTTCAACAAGTTACTTTGAAGTGGGTTTTATTTAATTAAGCCCAAAGCTTGCGGAATAAGTTAAAATTTTAAGTTTTTTAAGTGGTTTAATTGACCGTCTAAATCGATTAAATGGTTAAATCGGCCGATTTGTCCGATTGGGTTAGCCGATTTGGCCTAATCGCAACGGTTGCAGCCCGCGAGCGTTTAGCCCGGCGATTACTTGGCCAGGCGGGAGCTTTTTTGAACAAAGCATGTACTTACTGCAAGATCAAGCATGCTCTTGGTCACTTAGGAAGCTACACAGTCGATAGTCCTGTAAGCAGATTTATCTTCCCAAAAACGAGTTTTGATACAGCTTTTTCATCTTTCCCTGTTTTTCCTCCAGAATTTTTTTTGAGATTCCTACATTACAGGTGGAACGGGTAAGAACAGGAATGATGATAATTCCGTTGAAACCACAGAACGACGGTTGTACAAGAGTAAGCCTAAGCCAAAACCAAGCTGAGGAAAAGGAGGCAAAATCAATTAAGCTTCATTTAAACCTATACGTATATATATACAGAGGAAAACAAATAAATGCAAATATATATAAACTGTAATAAGCTGCAATATGAATATTATAGACTTATTTAGTCACTTACTGTTTGTTTACCGAATAACAGAAGTTAAAATGCTGAATCACTGATCTAAAACTTGACACGATCTTGAAAAATCGAGGGACTGTGAACAAATGTAAGCTTCAGCCTCTATGAGAATAAAATTGAAGAAAATTAGTCATTTTCATATATCGATGGCCTTATTTCTCGGTTTTGGAGATAAATCTTATTCAAATTGCCCAAGCTTTAACACTTGATTTACATTTATCCAACTAAAGAAACTATAGATTCAATGGCGATAATAGCTGATTTACATTTATCCAAATAAAGAAACTATTCCCGTGTTTATAACTCAAAATGCAATAAGATTTGGCCGTTGGATGTATGACACGTCAATAATAAACGCGTTATCAAATGCATTCATAATATTAATGTTAGATCCCGCGCTTATGATTAATATTTGGGGAAGGTTGAAAAATCCTATTTCGTTTTCTAGTTCTCTTCTTCTAGCGAAAGCTGAAGATTCTTTTTTTTTTTTTTTTTTTTTTTTTTAAATTGATTTTTTATTGTCGCGACACGTCATCACTTCTGGGAGACATTGTGTCTTGCGGAAGACATTGTGTCTTGGATGTGGGTGGTCTTACTCGCCTCTTCGTTGTTGTTTCTTTTCGGTGTTGTTTCTTTTCGGTCTAGCTATACTCTGGAAATGAAGATGAGTGCGGAGAAAAAGGGAGGTGCGAAAGCAGGCTACAAAGATGCCTCTACTTATTCGGCGAGTAAGAACGATGACACGATGGTAGAGATTAGAGAATGTGGAAGCCGCGACGCATGAAACTCAACCGAGTCAGGAGACAGAGGAAGCGTCTAATGTGGAATCTTCGCTTGCAAAGTGGGGAGAGAACGAAGAAGTGGCGAAGGAAAATCAGGGGAAGGAAGAAAAACCCGATTCTTCACAGCAACAGGAGAAGGATCCAATTGCGAGCCAAAATGACGAGGCTAAAGGTGCATATTCTTTGCAACCACAAGCTGACGAAAAGAAAGAGGAGAACGAGAAGCCTCTTCGTCGTGGTAAGCGTAAGAGAGCCACCAAGACGGAAACAGAGAAGAAAGAGGAAAACAATCCGCTTCCGAGAGCTAAGCTGCAAGAAGCTGAGCCTGAGTACTTCAAGGAGAAGCGTATTCTGGTATGTTGTTTTACTCTTCTTCTGGCTTGAGAATTCTGAGTTTGGATCTGTGAGTTTTAGGGATTGTGTTGTATGTTGACGCTAGTATGATGAGATACGCTTGGGTGCCTTTTTTGTTGACGTTTTGTGTATACGGATTGTGATTTTTGAGTTTGATTCTACACATTTTGGGGGTTGCCAGAATGATTAAATTTTGTATATAAGTTTGTGGTGATGTAGAGAAATAGATATGAGATGGTTTTCTTACATTTTGGGGGTTGCAAGATGTATATTGCCATTTTGGTGGTTGACATAATGCATGGGTTAGAGCCACACACCATAGAATCTCTAAATCCCTTAAGAATGAGGGACACAGAGTTCATTGTTGCATTGAATAAGGTGAGACTGCTTGTCATTCTGCTAGGATGGTAGTTTTGTTCTCTGTTGTTAATTCCCGTGTGGAAAGTAAATCCTTCAACTTCCAGGTGGATAGGCTATATGGATGGAAAACATGCAAGAATGCTCCTATCGTGAAGGCAATGAAGCAGCAAACTAACGATGTTAAAAATGAATTTAACATGAGGCTTACAGGGGTGAGTTATACGTCTAGAGTTTCTTATGCATGGCTTCAGAAACGTGGTTCATTTAAATTGTTTCCTAATTCTTTTTCTAAACACAACGTGAATACCTGGTATGATGTTTCAGGGTACTTATGTGCATCATAAAGAAATAAAGGCTGCACAGGGTATTAAAATTACTGCCTAGGTGATTGGACCGACTCCACAATTATCTTAGTTGCTAGCCTCTGCAGTTTAATTTACTGGTGTTTGGATCACATCCTGAATATCGTTTCCCTTTTTTGGTTTGTGTTTAAAAAGGGCCTTGAACACGCAATTGCTGGCACTGCCCTGCATGTGATTGGACCTGATGATGACATCGATGCAATTAAGGAGCAGGCTATGGAAGATAAGGACTCAGTTTTGAGCAGGATCGACAAAAGTGGTGAAGGAGTTTCTGTACAAGCGTCTACATTAGGGTCATTGGAAGCATTGCTTGAATTCTTGAAGTCCCCAGCTGTAAAGATACATGTCAGTACTATCGCTATAGGGCCTGTGCATAAGAAGGATATCATGAAGGCGGTATCGATGCTCGAGAGGAAGAAGGAATTTGCTACAATTCTGGCTTTTGATGTGAAAGTAACTACAGAGGCTCGTGAACTTGCAGACGAAATGGGAGTTAAGATCTTCTATGCTGATATCATATATCATTTATTCGATCAGTTCAAGGCGTACATTGAGAATATCAAAGAGGAGAAAAAAAAGGAATCGGCCGATGAAGCAGTCTTCCCCTGTGTCCTTCAGATCTTACCTAACTGTGTGTTCAATAAGAGAGACCCAATAGTCCTTGGAGTTGATGTCAAGGGTATACTTAAGGTATCCTATTTTTTACTTTCCTAGATTCTCTGTAACTCACACACATGTCAGACACAAGTCCTAGGATTCACACTTTCTTAACATTTGTCTTTGTTGGTTTCTAGATTGGAACTCCCATCTGCGTCCCTGGCAGAGAGTTCATCGATATTGGCCGCATTGCCTCTATTGAGAACAACCACAAGCCTGTTGACTATGCAAAGAAGGGCGACAAGGTTGCGATAAAGGTAATAATGGGATCATTCTCTTCAACAAGCTCGCAAATCTTTTGTTTACAGAGAAAGACAAAAGAGTTATTGTTGCTGTTGTTTCAGCTTCACACATTCATTTTGATTATTTCATCTGAGTATGTGGCGATTTTCCGTTTCAGGCTCTCTATTACTTGTTGTTTCTCATGTGTCTTTGTTGCGGCGTCGCCGCAGAGGTCACCACCGATCAGTGAGTTTCTACTCGTTCTCCTCTTTAAGCTTCGCTTAATATGTGTTCGATATCGTTACTCATGATAAAATCATTATTTTGTTTTTTTTTTAAACAGTGAAACAGTGTTTCGTATTGATACTGCTGGAAATTTTTTCTTTATTGATCTATGGATGCTTTTCAAGATTGTATGTTGGATAGTCGCTAAGGTTGTGGTGGCTCCTCTCTGTGTGGTTTATCTTGTTATGTTTGTATTCAAGAGGTCTGCACGACAGAATGTTTGACAAATCCATGATATTTAACATTTTACTCTCACAAAAGATGAGTTAAATCATTTGGATATTTTATCTTCTTTTTTTTTGAAGATTTGATATTTTATCTTATTAGGTGATCGTTTCGCATGCATGTGGGGGCATGAATAATTCTTTCAAAATTATAAAATGTACTTACTATGTTTTTGTATAATAACTATGTTTTTGATTCACATTATGCGTGAGCTTTTTTAATATATTTGGATAAAAATGATACACGATCATTTATATATATTGAGATACTACTTTATATACACTAGGTAGGTAGCCCGCGCCTTGCGCGGGCAGATATGTTTCATAAACTAATTACATCATTTATTAATTTTGTTACCGATAAAAATCAAACACAAATATAACAAAAATGTTAGATTTACGATCAATCAAAAAAAAAAAAAAAGGAAATAACAACCAATATTATTCATAAAAATTACGAAATAAAACAATGGCAATCATAGAGCTCGAGAACATATGGAATAATATTTTATTCACTCACACATTGTATGTAAATCAATTTTTTTTTTATCTCTCCATCGCTAGAACTCTCTCCATCTTGTCTTAAGTGTTTATCGCTCTAATCGATTATTCATCGTCTTTTCCTTCTTCTTTTTATCGTCTTTGATTTATTTTTCTTCTTTTTCTTCTTCTTCTTAATCGTCTTTGACTTTTACTTCTTTTTCTTTATCATCTTTGTCCTCTCCAACAATTCTTTTTCTTCTTTCTCTTTCGGTTTGTTTTCGTCTATCTCTTCCGGTTTTCCCTCTTCATCGTCTTCGTTCTCTGGCTTATTATTCTTTTGGTTTTTCTTCATCCCGTCTTCATCCTCAAATTCTTCTGCTTCGCCTTCTTCTTCTTATTCTTGATATTTCGGTTTATCTTCTCGCTCGTATTTTCCTTTTCTCTTTTTCATTGTCTTTGGCTTCTTCTTCTTCATCACCTTCGTCTTCTTCTACTCCTTTTTCTTCTCCAAATCCTTAACTTTCTCCTCTTTCTTCTTCTTCAACGTCTTGGTCTCATCCACCTTCTTATTCTACTTATGGTTTTTCTTTTTCTTTTTCTTTTTCTTTTTCTTTGTCATCTTCCTCGTCTTTTCCGACTTTTTCTTCATCTTTTTTTCATCATCTTTGATTTCTATGAATTCATATTTTTTCACTCTCTCACTCTTCCGGTTTTTCTTCGTCATTTTATATTCCCTCTTCTACATCATTTTCCTTCTTCGCCGTCTTCTTTCTCTTCTGTTTTTCTTTTTCATCGTCTTCGACTTCTTCTTCTTCTTCTTCCTTATTGTTTTTAACTTCTATGGCTTCTTCTCCCTCATTTTTTCTTAAGGTTTGTCTTCATTTTCTTCTTCCGATTTTTCTTCGTCCTCTTCTTGTTTCAGCTTTTTCTTTGTCCGGATTTTCTTCGCCCTCTTCTTCATCATCTTCATATTCTCTGACTTCTTATTCTTCAGTGTTTCTTCGTCTCATCTTCGTCTTCTTCCTCGCCATATTCAACTTTGAATCAAAATCTTCTATTTTCGGTTTCCATTACTCTCTCTCTCTATCTCTCTAGATTCCTAACTTAGATCTCCCTTGGTTCTTCCTCGATAATATCAAGCATGTTCTACTTCCTCTTCTTCTCCACCATGAAAGATAAATTCCATAATAGATGGGTTTAGTCTTCTCTCTTTTGTTCTCTTAATTTACCTTCAAACATCTTCCCCATCTCTTCCTTCTCCTTCTTCATAACAATCACATATTTTTTCGACGCCAAAACATCTTCATTGTTTCAACCATTGTTTCCTTGTAGCTTCTATAATTTTTCTCAAGCATTTCAAACAGGGGTTGGAACCAGTTCAGTATTGTCGAATTCAATATCTCTAAAATTTATTTGTTCATACATAGATATGGTTCGTGGGTCGTTGCCATTTTCTCCTCCAGCAATGCTTGTTTCTCTACACACTATGTAATTTCAAGTACTCTCCTTATTAACACAAGATTTAAGGGTTAATATTAAAAACCCAAACAAATAAATAGATCTGTTTCGAAGTCGTAATCGAAGATGTGCTAAAACGCATAATAGCGAGTCTATCAATTATGGATGATTAAGAAGCTTACATTAGAATTAAAAAAAATAGACTATATATAAAAAAGAAATAAAACTACCCCTCTTTCTCTCTCTCTCTCTTAGATCTCCCTTGTTTCTTTCTCGAGAATCTCTAGTATGTTATCTTTTTTTTCACCTTCATGAAAGATAAATTCCACAATAGATATGTTTAGTCTTGTCTCCTTCAACTTCTCATCTCCTCTTTTGTTCTCTTAGTTTACCTTCAAGAATCTTGGCCATCTCTTCCTTCGCCTTCTTCATATCAATCACACATTTTTTCGCCATCAAAACAGCTTCATCATTTCAACCACTATTTCCTTGTATCTTCCGTGCACGAAACCACTTATTTAAATTGTATATCTAAATTTGAAAACAAAATTACAGCAAAAATATAATTATCATATCAACTACATTATAGTATCATATATAAATAAAATGTTATCATATATGTGTTACCTCCGATTAATAATATTTATAAAAAATAAAATCCTAAAATATAGTTTTCCTCCTCTTTTCCTTATTCTTCTTCAACATCTTACTATTATTCGTTCTCTTTTTCATCGTCTTCATCTTCTCCGACTTGTTTTAATTTCATCGTCTCCATCTTATCCGACTTCTTTTTCTTTTTTCTTTCTTTCAGTTTTTCTTCGTCTTCTTCTTCCTCTTCTTTTTTCTTATCCTTATTCATCATCTTCGCCTTCTCGACATCCTATTATTCAAGTTTTTCATCGTATTTTACTTCTTCTGCTTTATCTTTTTCATTTTCTTTATCTTTCGTTTTTTTTTCTTCTTCATAATTTTCTTATTTTTTTCATCGTCTTGGATTTCTTCTTTTTCATAATCTTTGTCTTCTTCGACTTCCTCTTCTTTTTTTTTCTTCCGGCTTTATTCGTCAATCTTCTTCTTCTTGTTCTTCGATCGACTTCTCCTAATTCATTGCATTTGTCTTCTTCTTCTTCCCATCATCCTTTTTACATATTCCTCATATTTTCCTTCTTTCTTCTTCATCGTCTTCGACTTCTACTTCTTCTTCTTTAGCGTCTTCTTTCTCTCTCTCTCTCTCTCTCTCTCTCTCTCTCTCTCTCTCTCTCTCTCTCTCTC
>PKML01043759.1:65776-180489 GCA_002933935.1 Eutrema yunnanense
CTCTCTCTCTCTCTCTCTCTTAGATCTCCCTTGTTTCTTTCTCGAGAATCTCTAGTATGTTCTCTTTTTTTTCACCTTCATGAAAGATAAATTCCACAATAGATATGTTTAGTCTTGTCTCCTTCAACTTCTCATCTCCTCTTTTGTTCTCTTAGTTTACCTTCAAGAATCTTGGCCATCTCTTCCTTCGCCTTCTTCATATCAATCACACATTTTTTTCGCCATCAAAACAGCTTCATCATTTCAACCACTATTTCCTTGTATCTTCCGTGCACAAAACCACTTATTTAAATTGTATATCTACATTTTAAAACAAAATCACAGCAAAAATATAATTATCATATCAACTACATTATAGTATCATATATAAATAAAATGTTATCATATCTGTGTTACCTCCGATTAATAATATTTATAAAAAAACAAAATCCTAAAATATAGTTTTCCTCCTCTTTTCCTTATTCTTCTTCAACATCTTACTATTATTCGTTCTCTTTTTCATCGTCTTCGTCTTCTCCGAGTTGTTTTAATTTCATCGTCTCCATCTTCTCCGACTTCTTTTTCTTTTTTCTTTCTTTCAGTTTTTCTTCATCTTCTTCTTCCTCTTCTTCTTTCTTATCCTTATTCATCATCTTCGCCTTCTCGACATCCTATTATTTAAGTTTTTCATCGTCTTTTACTTCTTCTGCTTTATCTTCTTCATTTTCTTCATCTTTCGGTTTTTCTTCTTCTTCATAATTTTCTTATTTTTTTCTTCGTCTTGAGCTTCTTCTTTTTCATAATCTTCGTCTTCTTCGACTTCCTCTTCTTTTTTTTTCTTCCGGCTTTATTCATCGATCTTCTTCTTCTTGTTCTTCGATCGACTTCTCCTAATTCATTGCATTTATCTTCTTCTTCTTCCCATCATCCTTTTTACATATTCCTCATCTTTTCCTTCTTCTTCTTCATCATCTTCGACTTCTACTTCTTCTTCTTTAGCGTCTTGTCTTCTTCGACTTCTTCTTCTTGTTTTTCTTTCGGTTTTTCCTCGTCTTCTTTCTTCTTAATTTTCTTCTTTCTATTACTCTTACTTATCTCATCTTCGCCTTTCTCCTCCTTCTTCTTCTTCATATTAATCACATATTTTTTCGTCATAAAAAAATCTACATCGTTTCATCGTAGCTATGTACTGGTTTTCTTCTCCGACTTCTTCTTCTGATTATTTTTTTTCTTCTCCAAATTCGTCATTTCATTTTTTTTTGTTCACCGTCTTCGTCTTATCCAACTAATTTTCTTTTCATCTTTTTCTTCATTGTCTTTGTCTTTTTTCTGCTATCTCTTCTTTATCTTTTAGTTTTTCATATTCTTCGTCTTTTTATTCTTATCCTTCATCGCTTTCAACTCCTACTTCTTCTTCTTTATCGTCTTCGTCTTCTTTGACTTCTTAATTTTTTTCATTCAGTTTTTCTTCGTTTTCTTCTTCTGATTCTCTTCGTTTTATTCTTTTGATTTTTCTTCGTCCTCATCTTCTTTGTTTTCTTTTATCGTCTTTGTATTCTCTAGCTTCTTATTCTTCAACATCTTCTACTTCTTCTTCCTTTTCTTTGTCTTTCGGTTTTTCTTCTTCCTCGTATTTTCCTTCTTTTATTTATTTTTTGGAAGTTGTCAGACATATATTTTCACATTTTTTATGGGCTTGACTATCTTTACACAAACGATCAGTTTCAAAGAATCTTGCGAAGTATAAGCACATAGATAACGTGGATACATATTATCTGACCGTTTTAAAATGAACCCTCCTCTTGAAACGAAGGGGAAATATAGTTTGAAATCTTAAGTAAAGTCACAATGTCTTATTGAAACACAATACACAATCATCTTAGGATACAATTTTCTTCATTACAACTGTTTATAATAAGTATAGGCCACAACCGTCGAAGCAGCAACGCAGACTTGCGCATAAAGGTTAGAATCTAATTTGGATACCAAACCTTAAATAAAGAACACGATATCAAAAGAAGAACATCGAAAGCACATTAGATGTACACGACATGGTCTGGTCTGATAAGTAACACAAAAAAGCAACTTAAATATATGTAAATGATCTCAAACTGATCAAAAGCTAAACGTTTTCATTAAAGAATATAAATTTAAAAATAGGACATCACCATGTTCTTTGTCTTCTGCCTTCTTTCATTTTTCTGGTTTCGGTGAATCAAGAATGTGGAAGACTGAAACCACCATTTGCAAAAAAATTGTTGGTAGAGCCCAATATTTTCTCCATCCACTATAGCTTCGTACTCTCCATGTTTCTCAAGCTAATCCTGTCAAATAGTTTTGCAACATTCAACAAAGACTGCCATTTGAATACTCAACATAAAAATTGTTTGTATATTTTCAATAAAAATTCCGTTTCAAGCATCAAACTCTATGGACATTAAGAGATACCTACATTACATCAAATGAAATCGAAAAACACAGAAGCTAAATAAGAGCATTTTCTTCTCTCTTTATTCCTATTATATTTGTCAATTACTGCATGTAATATAGCTATAACTCATACATTTTCAGAACTCAAAAAATGTTTTTTGACTGATGACAATTTGTGCTAAAAGCAATTAAGATTCAAGAGAACGGATTGAACTCTCTTTTGTAGTAAAAACTCCAAGACACTATACTTTCTCTAAATTCTTTATAAAGTAAATTAAGCAAAACATAAATTTGCATTCTCCAAAATATTAATCTCAAGCAAATTTTTATGTCCCAGACTTATTAGAAGCAAACTAAGAGAAACCAGAAACCATCAATTCTTTCTCTAACCTGAAATTCGTTGAAGTCCATGTATGTCCTGCATGAGTTCATCTTTGACTTCCTCTCCATAGCCTAAGACACCAAGAATCCACAAACTTCTGTGTTTCTACCACATTTGTATCTACGCAAACCAATTGCTGTTCACTGTAGCTCAAACATCTGGTTGAGCTAACCACACCTTTCTTTACAATCCATTTGCCTTTCCCAACCACCATGCATCAAAATGGCTTCTCTAAGCATCCCAACATCAGAACCAATCCCATTATCACTAACCTCACCAGCTTTCTCTCCATAGAACCATCCCTCGATAATTTTCAAAGTTTCTTCACAAAGGCAGCCAACATATTCCCTTAATTTATGTAAATATCTATAAACCATGTTATCTCGGCCATGGCAACACTTACTTTCAACAAAGTCGAGATCTCAGCCTCCATTCAGATTTTTTTTTATCATAAATTAAGAACGCCAATATTCCTACAAACAGTCTAACATACCTTTAAAGTGCATAGAAGAGTCAGCCAAACTGGCCATCGTACAATATGAAATACAAATATATGCACATAACTCAAATTACAGAAGCACTAAAACAAGAGAGGAAAAAGTGGTAGAATCATATGTCTAAGTAAACACCTCTCTAGTACAAAGACATCATGTAATATTTCGTTAGTGACCACATCAACCATATGATGAGAGTCAACGGATAGAGATGAATTAAATTCTACCAGGAGAGAAAAGTCGAAACCGTACCTCTCGTGATCATCTTCGAGGCGCAAGGAAGTTGACATCCTGAAACATATACTTCATAGCTACCATTATCACTAAAGCTTTCATATTGAAAGCTTAGATAAACAGGCACATGAACCGCGATAAAAATTTGAGTGACTTCTGAGCAATAAACAACACATAAAGGAGATTAAAATTAGAATTTGTTCATTCTAGTTTTACAACTGAAATCTTTTCACAAAAGGTCATAAGCTTTGTTTAGCGTTATATTTAAGATTTTAGAAATTCAAGTCTCAGCTTCTAAAGATAAGGAAAACACTACTAATACATCACCATCGCGTTCCATTGAGCCTTGGACCTGTGGTGGATAAAAAATAAAATGTCAATCGTAGAACAAATGTAACATGTAGTCCTCTTACGGACTCAACAAAAGAATGCAACAAAAATTGTAAGACCAGCTGGCAGAATATAGAAATTTTGGTAAACCAATTTTTTTAAGCTACTTCAATATTATCCAGAGGAGAAAAGTCAATAAAGTACAATGTTTGGAGAAAGAAAAGACGTTTTAACAATCCACAAAATACAGAGATTTGGTAACTACATCACTCACAGTGATCCAAGACACCAACAAAACTTTAGAAACTATAATAGGACTAAAGACCAAAATCGATTTTCTAGAAAACTCCTAAATCGATTTCCTAAAAAACTCTTAAACTTTATGGATTCATCGCTGCATATTGATTTCCTAGAAAACTCCTAAATCGATTTCCTCATTTGTCTCAACAATAGGCACTCACCTTCTAGGACTTACTGAAGTATGCGGCTAATATATTTTATAGTAAAAACAAAAAAAGATCACAAAGTAGCAGCTATGACAAGGAAACACGAGAAAATCACCACATCAACGTCAACGTCGCCGTGAATTCCATATATAAAGGCCTGGCTTAAGTCGTTTGCTATGGCTACACTAACCATCACTACTGCATCTCATGTAACATTTATCAACCCGTAAGGAACTTCACAAAAGCAAGCTAATATATTCCCATATTCCCAGATAACTCAAGCTTCGAAGCCGATCAAACCAAAATCTCACAGAGATGAAGAATGAGAAGAAGAAGAAGGACGAATTTCCCAAAAGCTGTTTCTCAATTTCTACGGATTCTTCAACCAGTGACTTAAGAGATGATCGATGGTTACATGAATCCCTGCAATATAGCTAGCATCTCTGTCCGATTCCAGATCTTCGAATATCTAATCAAACCAAACTGTATTCGATCAGGTTTTCCAAGTGCCAAAGCCATGCTTTAAAACATCAAACTCAAGCAATTCAGATTCGATCCAACGAAATCGAGATCAAAACCGCGAAAGGGTTTCAAAACAAAAACACGATAAAGAAGCCAAAACTCATCCATCCAAAATATCCATCGAAGCCATGACCACACCGTTATTAGAATCGATAGTTTCACCTGATTTCAAAGCTCCAAAGCCAAAAAAAACATTAATATTCAAACGAGAGATCTCTGCGAGTTCATAAGCTTGCTAGGGTTCCACCTAATAGTCTAATATCCACCGAATTGTTTTTCCCACGAAACCCTAACAAAATAAACGGCAGTCATATATATATTAAGAATACAAACTCTAGGGTTTGCGAGTAAATGGTTAAAACGAAAGCTAGCCCAAAAGAATCAAAAACAAACAAAATAAAAGCCCAAAAATTGATAATCGGTACGGCAAATTACGAAATCTAAAAAACTTAATTTGAACCGATAAAGAGTATAAACCGAGCTTTTACTATATATGATAAGCACAAATATTATATATGATTTTTGTACATTTATTTAATATACGATAATATATGTATGATTTTTTTTTAGTATATATTTCTCAATCGGTTATTTTAATATATGTGGGACTATATAAACCGGAAACAGAATCGAGAATATATGTGGGATTATATAAACCGGAAACAGAATCGAGAATTTAATTAAACTTAAACTAAACCAAATAAAAGGATATTTAAGACTTTTTGAGAAGGGACAAGAGAATAATTAGCCATGCTGAGAATGAATGAGAGAGCTCTATCCCTAAATCTCACTTTGCTTATATTATATATGATTGGTGAATAATACATATTTAATGTATGAAAGATTTTTTTTTATGGTAGCTTTAATCTAAAAAAATTTATAATTGAGTTACTTTTTTTGTTTTTAACATCTCATTCATTCATTGATTTCAAATCGTATACAAAAGTTGATACATCCATAACACATCAATAATAAGCAAATCCAAATACACATCCTTGATTACATAACCAAACATTAAAAAGAACGATGAAGAAGTGAATTTTCACGATGCTTTGGATACCGAAGGCTTTGGATACCGAAGCCTTACTCGCCAACGGGTTAATAAACCTGTTTCTTTCCTTCTTCAGAATCAATCCCAAAATGATGAGATCGTCGTTCTTGGCTATCATCTCTTTGATGAAACTCCATAGTCGTCTAATATTATTGATGATATTCAAGATCTTCTTTTGCACAAATTCAACGATTCTCCGTGAACATGCTATACCCGGAACCCAAATTCGCTGATCGAGACACCATATGACTCTTCGGATTTTAAACTCAATCTCTTTCATTGATCGGGATCGTGGATATCGGACATCATAAAATATCGAAAAAACTTTCACAGAGATAACGGGGTCGTCGACAACAAACCATGAATGAAACGCCTCCATAATCGGAGGAAGTTGCCGGAAACATAATTGTTTCCACTTGCAAAAAGAGACCCTAAACGAGACTCCAAAAACAAACTGATTGGACACATGCACACGATTCTCTTTTGATTTCAGATCTGCCACCGACATTCCTTGAACCAGAAACTGCATCGACAGAATGGTTTCCAGTGAAATCTCAATCGCGGCCTCCGCCACAATCAAAAAGGAAGAAAACATATCAGAGTAAAATCCTCCTTAAAAACGTGATACCCATGAAAGTGAAGCTACAACTCTCTCTTATGAAACAGAACATCACGAGGAAGAAGTAATAAAATGGGCCAGAAGAAGATGCTAGGCCCATCCCAAAATGGATCGTCTTCCTGTTTGATTACCAAAAGCATAACTGTGCTAGGGTTTCTATAATAATCTAAGACCTCTATATAAGCTGTAAGGGATACTGTATAAAGGAGTAGGCGTATTTTATCCTCTTTTACTCTCATGGTATCAGAGCCTTCATAAAACCTTAATCGGTTGCTGTAATGGCGGAAGCTCAGAATCATTACCCTTTTCCCTCAAATCTTCATATTGCAAGTTCAGTTACCTTAAAGCTCAACGAGAGCAATTACCTTCTCTGGAAAGTCCAGTTCGAGTCTCTGCTTCGTAGTCAGAAGCTTCTTGGCTTTGTCAATGGCCAAATACCGGCTCCAGCCGCTACTGTCACAGCTGTCGTTAATGGTGTTGATGTTATTACACCAAATCCGGAGTTTGAAGCCTGGAGCTGCACAGATCAGTTAATTCAGTCTTGGCTCTTTGGGACCCTCTCTGAAGAGGTTCTTGGGTATGTTCATGGTCTCACCACGTCAAAAGATGTTTGGGTATCTCTCGCAGACAACTTCAATAAGAGTTCTGTTGCCCGCGAATTCGATCTACGTCGTCGTCTTCAATTTCTTACTGTCAAAGGCAGTGAATTTGTGGTGTATTGTCGTGAGTTTCGTGCTCTCTGTGACCAGTTGAGCTCGATTGGTAAACCAGTTGAAGACTCTATGAAGATCTTCATGTTTCTCAACGGATTAACCCGTGAATATGACTCTATCTCCACCGTTATTCAGAGCTCCATGTCCCGTCTACCACTGCCAACATTCAATGATGTGCTTTCCGAGATCTCTGCCTTTCACGCACGTCTCCAATCTTATGAGTCTCCAGCTGATATCACCCCCTTCACGGCCTTTCAGACCCAACGGTCAAACTACAACAACACTGGTCAACGTGGTCGTGGCAACACCACATCACGATTTGGTAACCGTGGTCGTGGAGGTTTTTCTACAAGAGGAAGAGGTTTTTCACAGCATGTGAATTCTTTAGGGTGGAACTCATCTCTGTCGACAGGAAGGTCATCTTTCAATCGCCCGGAGTGTCAAATTTGTGGCCGTGTTGGCCATACTGCTATCAACTGTTGGAATCGCTTTGACCATGCTTATCAAAGCAACAATGTTCCCCAAGCCCTTGCTGCTCTCCATGTATCTGATGATACTGGCACAGAATGGTATCCTGACTCAGGTGCAACAGCTCATATCACAGCTACTGCATCATCTCTCCAGAATCCAACTTCTTACCATGGGCCAGAAAGTGTGCTGGTTGGTAATGGGAACCAATTACCCATTACTCATGTCGGATCCACTGTTATCACCACTCCTCAAGGTAGCATCCCTCTTCTGGATGTCCTGGTTTGTCCAAAGATACAGAAATCCCTATTATCAATATCTAAACTCTGTGATGATTATCCCTGTGGTGTGTTTTTTGATGCTAATTGGGTATATGTGATTGATTTGCAAACTCAGAAAGTGGTGACCAAAGGACCTCGAACTGATAATCTTTATGTGTTGAAGAATTCGGATTTCGTAGCCTTCTACTCAAATAGACAGGTGACTGCGAGTGAGATGGTGTGGCACCAACGCTTGGGGCATGCGAATCTTCAAATTCTTCAACATCTAAAGGCCATGAAGGAGATCTCTAGCAATAAGGAAAGCTCAATCTCCATCTGTGAATCGTGCCAGATGGGAAAAAGCTCCAAGTTACCGTTTTTTGCTTCTTTGTCTAATGCTTTGGGACCCCTTGATCGTATTCATTGTGATCTCTGGGGACCATCACCTGTTGTATCCAATCAAGGCTTCAAGTACTATGTTATTTTCGTGGATGATTTCTCTCGGTATTCTTGGTTATTCCCTCTCAAAGCAAAGTCTGATTTTTGTCAAGTGTTTGTGGCATTTCAAAAGCAAGTTGAAAATCAATACAACAAGAAGATCCAAAACTTTCAAAGTGATGGCGGAGGAGAGTTCATCAGCAATGTCTTCAAAAAACACTTGTCAGATCATGGGATTCGTCATCAACTCTCCTGTCCATCTACACCTCAACAAAATGGACTTGCAGAGAGAAAACACCGTCACTTGACTGAACTAGCTCTTTCAATGATGTTCCAGAGCAAAACACCATTCAAGTATTGGGTTGAAGCTTTTTACACCGCAAACTTTGTGAGCAATCTCCTTCCTTCTACGCCTTTGCAGTACACAAGCCCATTTGAAGCTTTGAACAAGCAGAAGCCAGACTATTCATACCTGAGAGTGTTTGGATCAGCGTGTTACCCCTGCCTTCGCTCCTATGCAAACCATAAATTTGATCCTCGCTCTCTACAATGTATTTTCCTTGGCTACCAGGCCCAATACAAAGGTTATCGGTGTTTATATCCACCAACAGGAAGGATATATATATCTCGACATGTGATCTTTGATGAGAAAATATTTCCTTTTACCGATCGTTACAAAAACTATGTCGATCCATACTCTACCCCTCTGCTCAAGGCTTGGCAATCTGCACCAGCCCCACCCCCCTTTCTCCCATCAGGTTCTGTCTCTACCCCTGTCTGTCCTAATGACAGTGTAGAAACAGACCACACAAAGGATACAGTTCCATCTATGGTTTCTGCAGATTCTCTTGCAGGTGATAGCTCCTCTGGTGAACCTGAATTATCTTCTAGTGTTCCATATGTTCCACCTCCCGTTGGTCGATCTCACCCAATGACTACTCGATTGCAGCATGGAATCAGGAAACTCAACCCACGGTATGCTTTGTTCACTCGAACTGATCTTCCAACAATACCAAGAACCATAGAATCTGCTCTCAACCATGAAGGATGGAACGATGCCTGTCATGACGAAATGGATGCACAGGAACAAAATGGAACCTGGTCTCTGGTTCCCATTCAGCCGAACATGCATGTTCTCGGCTGTAGATGGATTTTCACAGTAAAGGTCAAAGCAGATGGATCTCTCGACAAGCTCAAAGCTCGCTTGGTCGCCAAAGGTTTTGCTCAAGAGGAGGGTGTTGATTTTGTTGAAACTTATAGTCCTGTTGTCAGAACATCTACCATAAGAGTGGTGCTCAATGTTGCGGTTTCAAAGGAATGGTCTATACTTCACCTTGATGTGAAAAATGCATTTCTGCATGGTGAGATTCACGAAGAGGTTTTCATGGAACAACCCCCCGGTTTTGTCAATTCTGCCTATCCGACTCATGTCTGTAAGTTGCATAAGGCCTTGTATGGCCTTAAACAAGCCCCACGAGCTTGGTTTGATAAATTTACCAACTTTCTCCTAGAGTTTGGGTTCACATGTAGCAACGCCGATCCCTCCCTCTTCACGTATCACCACAACAATCAAACTTTGGTTCTCATTCTCTATGTGGATGATGTTCTTCTTACTGGCAGTTCTCCGAATATCGTCCATTCTCTGATTCAAGAACTCAATTGCCGGTTTGCTATGAAGAATCTTGGATCACCATCATATTTCCTCGGGATACAAATTCATACACATGCGAAGGGTCTGTTTCTCAATCAGTCAACGTACGCAGAAGAGATTTTGTATGAAGCAGGCATGGCAGAAGCAAATCCAGTGCCAACGCCACTGCCACTCAGGCTTGATGATGCATACCGTGACACAAATCTATTTTCAGAGCCCACTTACTTCAGAAGTATTGCCGGCAAACTTCAATACTTGACTTTGACGCGACCTGATATACAATTTGCTGTTAATTTCGTGTGTCAACGGATGCATTCTCCCACTATGTCAGACTTTGCCCTTCTCAAGCGAAAGCGAATACTCCGGTATATTCGCGGCACATCTGCATTTGGTCTCTTCCTCAACAAAGACATCTCTCTTCCCATCACCTCTTATAGTGATAGTGATTGGGCTGGTTGTCAAGACACTCGCAGATCAACCACAGGTTTTTGTGTTTTCTTGGGATCGAATCTGGTCTCTTGGTGTGCCAAACGACAACCTACCGTTTCTCGATCCTCTACAGAGGCCGAATATAGAGCTCTTGCGTACACTGCTGCTGAGTTAACATGGATCAATTACCTTCTCCGAGACTTGTCTATACCACAACCAACACCAGCTCTTTTGCACTGTGATAATAAGTCCGCGATTCAGCTCTCTGCTAACCCAGGATTTCATAGCCGCTCTAAACATATCGAGGTTGACTACCATTATATACGAGAACGGGTGGCGCTTCGTGTAATTGAAATTAAACACATTCCAGCAGCAGAGCAACTAGCAGATATCTTCACGAAATCTCTTCCCAAGAAATCGTTCACGACGTTACGGACCAAACTTGGTGTTGGACGTCTACCAAGCACAAGTTTGCGGGGGGATGAAAGTGAAGCTACAACTCTCTCTTATGAAACAGAACATCACGAGGAAGAAGTAATAAAATGGGCCAGAAGAAGATGCTAGGCCCATCCCAAAATGGATCGTCTTCCTGTTTGATTACCAAAAGCATAACTGTGCTAGGGTTTCTATAATAATCTAAGACCTCTATATAAGCTGTAAGGGATACTGTATAAAGGAGTAGGCGTATTTTATCCTCTTTTACTCTCAACCCATCCAAAATTATTGTAAGAAAAAGAAAAATGAAATTGAAATTGAAGAACTACAGAGCCACCGGCAAGAGCCGGCGGCCCGAAACCGGCAAGAGAAGTTACAAGTGTTAGTTATGATCGCCTTTTTGATCGCTGGGAGAGAGAAAATAATTTTTTTTTTATTTTATAGCAATTGAGTTAATTATTTTAATGAAAATACACAATTCAAAAATTATAGCAGTGTAAATAAAAAATGAATTGATTATCGACGGTCAATAATTTTTATCTGATATATTTGTGTGTGTGTGTTTTTTTTTAAAAAAATTGTTAGTTCATTGTTGTTTGTTTTTTAAAAAAAAAATTTTGTCAACTTATATAAAATTCAAATTACATAAAGTACATCAAATATAAAAATTACAATACAATAAAACAACGAAAGTGAATATGATTGATTCTTTTCTTCGACAAATTTTGCTTGCAATTAGAGTATCCACTCTTTCCTTCCTTTTAATCACATTCGATCTGATGCGATTTTGTTATTTGGCTATTGTCCATCCTTTTCCTTGTTGTATTACATTGACTCATTCCCAATTAAGAGCTGAAGATGTTCTTCGAACAAGAACTCAATTTACTGATTCTTTCGATAGAAAAAGATAACGAATGTACGAATGTCGCCATACAACAATGAGGGTATTGCTCCAATCCACCGTTTCCTCCATGGCGGTTTTCATGGTGTTTGTTTCCATAAAAATGCCATATCTGGCAAAATAAAATCTCCAAAAAAATCGTCATAGAATCATCAGATCTAAAAGATTCTTCCGTTGACGGCGTGCTCTCATTATTTCCCCAAATTCCAATGATGCATGGGTCGAATACTCAAATTACATCTCTAAACCAAACGGTGGATTCAAATTGATGTCATCGTGCAATGGGAGTAAGCTCACGTTGGAGATGTATGCGTTGTGGTTAATAGAAAGAAACTAGTCCACACCGCATGTAAGAAAACCCCCGTTGAAAGGAGTTGAAGAAACCAGATTAGTAACCGGTAGAAAAACACCCAAAAATTACTATATGGATGCATTTCGATGAATAACACCACCATGAAGATGATGATTATGATCATCAGAGAGAGATCATAGAACTGATCGAGTATTATGTCTCACCGATGGCATTGGATATTGTCGTTCGTGATTATCGTGATGATTTGATCATCGTTATGTAGACATTAGAAGGAGAAGGAGGACAGTGATCGAGATCTTCGATGCCGGCCGACGAAGAGTACAGATAACTGCATTCGACGCTAGTCGGCGAAGATTGCAAAAAAACGAGATAGAAAAACGGTTGAAAAAATCGCTCTGGCGATAGTCTTTGAAAACCGTCGGAGAAGAGAATATTTCTATTGTTTGTTTTTTTAATGTGCACGTTTTTAAAAAAAAAATTATGAATATATTTTTGTCGTTTCTTTGTTCATCTTTAGCTTATTTTTCAAAGTATACTTACAGTAGCCTCTTTTTTTGTGGCAAATTAAATTCTTTAAATTCAAATCAAAACTATTCTGGTTGGCTTTCGAATTTTGAAGAGAGTCCCAACTCCCAACTCTAGTGACGGCTTAGGGCCAAAAATAAAAAAAACTTTAGGTATAATATTTTTAATTATGTCAAGTGTAAAGCCTTTTAAATTACAGTCTATTGTGTTTCTATTGACAGAAAAATTGATGGACACGGTAATTTTCCTAGCACAACTGATGAACCATTTTACACCGACCTTTTTCCTTAGATAAGATAACTAGACATATATATTTTTTTTTTTTTACAAACTCTAGAGGATCATATTTCAAACGAGCATTTCATTTTTCTCTACTAATAATTGTTTTGAAAACCATGTTGTTTAACGGTTACAAAAAATTAATGCGATAAAGTTGGACCAGCCCTAGATCCCAACTTTGTGACTATAAAAACGAAACCCTATTGAAAACATAGAACAAGAGCGGCTCCTGAAACAACTCCTGTAGCAACTAGAATCACAGCATTTGCTATTTTGAGGCCGCCACTTCCACGGGAGAGTCTCTCGGAGATCAGTTTGCAGGACTTGTCAGCTTTTTTGTAAAGAGAACAATTGGCTCCTCCTTCAGTGAAGGCTTTTTCGTTCTACAAACATCGCAGGTGAGGTCAGAGATGAAAATACAACTGAGCGGAGGGTAAAATTAGTTATAGCTTAGAAGAGTAAAGAGATGCAATACCTTTAGCTTGAAGCTATTCATAGTTCGATTGACAGTGAGAATATCCCTTGGTGATGATGATAGTTTGAGGGAATGATCCTTCCATTCGTCTACAAGCTTTTTAAGAACAGCAACGCTAGCTTCTAGATTCTCCTTATAGAGAATATCCCATTGCTTAAAGCAATCAATGTTTTCGGTCACAGACCAGATAGCGATTGATGTAGCTTCCTTGGCTAGAACAGGATTTCCTGTAACAACAGTAACACATTAGAACTCCATTTGGAGAAGAGAGAGGGAAGCAGAAAACTCAAGGATTCAAAGTTTCGTTTGTTACTAACACCTTCTCCAGCTAATTTCAAGGAAAAAGTGAATATATGTTTCACTGTGTTTCTTCCTGTTGCACTCTCTGGTGCAAGAGCCACTTCCTTCAACAAGGGATAAATTGCCTCAAACCTTTCTGTAGCCTGTGCGCATACAGAGACCATGCTTGTGATCAGAATCGACAAACGCATCAAGATTTTGTTTTATAAATTCCAATACTACTACTTACCTTTACTCTTGCGGATGGAGCAGGGAATGTACGCCGCACCAAGATCTCAAATGAAGAAGGTGGAATCAGCCGCTCTCCCTCCCTAACAGCTCCATTTACAAGTATGGTCCGAGCCTCTGGATTTGACAAAATGCTGATAAAAAAAAGTGCATAAACAAGATCAAATGGCTGTTACATAAGAAATATACAGCAGAGGAGATCACAAGAAAAATTTGGACTCACATCTCAATAAATCGCAGGATGAGATCCATTGACTGAGGGCTGCACAACTTCTTATCACCGACTAGTGGTAACAAGTTATGCGCCCATGAATACAAGCCAGCAGATAAATCACCTTGGAAGGCCTGTCACCATTTTACAGTTCAAAAAACTTTAACAAAAACACAAATTTCGACACTCTTGATCCTAGTTCTCATAAGGGGAAAAAAAGATCACAGTAACCTGAGACATCATCCAAACTATAACCGGAAGCTTGTCCTGGCCTTGATACCTAGGTCTCCCCCTCAGCATCGGCAAAATAGTAGTCAAAGCATCAGGTTTACTACGCAATACTATCGCTAATTCAACAATTGTCGCCACCTAATCGTAAAACAAGTACAACATAATGGAGTTAGACAAACAAAGGTCACTGATTCAATCACACATGCATACGTGAAAGCGATAAAATTGATGCATTTTCCAAAAGTACCTGAGATTCGGAAGAAGTATGTTGTGCACCTTCGGCATCTCCTTGTTGTGCTGCCCAATCAGTGAGAATGCGATCAAGCGCCCACGTTACGAACTTCCAGTGTGTCGTAGTTTGAAGTTGCTTGATCCAAATGGTTGATGTTTCGTAGACAGGTTTAGGAATATGAGATAATGGAACCTGTTTACCAGCAAGGAATCAGCTTCAAGAATCTAACCTAGACTTTTTTTTTTTTTTTTTTTTTTTTTTTTTTTTTTTTCTAACCTAGACTTTGATTTGAAAATCTCACAAAAACGTAAAAGAAATGGCTCACATCGGACAAAGGAGATTCCTTGAACATCTTCAACCATTGGAATGATACTTGGGAAAATGCTGTCTCAAGGTAAAAGTAAAATCTCCAAAAGTCGAGCTCCGGCACACCCTGTTAACAAACAACGACAAAATTTTGATTTGTGGATTATCGATTAAACAAATCGAGTCGAATTTCACATCCCATTCACTTACCTTGAGTTCGTCGAGGGAAGCCGCAAGATGTGAGGGATCGATCTTTGCCGCAGCTTCGGACAAAGACTCTATCGCCTTTTCAGTTTCCTCCGCCTTCGGATTCTCATTCCTCGCCGCACCGACACCGTTCGATTCATCGGAAGCAACCATCAGATCAGCCTGTTTTTTCTTCTGACGGCGCTTCCGGTACGCGACTTTCTTCCATCCATGGTAGTCGCGGGAGTTACCAGTAGATTTGATCAGATCCATTAGGTTTTCTAACGATTCTCGCTTTTTTCCCCCTTTATTTGTCGATAACTCTCTCTCTCCGGTGTGGGGGCCCACACAAAAGTTCGTTATAGGGCCACAACTTTTTCAAAATGAGGCTTATCGTTTAACATTTTTGTTCAGATTATTTGTTTTGAGAAATCCATGATATTATTTTTTTTTTTTACTATCACAAGAGAAGTTCAATTATTTGAATATCTCTATTAATAGACGACAAACAACAAATCACTCCCTATGTTTCATAAAGATTGTCATTTTGACACATTTCACACATATTAAGAAAACTATTAAAAATTTCATATTACTTTTTATTAATACACTAAACAATTTTTCTCTCTCCATTAGATACATTAAAACAATAAGGTTAAAACTAAAATTTTATTCAAAATTTTGAATTGAAAAATGTAAAACGACACTATTTGTGAAACAAAAATAAAACTTTATAAAACGACATTTTTTTGTGAGACGGAGGGAGTATTACTAATATTTACTACCGAATTGCAACATGTACAATTTGAAACCCATGTACGTAAATCTTATTATATAAAGCTGGATCGCCTAACACGTAGGATAATTTTTATTCACGATATCGTAACATGTATCATCATTTATTAGGATCGTGACATGTGTTAATGTAATTATATAAACATCAATAATTTTATAAGACAATTATATCTTTTCTATTTCAATTATTTTTTCTTATTTGCAATGACATTTTATGTAATAACTTGCAAAACAAAATTTATTTTCAAAAATGTATTTTTAAATAATATTATAGGGATGTTATAAAATGATAAATGAAAGAAACTGAATACCATGGGTAGCATTGGTGAAGGCGACACTACTAGCTCTGCAAGTGTCTTATACCGTCATTTTCTTCTGTTTTTTTTTTTTTTTAATTATACATCATGGCATCCATCATCACACAAAAAGAGTTTTGGCTGGTAAGTAAAGACAACATCTGATCTTTTAAACGCTGGGAAAATTTTGCTGTAGCCTGAACAAAGAAATGAACTCATGACTTTATGCATTCACTAACTTCTAAATTGAAAAATAGGGAAAACCCTACGGAAATGACCCAAGCGTGGGCGAATTTCGTTACGGCGCCTTCAACAACGGCTCACATGCCACAAAGTAATAGATTCACCAGTCGACATCTATTTTGGGGAAAGTTGAATCATTCATCGCTCCTTCGTAACCCAAAAAGATTAAAAATCGCACCATATCGTAAGATGAAGAGGAGAATTAGCACGAAGCAGTATACCCTGACCCAATGTTCCTTTAAGGTCTCGTACGACTTTAAGAGCTGCCTGCCAATGATCCTCCTTCGGGTGTTGCATAAACTGAGATAGAAGATGAATAGCATAAGATAAATCAGGTCTCGTAACACCAAGGTAGATAAACTTGCCTATCAGTCGACGATACCGTTCTGGATGTTTAATATCATCACCGGAAGCAAGAGCGAGACGATGATTTTGGTCGATTGGTGAACCTGCTGGTTTGCAGCCAAGTAGTCCAGCCTCCGTCAAGATATCAAGTGCGTATTTCCGTTGACATAAGTAAATCCCAGCCGAGCTCCGAGCAACTTCAATTCCCAAAAAATATATAAGGAGCCCAAGGTTCTTCATATGAAAGCATGAGGACAAATAGTCTTTGAACTTCTCAATAGCTTCGATGGTATTTCCGGATATAATCAAGTCATCAACATATACCAAGACTTGAATATTAACATCGGGTATGATGAAACTGAATAGAGAATAGTCCTTCTTGGACTGTTTAAAACCGTAATCGCGAAATACCGTTGTCAATTTTGCAAACCAACAACGAGGTGCTTGACGTAAGCCATAAAGAGATTTTCGAAGACGGCAAACTCTAGTTTCACCCAGAGATGCAAAACCAGGAGGAAGCTTCATCCAAACTTCTTCTTTAAGATCCCCATGTAAGAAAGCGTTGTGTACATCCATTTGATGGACTTCATAGTCCCGTTTGGCTGCAACGTCGAGAAAAATACGAACAGTGTCCATTTTAGCAACATGAGCAAACGTTTCCTCATAATCAATACTTTCAACCTGATTATTTCGAAGAACAACTAGTCGTGATTTGTATCGTTCAATGCTACCGTCAACCTTAAGCTTAATACGATACACCCATTTGCAGCCTAGAGCCTTTTTGCCTGGCGGTAAATCCTCGAGATCCCAAGTATGATTGGCTTCACGTGCGCGAACCTCATTGCCCATTGAATCGACTCAAACGTCAATCTCCATAGCTTCTTTAAAAGAAAGAGGTTCAAAAGCGGTAGTCAAAGCAACAAGGTAGTTCAATGATTAGGTGAAAAATGATCACAAGAGAGAAAATCAGAGAGAGTATAGGCCTTACATGAGGTCACTGATGAGGCGGTTGAGCTAGGCGAAGGACCAGGGATTGAGATTGTGTTCACGACAAATCCAATAAGTTTGATCGAAAGAATTTTTAATCGACAACCACAACCAAGTAATTTGGGCTCAGATTCTTCAATGGTGGCAATATCAGAATTTAAGGTTATAATGTTAGAATGTAAAATCTCTCAAGGTTATAATGTTCTTTCTTATTTATCTTGACCTCTAGGGTTCAATATTAATACAAGCTTGTACAAGAAAAGGAAATATAAAGAGATATATATATACAAATAGGAAAATATCTATATATCGAGATATACGAGTATATCTCTCAATACGAGTATATCTCTCAATAGTTTTTATTCTTATTTTATAATATACTAGATAAGTACCCGCATATATGGGAATTAGAAATTTAATATTTTATAACCCGTTAAAAAAAAATTAAAGACGAAAAAATGGAAATCAAAATTAGATCATCCATGAAAATATATAATACATAAATTTAGAAACAAAGTTTACGATGAAATAAATATATACCTTGAAAGAAAATTTTGGTGAAGAGATGCAGTAAATAACTTTGGATACGATTATTGGACTTTTAATATTTTGGTATGTAATTGACACACTACCAAATTGTAGTGTATATAGAGGTGAAAAATTATAATTATTTTCTTTTTATGATTAATTTCCTTTTATGATTAATTTCTTTAATCTAAATGGAAAAACTAAGAAAATTTTTTTTTAATTAATTTTACCTTTTAGGATAAATTTAATTTTAAATTTTAAATTTTATTTTTTTAGTAACTTTATCTTTTAAGATTAAATTTTGGGTGAATTGCAACAATATTATGTTTGGGAGAGCTAATTAGGTAACTACCATAACAATGCAGTCAATTAACTTTCTAGCAATAGTCAACTGTCCAAAATAAGGGGAATTATCAAAAACACCCTTGCTCCCTTATTATCTACAATACTTTTTGGCTGACACATTCTCTCTCTTTCTCTCTTTCTCTTTCTTTTTCTCTTTCCTCTTCCTCTTTCTCGTTTCCTCTTTCTCCTCTCCTCTTTCTCTTTCTTTTTTTCTTTCCTCTTTCTCTTTCTCTTTCTCCTTTCCTCTTTCTCTTTCCTCTGGTTCAGCGACTCGCCGGCGAATTATTATTCTTACGCGAAGCTTTTGTCCTTTGGCTTAACGGTGGCCATGGCTACTCGAATCTCAAATATTCACCAGGTTTAGAGTAAATCTCAATCGGGCCAAGACTGAAGAAGCTGCCACGGACTCTCCACCACCTCCTAGCTTCAATTCCATTTCCAAGCTGCTCTAACTTACATGAAACTGTAATTAACTATTTTTCAAAATAGTTACCTACTGTATAGTTAACTAGTATAGTAGTTAATATTTAATACATTATATAGCAAATAGTTGGCTATAATAGACAATTATTATAAAGATAATTCACTATATAATTCGTTTTTTTGTCATATAGTCAATTATTAGATAACTATGAATTATAATTACAAATAATCGGTTATATTTTCACATGTAGTTAACTATATACCCCAAATAGTTAACCATAAATAGTCAAATACTTTTATGTAGTTAAGTATTTTCACATATAGTTAGCTGCTCCAAACTTACATATCCTGTTTCCTCAATTTTAGAAACCTTGCACGGTCCAAATGTGACCAACACTTGTGATCTTGAAGATGGAGATGGAGATGAAGATTGAACTAAAAAAGCAGAAGAGATATTTGTGGTGTAGCAACATTCATTAGCTATATGAAATTGTAGTTAACTATTTTTCTAAATAGTTAAATATTGTATAGTTAACTAGTATAATAGTTACTATTTAGTAAATTATATAGCAAATAGCTGACTATAATAGACAATTATAAAGATAAATCATTACATAAAGATAAAATAGTCCATTACGCAAAGACAGCTATGCAAACATAGTAATCAAATATAATAACATGGTAGTCAAACTACTAGTGTATCGAAATTAATCAACAACTATAATCAAACCGATATTGACCCTAAGAGAATAAGGTAATCACATACTCTACACAAAATGAGTATGGAACTATGAGAATAAGATAGTCTGTTACAAAAAGACAGCTATGTATAGAGTAAATAGTTTTGACTATTGACTACTGTTATGTTTGGAAGGTATGCTCCGCCAATATTGGATGAAATTTCAGATGATGGTAAGAAGTTGACTACTTATAGTCAATTATTTTGTTTGTCTGTTTAGTTGTCTACTAAATTAATATATTTGTAAATGACTTTTTCTGGTTTTGAGGTAAAGACAGTGCTTTAAAAGATTTTACTTACAAAGATTGAAAGGAAAAACTTAACAATCAATTTAATAGACTATGTAGTCACATAGAAAACTCATTACAAATGGTTCCTCCAATGTTTTGTTTAAAAGTTTACATGCACATCATAAACGACAAGCGTCCTTTGCAAATCCTCTTCCGACCCTTACTATCACATCAAGGAGTACTAGATCGCGTATCTGATGAAACACATTTTCTGACTTCGGTGTGGCATTACATTGATGATTCTCAATTTTGCTACAAAATTAGGAAGTTAATAAGTTTAACTATGAAAAAGATAGTTATTTTTCTAACGTGAATACACATAGAAAGTAGTCACATATACTAAACAAACCGAGTTTGGAACTATGAGAATAAAATAGTTCATTACGCAAAGGCAACTATGTAGACAGAGTAATCAAATATAATAACATGATAGTCAAACTACTAGTGTATCAAAATTAATCAACAGCTATAATCAAACCGATATTGACCCTAAGAGAATAAGGTAATTACCTACTCTACACAACACGAGTATGGAACTATGAGAATAAGATAGTATGTTACGAAAAGACAACTATGTACACATAGTAATCAAATAATTGGTGGGGTGACAATTTGTCACTGGCAAATATCGAAAGTAATGACCTATTATCGACAAAAAGAAAACGTAACTATCAAAATAAGATAGACAATTCCAGAAAAATAAATTGATAGCTAATCTGTGTGAATCATATAGTCCCTCACTGAAACATTACTACATAACACACATTAGTCAACTATTATACATTAACACAGAAACGAATATCCGAGAAAGGCGTCTAATTTGGGTCCTAAATGTAGGTTGGGTTTCAAATCTAGTGTAAATCTTTGAAAATCGGACGAAGAACCGGGAAAAGCATCTAATTTTGGTCGTAAATATAGTCAAAAACAACATATCTATTGTAGATCTATAGAAATCGAAGCTAGATTGAGCGATACAACAAGAGATTCCAGTAGTCGTAGATGTAGTAACCCTAAAAACTACATATCTATTGTAAAGAGACCCAAGTGCGAGCTAGATTGAGCGATTCAAAAAGAGAGCCACTGGAATGAAGGCATATATATATATCAGATTTTTGGATTAACTAAAAAAAAACGATGGGGAAGCAAAAAAACCAGTTAGGTGTAGGGGACGACGTTGAGAAAGACGGATGCGTCGCCAGTGTAATGAACGGTGAGAAAGACGGGGGCGTTACCAGTGTAGTGAACGGTGGGGAAACGAACAAACTTGTTAGATAGAGGAGTCGACGATGAGGAAGACGGGTGTGTTGCCGTTGTTGTTAACGGTGGAGTGACCGGAGACGAAATTTTCAGAGACTAAAGAGCGGTGGTTTGGGTCAACATGCATTCCTAGATCTAATCTTTCAATAGGAGGATTGAAATTGTTAAATAAAAAAGGAATTAGAATGAAAAGTAAAGTAAAGTAAACAGTTGTCAGAATATGAAAAAAGTTGAGTGCTATAGTCGATTATAGCTAACATAGTCTGAAGTATTCGATGGGCTGTTGAGTCTTTTATCATCCCTTCCCATTGAATAAAATATTGATATTTTATTTTCTTAATTTGGTTTCCAAATTCTGCTATCTCACCTAATTTCCCTTAAATTTTCAACTTTGATTTTTCAGAATTTTTAAGTTTTTTTATATTAATCGATTTTAAATTTTTTTAACTTTGGTTTTTAGTTATCAAGCGATTAATACATACTAATCTATTTGATTTCTATTAGTCTTGCTTATGTATATAACGAAGCATAATTTCCTAACATAACGAAGCAAAATTTCCTCTAACATAATTTCGATAACGTACAACATAATTTAACTTTTATTTTAGATAATGTACAACATAATTTCGGGTGTAGATAACGAAGATATGTGAAGCGGATGTATATAACGAAGATATTTTATAACATACATCATAATTCGATTACACATAAAATTACCTCGGGTGTACCTTAGTGGGTGTATATAACGAAGTTTGTTTTGTTGCAAAATTGAGAAACTATCAAATTGGTTATATCGAGGTGAGGAATTAGAATTCTTTTTCCTTATATGATTTTATTCCTTTTTTAATTTCCTTAATCAAAATAGAAAATTTTGTATCTCCTTTTTAAAATTTTTAGTTTTTATCCTCTTTTTTTAACTTAAGCTTTTAGGATATTTGTTGGTTTAATTTTTCTTTGTTTACTTTCCTTTTTAGGATGTCAATCTATTGTTTAATTGCTTTATTATAAATATGAATTTGTTTTTTTATTTTTTTTTTAAACTCTAAGATAAATTTCCTTAATTTAAAACCAACTTTTATTCTCCTTTTTTTTTTCTAACTTTACTTTTAGGATTTACACGTGTCAAAATCTAATGGATTAACTCAACACGTGTCGCGATCTTGCGAGTTACTAACTTTGAATCATTCTCCTTTATATATATATATATATATATATATATATATANGATTTTTTTTTCCAACTTTGACTTGACACGTATCGCGATTAGGTGAATTAGCAACTTTAAATATTTAACTTTATATTATAATATTTCCTTAATCTAAATTGAAATATTTTTTAAAAAAAATTTGGTTTTTTTTTAATGATTGTTATCTATTGTTTAATTTTCCTATTCTAATTAATTTGAAATATGGGTGTTCCTTTTTTAAAAAACTTTGGTTTTCATTTATGGTTTTTGTTTAATTTTTTTAATATAAACATAACTACTATTTTTTCCTAATACCTTTAAGATTATGGTTTTGTCTATTTTTTTCCCTAATATCTTTTAAGATTCATAAAATTTTACATTTATTGTTAATATTATGTGTTAAAATATCATTAGAATTTTATGAAACATGTGTCAAAATATAATTAGAAATTTCTTAAATATATGCCAAAATCTAATCGATTAACTTAATACGTTTAAAATATAATTAGAAATTTATGAAATACGTCACACATGTCAAAATATAATTGAAAATTTATTAAACACATATCAAAATATAATCGATTAACTTAACACGTGTAGCGATCATGCGATTTACTAACTTTAAAATATTATGCATTATATATTAAATAAAATTTGACATGTTTAAATTTTTTATATGAAATCTAAACATATAAGAAATTGGGTACTTTAAAAAAAATTATGATTAATTTCAAAAACATATGAAATAATTATTTATTTTGAAGAAAAAATTTGGTAAAACATATATTTCTTTTTTAAGCTTGGTCGTGGTATAAACTTTTAAGTTTCTTTTTTTCACTTTCCTTTATTATAAGTTTTTCTTACTTATTCTTGTTTTCTATTTTTATAATATAGTTTTTTTAGTTTTTCTTTTTAAGTTTAGAGTATATTTATAATTATTTTTTTTAAGTTTGGTCGTGGTATAAAATTTTAAATTTCCTTTTATCATTTTTTCTATATTTATAATTAGTTTTTCTTACTTATTCTTGTTTTCTCTTTTTAAAAAAAAAATATATTTTGTCGTGAAATTTTGTGGAATAAACTATTGAGACTATCTAATAAAAATTACTAAAAATGATCAGATGTAATTATATGAAAGTAATCAGCGATAAAAAAGAACCTTCGGTTGTATATAAGATATTGTTAAGAATGGATAATGATTATCCATCCATCTTTCACCGCCTCTTCCGTAACTACACCGACTTACCCATTTTTATTGTATGTATTTACTCTTCTCTATAAATAGAAGTACTTGTAAAAAGAAGACGTAATGAAATAAAAAAAGTGATTCTCTCTCTCTCTCGTTTACTGTCTATTTCCTTCACCTCCCTTTCTCTCACAAAACATATAATAATATAATATATATAATAATATATACACATATATAAAACATTAGTTTTATAACACGTTATCAGCACGATTGTCTCACGATCCGTTCATATACCGAAAAACACGATCGTCTTCCGATCTGTTCATATACCGAAAAAAGTTAGGTTTAATTTATGTTCAAACTATTTACGTTTATATATTATTTCGGGATGATAGGCGCTGCCTTCCCCGAACCGATCGTTATGATAGGCTCTGCCTTCACGATCATGATCATATGGTAGACTATGTCTCCTCAGATCATATGGCAGACTATGCCTCCATAAAATGAATATCCTGAAGACATTCTCAATTTCGTCCAGAAGACGAAAAATTTACAGTTATTATTATCAGAGTGCGGCTCGGCCGCCCATTATTAATTTATTATTTCGCAATAATTATTTATCGCACTTTATTTATTGCCAATATTATATTGGACGGCTAAGCCGCCACATATTTCTTATGCTGTTAATATTTTATATTCCTATGCGGTTATATTTCTTTTAAGCCGTCACATATTTTATCTGAAATCCGGGATGGAGATTTATGTCTGGCAGATAGTGCTACAACGCACATAATACTTAAAGATAAAAAGTATTTCTCCTCTCTAAATTTAATAAAAATTCCGCTGGAAGCGTGAATATTATATATGGGAATGCAAAGATTATTATGGACTCTGGAAGAGCTTGTTTTTCAATGCCAAGGGGAACAAAGTTTAAAGTGCAAGATGCACTATATTCCCCTGAATCTCTTAGAAACTTAACAAGTTTCAGAGATATCCGCAGAAATGGATATCATATTGAGACCATGAATAAGAATGGCATTGAATATATTTGCATCACATCACTAATTCCATAAAGGAAAGTTATATTAGAGGAGCTACCAGCATTACCCTCCGGATTATATTCCACAAAGATTCATATAGTTGAATCATATGTTACAGTAAACCCAGAGTTTACTAGTACATTTAAAGTGTGGCATGAAATATTTGGCCACCCTGGTTCAATCATGATGCGAAAGATTATAGAAAATTCGAATGGCCACCCGTTGAAAAACCAGAAGATTTTTCAATCGGGAGAATTTTCATGTAATGCTTGTTCTCAAGGAAAACTCATAATTCGGCCATCACCAGCCAAAATCGGGAATGAATCTCCAGTATTCTTAGAAAAAATACATGGTGATATATGTGGGCCTATCCACCCACCATGCGGGCCATTTCGATATTTTATGATATTGATTGACGCATCTAGTAGATGGTCAAATGTGTGTCTATTGACAACACGAAATACGGCTTTCGCAAAATTCATTCCCCAAATAATCAGGTTGAAAGCGCAATTCCCTGAATACGCCATAAAAAAGTTAGGCTTGATAACGCTGGTGAATTCACTTCACAAGCTTTTAATAGCTATTGTATGTCAATGGGAATCGATGTTGAGCATCCGGTCCCCCATGTACATACACAAAATGGCATGGCTGAATCTTTGATTAAGCGTCTGCAACTCATTGCTAGACCATTGATATTGAGAACAAAGCTCCCAATTTCTATATGGGGTCATGCTATTTTGCATGCTGCGTCATTGGTCCAGATAAGACCAAGCGCATATAATAAATATTCCCTTTTACAATTAACATCTGGCCATGAGCCAAATGTATTCCATCTCTGTGTTTTTGGTTGTGCGGTTTATGTTCATATAGCCCCACCGCAAAGAAACAAATGGGGCCACAAAGGAGATTGGGTATATACGTTGGTTATACATCACCAAGTATAATTCGGTATCTTGAACCACAAACTGGTGATATGTTTACGGCTTGTTTTGCCGATTGCCATTTTAATAAAGATGAATTTCCAGCGTTAGGGGGAGGAATTAAAGAAATTCCAAAAGATCTTACATGGTGCACACCGTCTTTGTTGCACCTAGATCCCCCTACAAATCAACGCGAACTGGAAATTTAGAAAATATTATGGCAAATCAATTACCAGATACGTTCACTGATACAAAAAGGATGACAAAATCATAGATCCCCGCTGTAAATGCTCCATCAAAATTAATGTTCTTGAAGAACATATTGATGGTAATAGAGCAAGTGAACCGAGAGTTCAGTTGAAAAGGGGGAGGCCAATTGGTTCTAAAAATCCCCGAAAGAAAAATAAATTGGGAGAACCAAATAAAAAGGTTCCCGGAGAACCATAAAAAGAAAAAGTTAGAAGCTCCGGAAGAGCTAGATGCTTCTGAAAAGCTAAAAAGTTCTTAAAGGACTATATGCTCTTAAAGAGAAAAATACTCAAGAAGAGCACACGATGGAGACATGTATATATATGATAATGATACAAAGCAAAATATGGCAAAGGTATATATAATAGTAAACCTGAAGTTTACTAATTGAATAAACCGGTTAAAGCCATCCCGGTACTTGCAATGATATATAAGATCATTGAGAATACATAATGAAAAACTAGAAGCTTTTTCAACTATTGCATGTCATCAAGAAAACATTAAAAATGAAGCCATCGTGAAAAGTATCCATGGATGAATCACCAATTTTTTTGGTTGAAGCTCATTGGATATAATAGTTTGGTTTCTTTAATCAATCTCCCGAATCATACCCCGAGTATAACCGATATAAACTGAAAATCGGTCAAAGATGAATGGAAAAGAAAATCATCATCTTAAAGAGGGGGTATTAAGAGTCATATATCAAAAAGATTTGATGCATAATACCTGACCCAAATGGGTTAAAAGGATATGTTGTTGGTCATTGAGTGTGATTCAATTCGAGATGGATGGACCTAAAAAGTTTCATCATCTCGAGGGGGAGAATTAGAGAATCCCAAATCGACAAGTAAGTTGATAATTTTGGTGATGCATCCCAAAATTATCACTTATTGTGTTTCGATTAAGATAAAGTAGAACATACATAAGATTATGTTCACATTCAAAATGAGCTTAAAGTAAAGCAAATCCAAGGGATTTCAAAACCAATTATGGTGATATATGATCTCCATGTTTTGACATAGAGCATGCAGTTTTGCATGCATTAATTAGTTGATGGATGAGATTTCATGAAATGAATTATTATTAAGATCCTCATGAATATGAACCTGAAGTTCATAATGAGTTAAAAAGAAAATCTCATATCCCAACTGAGCTCCGCTGAAAAATAGATGTCCCTGAAGGGCGATCTATATAAGTCTATAACACGTAAGAAACGTGATAGACTACTTTGGTTCCAAATATAAAATCCTCATAAAACAAAAGGAGCAAATATATGGTTGTTGAAAAGAGGATTAATCTCTTGAAGAGATCGTTGATATGGTTAATAATATTATCAGGTACCTGAATGAAATCATTGATAATGATAAAGAGATCTCGATTAACCATGTTATTACGGGAAAATATGGAACCAAAGATAAAAATAAATGTCGACAGTATAAACAAGATGTCGCGCGATATAAATAATACAAATGAGGATCATGAATCTACCTCTATGGATGAGTGTAGAATGAAATTTTTTTGGCCAAAAAGTAAAAAAGAGGCAATCAAGTCTATATTAAGCTCTTTTAAAGAAAGAGAACATTTTGGACCAGATGTCCAAATATCAAAAGAGTATATATTTGTCCAAAAAGAGGAATGGACAAAATGACTTGTATTGCGACTCTATGTGAAAAATCCTTGATGGATTTAACCTCTAGAGGAATTAATCCCTGAAGGATTAATAATATCATAATTATGTTCCCGGGAACACTACTCGATCGAATTAAAGAATGATGATCATCAAAACTCTTGGAGAGTTATCGCGAGTAGTATAATACAATGATATTAAAGAGTTTGGAAATACATTTGTGAAAAGGTTCCAAAAGGACCATATAGAGAAAAATGTCCCGAAGACATTTGTAAAAAGGTTTCAGAAGAAACCATATAAAGAAACATGTCAAGAAGACATATATGAAAATGTTCAAAGAGAACAACATAAAGAGATTCATCTAGATGATGAACATGATACAGAAAAATATGAGATTTCCATTAACTATGCCCAAGACAAAAATTATGGGATAGATATGAAATAGAAGATAATGATGGAATTTTCTCATTCTCTGTATCCAAAGAAATTGATCATGAAAATGATGATCAAGACTCAAAGTCAGTGTAAGAATGCCAGAAAAGGCATGATTGGGAGAAATGGCAAATGGCCATGAGTAATGTAATGAAGTGCGTGGCTGCACTCTTTTTCCCTTGCTATGGTTTTTGTCCCATTGGGTTTTTCCATAACAAGGTTTTTAACGAAGCAGCAAGGAACACGCAAAAGATATAAATCTAAAGAGAAACACATCCATGAAGAGAAGTATGATGGTGTGCGTGGATGTACTTTTTTTCCTTTGCCATGGTTTTTGCCCCATTAGGTTTTTCCAGGATAAGGTTTTTAATGAGACATCAAAGACCACATAAAAATATAGACATCTAAGAGACCAAAGGAGAGTGTTATAATTCCAATGATGTAAAGGTCAAGACTTATTTATCCGAGGGAGAGTTTGCGGAATTTATGAAAAGAATGCTATATCCATCATTCCAGGGGGAGATTGCGTCACTGTACTCTTTTTCCCTTATCGTGGTTTTTATCCCATTGAATTTTTCCATGATAAGGTTTTTAACGAGACAGTACGTAATATATTAGCAATGATGGATAATCAAGGGGGAGTGTTAAGAATGGATAATGATTATCCATCCATCTTTCACCGCCTCTTCCGTAACTACACCGACTTACCCATCTTTATTGTATGTATTTTTACTCTTCTCTATAAATAGAAGTACTTGTAAGAAGAAGACGTAATGAAATAAAAAAGTGATTCTCTCTCTCTCGTTTACTGTCTATTTCCTTCACCTCTCTTTCTCTCACAAAACATATAATAATATAATAATATATACACATATATAAAACATTAGTTTTATAACAGATATTTTTTTTGTAATCCAGTAGTTTATATATAAGACCTATATAATCTACTGGGCCTTGGCCCAGATAATTTAAAAAACTTATTTCAGGAACAAGCCTTTTAAGTTTCTGGTTTTAAAAAAAAAAAAAAGCGACCGTGAGATCAGAGTTTGTGCCTGGTTACGATTCATCGGTACAGAAACCCTCCGAGAAGTTTTTTTCAGCTGTCTACACAATGTCCGGCGAGGAAGACGCCACCGTCAGGGAGCCATTAGATCTGATCCGTCTGAGTCTCGACGAGAGAATCTATGTCAAGCTCCGCTCAGACCGCGAACTTCGCGGCAAGCTTCACGTACGTTTTCTCTTGGCCCTCCTCGTTTGCGAGTCTAGTAGTACCTTAGGTTTTGCTTTTTGTAACTACTTGAAACTCCTTCCACATATAGTTCGTCTTAATTCTGTAGCTTATTTTGCTGATTTCACTGACTCATGTCGAATTTGGGCCTTTTTTGGGAGAAAGTCTAGGGTTTTCCTTATGAATTATCAATTTTTTTTTAATAAAGGTTCCTCGAGCTATGGCGATTAGCTGTAATTGGGAATTTTGGGTTGTAATGTTTAGGTGGAGGAAACCTCAATTTCGAGAAAGTTAGTAAATTTTGAAAGATTTCGACACTCTTTAAGTTACCCACTTAGGGGTTTGATTTTGTTTCTTTCTCCGAGCAGGCGTTTGATCAGCATTTGAATATGATTCTGGGTGATGTTGAAGAAGTTATCACAACAGTAGAAATCGATGATGAGACGTATGAAGAGATTGTCCGGGTACGTGCTTTTTGTGACTCAATAGAATTTATGTTTAGTGGTTTTTGATGGATAGGATCATTGAGAGATTGTGATGGGTGAAGAATGTCTCAGACAATGTTAGAGAACAAGTGTTTTTCAGCTTTCACATTCATATCGCTTATATGCAAGTTTCAGCTCGATGAGTCTGTGTAAATACAGTTACTCAGCTGTCCGAATTGAGTCGCATTATCGAAATAAGAACTGGTTATATCCTACACGGATCTTATAGCTCTGAATGATAAGCTGTTAGATCAAAATCAGGAGATAATTTCCATGTAAACTGACTGTTTCTGGTAGTGAAGTCTCTCCTTAAGCTTCTCTGATATGCTAGTTTCTGATCTAATAAGGATTAAGTGGGTTTATTGTCTCTCCTGTAATATGATTGGGTTTTTTTTTTACTATATGTGATTGCAGACGACAAAGCGCACGATTCAGTTTCTGTTTGTGAGAGGAGATGGAGTGATATTGGTGTCTCCACCACTGAGGGCACCCTGAGTGAAAATCAAATCTAAATTCTAAGTTAAGGAAATGTCTTTAAACAAAGATCTCTTGTGATCCTCTTCTCTATGTGGGCTTTGTGACTATTGGTGTATTTTAGTCACTTGTTGTCTAAACTCAAAAAGCCTGAAGAAGCTATGTTGCTCAATTGCTTGTTTTCAATTTACTTTTGGATATTTTTTCCTCTAAATTCGTGTGATATTCTTAATTACAACCCAATTATCTGAGTTTACAAACAAAGATAAAGTTTCTGAAGAAGTGCAACAAAACAGGAAATATACAGTAAAAGCCAAAGAATCATGATCATTTACGTACAAAAAAGGAGACAGAAATTGTCTTTTTCATCTTCGTCTGGGTCGGGATTGAATCGGAGAACCCGATGATTGTGAGCCTCTGTAGTTTCTGCTTGGAGAATCCATTGATCCTCTGTACGCAGCTTTTGGTAATGGAGGCGTTGGCTCTACCGGGATTGACTCGGCAAAGCATGCTGTGTTCACACGAGTTCTCTCCAATTCTGATTGTAGCAATTCGCTTGAATGCTGCTTCGTCAAAGCCTGTTCGCCAAAAAAACAAAACATGATTTGAAGATTTGAGGTTTTGAAATTTGATCAAATTTGTTTCAAAGATAAGGAAGAAAGAAATATCCTTACGAGGAGGTCATCTGCTGAAACAGATGATCCTTGTTTGTCATCTGAAACTGTGTCTTCGCTGCCACGAGTTGGTCTGCGATTATGCCCCGGGGTGGTCTCAACTGCTTCACTGATGCTCTCTATAGCTATCTCCAACACGGTTCCTTGTAGAGATTTAAGAGACGCGGTTGCATCGCTTGTAAAATATAGATTCAGTACTGTCTCAAAATACTCAAGCTGCAACAGTTGTTGTGAAAACAGAATTAGCAAAGCTATTCTGCTTCTGTAAGATAGTAACTAGTCACTTTTTTTAAGCTTTGTTTCTCATTCAGAACAACCGCAGAGGCTTCCAGCAGTGATAGCTGAACTAACCAGACGGGAAGGACATTCACCGGTTTTAAAGTATGAGATGAAACGAGAATAAATTTAAGGAGTTCCAGTTTTACTTAGCCAGGATCTCTTATGGTGAAAAGAACAACATGTTACCTCAAACATCAGTTGGCAGAAACCATTTGCATCGATTGATCTCAAGTCATTTGATCTGTTTTCTTCCACAAGACTCAGAAAAGTGTCGATTAGACCTTCGATCAGAACGCCAAGAATCTTGTCCAGCAGGGGTTTTGCACCCGCAAAGACCTTCAGTTTTAATTTCAGTACAAAATTATTAGGGTTCGCACTAAGAACACACTTGTGTCACTCAAGAGGAAACACATTAAAATTCCAAACGTTTAAGGAACCAATAATCATCACAAAAATTCCTGAATATAAAGAGAAATACCTCTGCATGGACAGCTACAAGAGTGTGCAAGAGCTCAACAGCCGCATCTCGTATACCCTGAAAGATTGGATCACATATTTAAGTAATTATTTTCTTCATAGAAATGAAGAGGTTAATAAGTTATCATTACGCAGAGATTTCTTACTTTGACTTGAGGTGCTGATCCCCACTGAATACCAGAGTCCATCAAGTAATTTGTGGCAGCTGTTCTGATCAAATTTGCCTGAGTACATGTAAAATTCTCGGAAATTTTCAGTTCCATATCTAACACGTAGCAAAAGCATTCTTAGACTAACCCAGACGAAAAAACAATACCTTAGCAAAAGTGTAATGCTCGAGGACCTTCTCTCCAAGACCAGAGAAAGACATAATTAGATCTTGAAGATCGCTGCTGTCTTCATCTTTGTCCCTGGAAAAATGAAAATGAATCAAGTCCTTACTCTAGCGAACGTTAACACCATATATAAAATCACCCATGGGGGGCAAGTTTTGAATTATGAAACAAATCAAATTCAACTATTGGTGCTCATAATCCAGTTTAAGTCATTTAGCCATAAACGGGTATGCCCAACTTGTCTACCGCTTAGAGAAGAGGTAGATAACTATTGACGTTAAGAAAATCACTAATGACGTAAAGTAAGCAAGGACCAACCTAAACTGTAACCAGGTGTATTTGAACTTGTTGTAAAGCTCTGAAGCAAGTTCATCTTTGCAATAACCTATATTACTTAAGATCATCAACAACCGCCTGTGAGGATCGACAACACTTCCGTAGGTGTTGACTGATTGTTCTTCCTGATGATCATCGGCATATCCGTTTTTCCAATTCTCTCGTGTTGAGGTGCTTTGGGAAAGATCAGCACCAATTTGCTCCAGGTGAGCTGATACATGGGAAGGAAAAACAAATTAGCACATCACCTAATAACTGTATAGTGTGTTCATTTTCCTGCATCCATGTGGATTTGCATGTGGATTTTATCAAGGAATTATGGTAAAAAGTCGTACCAGCAAAATCCAGAAAGCAGTTCAAAAAAGCCAGTCTAACAGATATCAGGATTTCCTCAATCTGGGCAAACATATCTTCTGATTTGGCAGCTTCACCTTTGACAGACAAAATCATCCTGAAAAAGGATACACAGAAATCAATGAAGTAAACACTGTAGTAACAACAAAGAAATTAAAAGTGCACATTTTTGTGTGCGGCTTCCTGAATAGCAATGAAAAGAATATAAGGCCCATTTACTATAATATCACATGGCACACAAGTCAATTTAGTTCACATGCCACAACATAGAGTTGGTAATTATGCACAAGGTAGAACCACAACTAGTGACTATTGAAATTTTGTTTTCTCTAATGTACAGGGAGAAGACTAAACCCAAGGTATTCTACTGGAAATATAGATGTATGGAACTCCCAACACATAAAATAGCAAAAGCTGGGTCTATTACATATCCACTTCCACGAGTATAAATAAAGAGCAATAATGCCCTCTCTATTTGTAGTGTATATCAGATACTGCAACTGTTCAATATGTTTACCAAAATACACTTAAAACTTACAGATTGATTTGTTCCATCCCAGAGACAATAACTGAACGGAATGCAAGAGGCAAGTAAGAGATGGCATATGGAGATTTATTCCTTTCAAGAATAGAAACGGGTATCCACGTCTCCTCTTTAGATATTCCTTCTGTGGATGCCCTCATCCAAGAGCAGAGCCTTTGGATATAAATCTTAATGATTTCCGCCTGGACTTTTCTTAGTGCGATGACTGCCATAACCAAAAAGCATATACATCATCTCAGTATACTTTAAATTACACAAGCTCAAGCTTCAGAATAAGTTCAAATACCAGCACTGTGGGGCGCTGACTCTTTGGCTTCAAAAGCTTGGCATGCTTTTGATACTTCGTTGATGGCATCACTCATAAATGGGCGGAGAATACATGATTCATCAAAATCACAAAATGTGCTGTGCACCTACAACAGCAGTAATCATGAAAAGAAATATTTAGAACCACTTTATCGCACATATACCACAGGGTTTTATGTTCCAATATGGAGAGAAGCTCCACCGGAAAAGTCATTTAACAGAAAAAGGAAAAAAGATACCACCTTTGCTTCATAGACAGAAATAGTCTTGCGTATCATCCCAGCAACTTCTTCCAAAGAGTGAGTTGAATACCTTGCCTCTGTGACCTTCTCCTCAGCTTTATTGGCTGAAGTATCACTAACTGAGGACTGGACAGATAAGCATTTATATTCAAATCCAAATGAAGAACTATCTCCAATTCAATAAAGAAATAAGTAGGCACCAGCCACAGCATAAGAAATAATAGCTACAGAATTAATCTACTCTTGGGGCAGCATAGGTATATAAGCAGAAAGGATAGCTAATACCTTGGCAAATTTTCCACTGAAAACCGATATAGCTGTTTTCCAAAACACAGGGATATGGTGCACAACCACAGCAGTCAATCTTTTGATGTATCTTCCCTTCAAAGCATCAATCTCTTCGCTGGGAAACTCCACTGATTGAAGGTCAACTTGAACTTCATTATTTTCAATAGAAGAGGCAGCATCTGACTAAAGGATTGAGAAAAACGCATGTTATCATCTATAGAAGTGAATCCCAAATAGTCTTCTAATGATATATAGCTATTCTCAAAGTTGGACTCACATATGGAATGATGTTCTGTTGAATTTGTTGCCATTTCGCATCCGAGATGGCTCTCTCATGGGTCTCATTGCGCACAATTTCCAGCCTTGCTTCATGATCATATGTACACTTCTCAAGCAAGCCGTGGATTCTATGATTCTGGTAAATTAAAGAGCCAAGCAAGATAGCGTTATGGAGATAACACAATGATTGCAACAAAAAGTGTGGGAGTCACACACACAAGTTAAATATGTGTGTGTTTCCCAATTCTATAGAGGTGCTACGTTGAAAGTGAAGACAGCAATCATAAAGGAAACAAATGAATGATTTTATAAGCTAAACGTCACTGTGATTCTCAAAGCAAATCTATTAGGAACCCAGATACTACGCAAAACATAGCAAGAGGGAAGTAAAAGAGTGACATCCTCGAATATACCAACCTGAACATTTAGATAATGCCACACAGGATCAGATTCGGGTTCCAGCTCCAGCAAAAGCCTCACAGTGTTTTCCAGCTAAAATTAAGCAAAAATAAACTGGAATGTGTCAAGCCTGGTTTCTCAAAGTTCCCAAGAGGAAGTATGGAAGATTTCAAAGTAGTAGTACAATTATGCAGATATCAAGACCAAGGAAAAAAATTAGTCATTTTATGTACAGAAACTGGAAAAACGTAAAAGGGATATCTTTAATGGAAGTTAAAATTGATGACAGCAGATAAGATGAACAAGAGACTGTAATATTGACTTGATAGTAGTATTATGCATTTGGTGAATATTTGAATGAAGGATTGTTCAGTTCAATAACTAGTTGACATTAGAATAAAATGAATAACTGACATACAGTTGTAAAGTCTATTTTTGGATCTTCCATAGATTTGTAAAGGGTGCCTTTAAATTCCAGCATAACCTTCTCAACCTCCTCGAGTACACGCTTGAGTATATTTACCTGAAAGCAACTTGTTTTTCTATGTTGTCAAGAGCTTTGTTATGTAAGTAAATTAAACGGTAATAAAAAAAGGGATTCAGTGCTTATAGGAAAGTTGGATAGCATCTGTCTCAAGAGAGTGTGATAGAAAATTTAGGCATACATGAGAAGGGAGAGCAATAGATTTCGCCTTCTTGTATTCTCGAACAGCCAAATCATATTCACCCTTGCTAATACTACTACGAATGATACTGGGTAAGTTGAAGAGTGTCCGGAACCTCTGAAGCATTCCTTGTACAGACCTGATTTTCTCAGCTTGAGCCTAAAAATAATTGTGAAAAAGCATCAACAAAATGAAACAGAGTGACAGTAAAAAATCCAAAATCAGACCACACCAACCTGTCTCTCAAAAAGAGGCTCAAATGCAATATTTGCCCTTGATGTCACACTTTTCATACAGTTGAACAAATGAGTAGTTCCTGACCCTTCTGGGTCTTCTTCAATCCGCTTCAGTTTTGACTCAATATCTATTAAGAAAATCAATAGTCTAGACATCAACATGATAGAAGAAAAACACAAATAATCCAATTAGTGCAATAATACATACCATCAATTGTTGTTTTACATGAGACGAAGCAGTCAAAATTGTCTTTTACCAATTGTTTCCTTTGCAAATTTCGACCCTTTAAGTCACTTTTCAGGCCAAGGGCACCAGCCTCCAGATCTGCTGCACTTGTGTCTTGGTGAATGCGAGAAAGAAACAGCTTCGGATCGAAATGATCAGAGAAGTAAATCAATTTTTCTGCAAATACTCCAAAGAAGATAAATAGCATTTAGAAAAATGGAAATTTGTGCATCGGGAAAAATCAAATTTTCTTGTAAGAGCTATAATTCAACTCGAGTTGTAGGTATTAGGAAGAAAGACATACCCCGAAGTGTATTATCCACTTTCTCAGCTTTTGATGGGCTGCCTGATGACTCGGTGATTAATCTCAGTGTCTTGTTGTCTATTATCCTATATAGTACACAGAGTCCGGTATAGATAAGTTCTACCATATCAAAGTCGGAAAATAAAGTATCTGAGTGGCTTTCAAGGTAAGCAAAACAAATGAGAGCAAGTACCCTAATTTTAATGGATCAATGCATTCCATCCCACGAGGGAGTGACTGCAAACTAGTCAGAACCACTTTCTTGCCAGGTGCAGATACCTTATCCTCTAATTTCGGAACCACGGGTGCCGTTCTTGATTCCCGCATATCACGAACCCTACGGGCAAGCTGCGAAAATGGACATCTTTCCAAATAAATCCACATGATGCTATGTTTCTAAGTTGTAACATCACACTAACGGAGTTGAGTTTGGCCTGCTAATTCTCATGCTCTGGAAACAAAGGATAACATTCACACAACTCCACTAATAGTATGCCGAACACAAATCAACATATCGATCAAAATCAAACTCTCGAACTTGACAGAAGAAGCAACTACAACAAGCATAAATTCCAAAGAATCCATAGATACGTACCTCAGCTTCATCAACCCGTTTCCAACAATCGGGCTCCTCTCCATCCCAAGGTCCATCATCCTCCTTCCTGGCTCTTCCTCTCTCGCGGACATCGCTGGCTCTTCCTTTACCGGAAGCAGTAGCACCCCTGTCCTGTTCCCTCTCAAGATCATCATCCCCGCTCGAAATGCTGAGCAGTTCCACCTCCGACTGATCGTCCTCATCCATGGAAGGTTTCCTAACAGCCGCAGCAGACCTCTTCGGCTGCTGCACGAAATTGGCAACAGGCTTGGGAGGAGCAGAGGCGGAAGGAGGCTTGTGATAGGTAAGATCTCTCTGAGCCTGCTCCTTCAAGGCCATTTGAAGAAGCTCATCTTCGTCCAGATCGTTGCTGTCGCTAGACATGATTCCGGTGATCAGAAGCTCGTAGAGATCTGAGGAGCTTTGCAATTTCAAATTTCGATTAATTTGGAGATTTCAGTTTGTGTGACGATTTATTAATTAATTTTGTTTCCAGAAATATTATTTTTTAAGATTATAAAAAAAAAAGAGAAAAATCAAAAGATGGCGATGATAAGAATTAAGAAATATCTTCCGGTGTGGTGGCTTTCTTCTCTTCGTCATTCACCGACACTTGTGTATTTTTTGTAATTGTATGGCTGAATAATAATAACTTTATTTTTCTCAAAATTATTTGGTTTTAGCCTTTTTAGGATAGCAATAAATAAATCAATTTTTACAGGTTATTTGCAAATACTACAACATAACGTTTGTTCGGACATGATTTCTTCCCTTTCCGAATGGGGTATACATTTATGAATACAAAAAGTTTGAACTCATGATTTCTGGATGAGCCACTGAAGAATAAACCAAATTGTTGCTAATGCATCTATGCACTTGGTTGGTCTCGACTTCAAACGGTATCACAAGGCTCATAGACCAAATTGCTTTTGTTATAGTCAATGTGGACATCGAATCCAAACCTATCTATAAGCTATTTATCGGATCCAAAACTATTTATAACAAAGTTAAGGTGATCCGAAGTAAGAAAGACGTGGAAGAGAAATTATCATACTTGAAAATCATGAATACTCGGCTTAAAAATGCTTATGTTTTTTCATAGTCTTCCAAGTTGTTATTTGAAGACTCGGCTTAAAAATACATATGGTTTTTCACAGTCTTCCAAATTGTTATCCGATCGAGCCTTATATCGATTTCCTTTTCTCCTTGAATTTTCATTATCGTTATTGATTCATTGACCGAATTTTGTATTGATTTTTGCTTCCATATATATATTTTTTTGTTATAGAACCAATTTCATAGGTTAAACTTTATGTAAAAGCTAAACAATTTATTTTTAATGATATTTTTATTTTTAGCAAAAAAAATGCCTGGTTGAAAAAAATAAACAAAATATCTGCGAAGAAATGAGTTTTGGTAGAAAGGATTTATTCTAGTTAATAATCCGAACCAAATTTCTTTTGTAATAGAGAGACGTAGGCATGACTTTTTTTTAAAAAAAGAGTGAGAAGCCGTGCTCTCACCTAATTTGAAGGCTGTTGGTAGGGGTGGAACTATTATTCGGTATCCGATATCTGATCCGGTATCCGATCCGATCCGATCCGAAAATCTGGATATCCGAGGGGATCGGATAAGGATCCAAATAGTTAAATTTTGAGGTCCATATATCCGATCCGTATCCGAATCCGTTAAACATATTAAAAATATATATTTTATTAATATTTTTTAATATGATGAGATTTATATATATATAAATAAGTTTTAAAAACATTTATAATAACAGATTTTAATTTTTTTTTTACAAAATATTGTAAAAATTGTTTTTTTTAATTATTTTATTTTATAATTTTTATCATATTTTCTCATTTTTATCATTATTTTTAATTTTTAATTTTTTTAAAAATTATTTTTATCCGGATTTTCGGGAGGATATCCGGAGTCCGGATATCCGAACTCACCGGATCCGGATAAGGATATAAAAAAAACTCCGGATATCCATTCTTCGGATATCCGTTCACAGCCCTAGCTGTTGGAGAAGAGCGTCGATTCCAAAAGAATTGCTCATTTGTTTGCTTTGGTGAGAATATTATAGACATTCACCTCGAACTTTAAAAAATAAAAATAAAATAATAATTTAGAGATATTTTTCAATAATTGTTGAGACTGTTAAACGAAAATTTTTATGAGGACGTAATATTATGATGATTTTTCATCAAGGAACGAAATTTTTTGACGTTGGTCAAAAATTTTAAAATCGAAGAATTGAAATTTCCGTAACATAATAAGGAACAAATTTTTATAAGGAAAAAAAATTATTTATAAATTTATAAGGAAAAAAAATTATATTTTTATTTATAAATCAAAATTTCTATTTATCGATATTTTTTATTGAAATGTCCGTAACGTAATAAGGAACAAATTTAATGTAATAACGTCGTAATTCTTTTTAAGGAACGACATTTATTGTCAAATATTCTCGCTTTAATATTTTTTATTACTAATTCCATTTATAAATTATATATGGAATCAAAATCTTAGTTTTATAAAAAAGAATCCCAAACAAAAAAACAAATTCAGAAATTACATTTATAACAAATAAAAGATTTGTTTGCTTTAGTGAACTATTATAGACATTGACCTCGAATTTTAAAAAATAAAAATAAAATAATAATTTAGAGATATTTTTCAATAATTGTTGAGATTGTTAAACGAGAAGTTTTATGAGGACGTAATAATATGATGATTTTTTCACCAAGGAACGAATTTTTTTGACGTTGGACAAAATTTTTAAAATTGAAGAATTAAAATTTTCGTGACGTAATAAATAACAAATTTTTATTTATAAATTTATAAGAAACAAATTTCTATTTTTGTTTATAAATCAAAAAATTTATTTATAAATTGACATTTTTTATTGAAATTTTCGCAACGTAATAAAGAACAAATTTAACGTAATAACATTGTAAATTTTTTTTAAGGAACGACATCTATTATCAAATATTCTCGCTTTAATTTTGTTATAACTAATTCCATTTATAAATTATGTATGGAATCAAAATCTTAGTTTTATAAAAAAGAATCCCAAACATAAAAACAAATTCAGAAATTACATTTATAACAAATAAAAGATGTAGACGTCAAAAAAATAAAAAATAAATAAAAGATGTCTATATATATTTTAAAAAAACATCTAACATTGTCGAGAAAATAAAAATAAAAAAATTAACCAGCGTTACAAAACTTAAGAATCAGCAGCGTTTTATATATCTTTTGCTCAACCCTAGGGAAGCTTCACGCCGGTTTCACAAACAAAAGCTTCGCTATTCCTTGTGTTTCTACTATTCCCTCTCTGCGCCGCTCGCTCTCTCTCTCTGAAACTCGCTAACTATCGATTAATTCCTCTTCGAGCTTAAGGTAAAAGCTTCTTCGATTCTCCTCTTAGACACACACTATTGCTCTCTCTTCTTCCCACTGAGAGGTCTGCTCCGATCTCAAAGATTGATCAACCTAAATTGATTCCGTTCGATTGTAGAGAATTTACCTCGATTAGTCGGAAGAATTCGAAAGTTTTCACCAATGGGTCGGAAGAAGCCGAGTCCTCGAGGTGGTGATGATGAGCAACAACCCCCTGCGTCATCTCTCGTTGGTGCTGCTAAATCTAAGAAGAAAGCCGTTCAAATTGATGACGATGAGTATTCCATAGGCACAGAGCTCTCCGAGGAGCCTAAAGCTGAGGAAGACAAGGTTGTTATCACTGGGAAGAAGAAGGGTAAGAAAGGTAATAAGAAGCAGGATGAGGATGATGAGCCTAAAGCTGGGGAGGAAGACGATGTTCCGGAGATTGCCTTTGCAGGGAAGAAGAAGTCTAAGGCTAAGAAGGGTGCCTCTGTTAGCTTTGCGCTCCTTGATGATGAAGATGATAAGGAGGTAGCGGAGGGTAATGAATCTGACGGTGACAAAGAGGATGATCCAGTCATAAGTTTTACGGGTAAGAAGCATGCGTCCAAGAAGGGTAATAAAGGCGGTCATTCATTTGCGGCTTCAGCTTTTGATGCACTTGGTGGTGATGATAATGATGAGGATCAAGACGAGGAGGTGAACGGAGATGAGGAAGAAGTCTCTCCAATCACCTTCTCTGGTAAGAAAAAGAAGTCCTCCAAATCTTCGAAGAAGAGCACTAATTTATTTAGCGCTGCTTTGCTTGATGAGGAAGAAGAGACAGGTGCCTCAACCTCTAGACCCGACGAAAATGCAATCGAAGATGAAGAGAGCCCGGAAATCACGTTTTCGGGTAAGAAGAAATCTTCTAAAAAGAAGGGCAGCAGTGTTTTGGCCTCGTTAGGTGATGACTCGATGCTAGGAAAAGAAGGTGCGGACGAAACTAGTAAAACTAAAAGTTCTGATACTAAGAGTGAGGAGGTTGTAGAACCTGCCAAGAGTAAGAAAAAGAAGAAAAGGACAGTACAGGAAGAGGATGATTTGGACAAACTTCTTGCAGAACTTGGAGAAACCCCTGCTGCTGGAAAACCTGCTTCATCACCGCCCGAAGAAGAGAAAGTTCAAGCTCTGCCTGAGCCAGTTGCACCTGTAGAGAATGCTGGTGAGAAGGAAGGAGAAGAAGAGACTGCAGCAGCGAAGAAAAAGAAAAAGAAGAAGGAGAAAGAGAAGGAAAAAAAAGCAGCAGCAGCTGCTGCTGCAGCAACCTCTTCCGGGGAGGCGAAGGAGGAAAAACAAGAAGAATCAGTAACTGAGCCACTACAGGCGAAGAAGAAGGATGCAAAGGGTAAAGCAGCAGAGAAGAAAATTCCTAAACATGTTAGAGAGATGCAAGAGGCTCTTGCACGAAGGCAAGAAGCCGAAGAGAGAAAGAAGAAGGAAGAAGAAGAGAGATTGAGAAAGGAGGAAGAGGAGCGCCGCAGGCAAGAAGAGCTTGAGAAGCAAGCTGAGGAGGCTAAGCGTAGGAGAAAGGAAAAGGAAAAGGAGAAACTGTTGAGGAAGAAGCAAGAGGGCAAGCTTCTAACAGCAAAGCAAAAGACTGAAGCTCTTAAGAGGGAGGTTTTTAAAAACCAGTTACTGGCTGCTGGTGGAGGTCTCCCTGTTGCAGATGAAGGGGAGCCTTCCTCAAAGCGTCCCGTTTATGCCAACAAGAAAAAATCAGCTCGCCAAAAAGGCAATGACTCTGCTTCTGTTCAGGTGGAAGAGGATGTAGAGCCAAAAGAGAATCATGCAGATGAACCCGATACTTCAGGTGAAGTGGGTTCAGCAGACACTGATAAGGTTGATTTAATAGAGTCAGCAGACACAGTCGAGAAATCAGGACCTACTGATGTAGCTCAGGAGAATGGGGTTGAGGAAGATGATTCAGAAGATGAATGGGATGCAAAAAGCTGGGGGGATGATGTTAGTCTTACCTTCAAAGGTGATTTTGATGATGAGGAGGAAGAAGCTCAGCCTGTAGTTAAGAAAGAAATAAATGACGCTGTATCAAAGACACATGATTCAGGTTAATATGAACTGTAGTTCTTTGTTCTTCATCCTAGTGTTTCATCGGTTGTCTGTTTTTAACCTAATCTTTTGAATTTTTCACAGACCCTGAAGATGGAAAACCAGCAGGTACGGGCAACCCAACAGCACCTGCCACTAAAACTTTGCCTGAAGTGGAAGACGCTACACGTACAAAACGTGCTACCCGGGCAAAAGATGCCTCTAAGAAGGGTAAAGGCATAGCTCTGAGTGAACCTAAAGAGGGTGAAGAAAATCTCCGCTCTCCCATTTGCTGCATCATGGGTCATGTCGATACTGGTAAAACAAAGCTGTTGGATTGCATCAGAGGAACAAATGTACAAGAAGGTGAAGCTGGAGGTATAACTCAGCAGATTGGTGCAACATATTTCCCCGCAGAAAACATCCGAGAGAGGACCAGGGAACTGAAAGCCGATGCAAAACTTAAGGTGCCAGGTCTATTGGTTATTGATACACCTGGCCACGAGTCCTTCACGAATCTGCGATCAAGGGGTTCAAGTTTGTGTGACCTTGCAATTTTGGTGGTTGACATAATGCATGGGTTAGAGCCACAAACCATAGAATCTCTAAATCTTCTAAGAATGAGGGACACAGAGTTCATTGTTGCATTGAATAAGGTGAGACTGCTTGTCATTCTGCTAGGATGGTAGTTTTGTTCTCTGTTGTTAATTCCCGTGTGGAAAGTAAATCCTTCAACTTCCAGGTGGATAGGCTATATGGATGGAAAACATGCAAGAATGCTCCTATCGTGAAGGCAATGAAGCAGCAAACTAACGATGTTAAAAATGAATTTAACATGAGGCTTACAGGGGTGAGTTATACGTCTAGAGTTTCTTATGCATGGCTTGAGCTATCACTTGCTGTACATATTTTTCAAACTATGGTGTTTCGTTGGTATTTCAGATTATAACCCAGTTCAAGGAGCAAGGTCTCAACACTGAGCTTTACTACAAAAATAAAGAAATGGGAGAAACTTTCAGTATTGTTCCTACTAGTGCTATTAGGTATGAGTGTCTGTTTATTGTTTTCAATTTACAGCTCAACAGACAACTTATCCATCCTAAATAGTTGGTTAACTCTGGTTCTTAATATTTCAGTGGGGAAGGGATCCCAGATCTCTTGCTGTTGTTGGTTAATTGGGCTCAGAAAACAATGGTTGAGAAACTTACATATGTTGACGACGTGCAGGTCTCTCTCTCATCTCTCTTTTAGGGAACAATCTTTTCTGCATTACTTCAGCATGATAATTCTTACCCTTTCTTGAATGAACAGCGTACTGTCCTGGAGGTCAAAGTTATTGAAGGCCATGGTACAACGATTGATGTTGTGTTGGTAAACGGTGTACTTCATGAAGGTGATCAAATCGTCGTTTGTGGGTTACAGGCAAGTAGAAATCTTATGGTCTAAACCCAAACAAGTCATGCACTGGGTATACATAGAAATAGAACTTAGAAAAGTGATATTATTTCTTCTTCTCCTATTTCAGGAACCTATAGTCACAACGATTAGAGCATTACTGACTCCTCATCCAATGAAGGAGTTACGGGTGAAGGTACTTTCAGATACTCCACTTCATGTGTCTTGTTACTGTTATTCCTTCAGAAACGTGGTTCATTTAAATTGTTTCCTAATTCTTTTTCTAAACACAACGTGAATACCTGGTCTGATGTTTCAGGGTACTTATGTGCATCATAAAGAAATAAAGGCTGCACAGGGTATTAAAATTACTGCCCAGGTGATTGGACCGACTCCACAATTATCTTAGTTGCTAGCCTCTGCAGTTAAATTTACTGGTGTTTGGATCACATCCTGAATATCGTTTCCCTTTTTTGGTTTGTGTTTAAAAAGGGCCTTGAACACGCTATTGCTGGCACTGCTCTGCATGTGATTGGACCTGATGATGACATCGATGCAATTAAGGAGCAGGCTATGGAAGATAAGGACTCAGTTTTGAGCAGGATCGACAAAAGTGGTGAAGGAGTTTGTGTACAAGCGTCTACATTAGGGTCATTGGAAGCATTGCTTGAATTCTTGAAGTCCCCAGCTGTAAAGATACCTGTCTGTTATATCGCTATAGGGCCTGTGCATAAGAAGGATATCATGAGGGCGGGATCGATGCTCGAGAAGAAGAAGGAATTTGCTACAATTCTGGCTTTTGATGTGAAAGTAACTACAGAGGCTCGTGAACTTGCAGACGAAATGGGAGTTAAGATCTTCTGTGCTGATATCATATATCATTTATTCGATCAGTTCAAGGCGTACATTGAGAATATCAAAGAGGAGAAAAAGAAGGAATCGGCCGATGAAGCAGTCTTCCCCTGTGTCCTTCAGATCTTACCTAACTGTGTGTTCAATAAGAGAGACCCAATAGTCCTTGGAGTTGATGTCATCGAGGGTATACTTAAGGTATCCTATTTTTTACTTTCCTAGATTCTCTGTAACTCACACACATGTCAGATACAAGTCCTAGGATTCACACTTTCTTAACATTTGTCTTTGTTGGTTTCTAGATTGGAACTCCCATCTGCGTCCCTGGCAGAGAGTTCATCGATATTGGCCGCATTGCCTCTATTGAGAACAACCACAAGCCTGTTGACTATGCAAAGAAGGGCGACAAGGTGGCGATAAAGGTAATAATGGGATCATTCTCTTCAACAAGCTCGCAAATCTTTTGTTTACAGAGAAAGACAAAAGAGTTATTGTTGCCGTGGTTTCAGCTCACACATTCACCTTGTAATTTCTCTGGTATACAGATTGTTGCTTCGAATCCTGAAGAACAGAAAATGTTTGGGAGGCACTTTGACATGGAAGATGAGCTTGTGAGTCACATTTCAAGGAGATCTATCGACATACTCAAAACTGACTACCGGGTAAGTGGAGAAGAAGAAGTTTGCTCTTCTGTGGTTTCTTCAAATCATCATTTTAATGATCTAAATCAAAACCCAAATTAAATGCAGGATGAGTTATCCATGGATGAATGGAAGCTAGTTGTAAAACTGAAGAACATCTTCAAGATACAATAGATTCCACCAACATTCAAATGTTTGGAGCTTGAAACACCCACAGGCCTTGTTATGCCGTGTCTGCGTCGATGCAGAATGAACATATTCATCTTCCAGCTTTTAACCTAAGCATTCACAGAAGATTTGAGAGAGGTTAAAGAGAGACACAAGAGTGTTTTTTTGTTTTTGTTTTTGTTTTTGTTTTCTTTCTCCTTGAAAAGTCCTGAATAATTTTGGTTCATGAACCCGGCAAAATTGCAGGGAAACAAGAGGTTGAGTTTTGAGATATACAAATATCATCCTTTATTTTTTTTGAGAAATTTGCACATATATCTATGAGTTCAAAAATAATTTGCTATAATGCTGTCTAAGCATATACTCTTTACACAAAATTAAACCTGATTTTGCCCCTACTTTACCTACGCTTTCTTTTCTCTTATACTTTGATCCATTAATCAGATTAAAAAACAACAAAACTTTGAGCACAAAACATATTTTTCTTACACATAGCAATCTAACGATATCTATGCTTCCGGTGATGACGCCACCGGCGTCGACTACCGTTGATGAATTGGAGAATATCCCAGAACCACCACCACTTTTTGTTCGATCTCCGGCGCAACGATCAACGGCTCTCTCCAAACTTCATAGTCGCCGTCCAATTGCCCGCACAGTTCCGTTGTCTCCGCCGCCGCTTTCAAGAGCTCTGGTAGTTTCGCATCTCTCAGATCTGTACAGACAAAATCATAAGATGATAAATATCATGATTTATTGGAAAACATTATTTTAGCACGGTAACTTTCTTGTTTTACAATAAATATATTTTTATTAATAAGTTATATTATATTTTAGCGCGTTAAACAAATTAATAACACATATAACACACAAACTAAGAAAAAATATTTCCCACGAATATATATACATTAATATAAAAGTTAACGTTCAACGAATTAATTATTGCACTAAATAAAAACTTAGATATACATCTAGATGTTTATATGATACAACAGTACGAACATGCAACGATTAAATTATCCTGTTAATAAAGTTAGAGATTCATTTAAATGTTTACATGATACAATAAATATTTTAACATGTACAAAACTATTGTTACCAATCTAACATGTTTTATATCATATAATAAATATAAAATTAGATGCAAGTACAATGTTTATACATAATACAACAATTTGTAATACGTTAAAAATGTGTATACCCTTTACAATAATAACAACCGTGGTTGATTCCCGCGCCGTCATCGTTACCAGAACCATGAGTATATGGATCTCGTTAGATTGCCAGTAATAAGAAAAATAAATTTTGTGTTCAAAATTTTGTGAGATTCATCTTTGTTTGTATTTTTTTTTGGTTTTGTTGTAGGAAAAAAAAAAAAAAAAAAAAAGAGAAATGCTGGAGGAGAGAGAACGTTGATGTGTCATTAAAGTGAGGGTAAAACCGTCTTTTCACACTCCACAGAACAGTGAAACCAATTGTTTGAAAACTTTGGTTATCTACCTAAATATTTTTGAATTTATGGTTATTCACCTCGTTAACTCTATTTTTGTTTACAAGGAAAAATAATCGAATGAAGGTGTTTTATTGTCTTATATATCTTCTCTATGTGGTTTTTTTAAGGAAAACATTAACAAAAATTACATCGAATACATTACATAGATGACTATAGAGTAGAAGTTTTGCTTGATGTTCAGATTCAGCTTTAGTTAATATATTTTTTGTTTTTTCTTTTCTTTTGAAATAACAAAAAATTTATCATTCTTTTGACGATGGCACGAAAATATCTATTTCTTGTTCGTAATAACGAAAAGCAAGCTATTCCTCCTTTTATGGAGATGTGATGGAAATAATACATAAGAGATATATATAAGTATACGACAACAATTATAAAGTAGCTCTCTTTTTTACTTTATGGATGTTGTCGAGATCATCGATATGTTATGTAATTATGTTCAATGTTATGAGTGATCTATTGAACTCTGCTGGTCCATTGCTTTACTGAATCATATGATTCTCTTTTTTTCGTAATTAACATCATTTTTTCCGTCTATTCTTAAATTATAATCTAAATGTTTAATTGATTCAAAACTAGTATTTGAAAATCATTTAGCACCCCTCTTAAACTTTTAAGAACCATACATAAACTTAATTTGTGGTATTTTAATAAAATTTATATCTTAGTGGTAATTTTGGAATAAAACATAAAATGTGGTATCTTTGCTTAAAATTTTACATAAAATTAAAAGATTAGGAACCATGATAAATAAAAGCTGTAAAAGAATTCATTGTAATTTAATTATCACAATAAATAAATAGGGGAAATTGGAAAAAAGGGACAAAAAAACTCACCTATAGTCCTAATAGGACTTTCTCACTAAACATTGTCCCATTAAGACTTATAATATTAGAAATCCAGTATTACCCTTACATAATAAAAAACAAATAATTTTAATTTTCATGTTTACATAATAAAAACAAATAATAAAAAAAAACATAGTTACATAAGAAAAAGTAAAACGTAAAGTGAGTAAAATAATAACAAAAAAAAAACATATCAATAACCATTGTCCATCGGTGTCTCCGTCCTCTCCAGTTTTAGCCGACCAAAAAAAAACTTCTCCTCCGATATCTATCTCCGACGACTCATTTGAGTGAAATTTCCGGCGAGTGAAATTTTCTGCTCCTCGATTTTATCTCATCCTCCGCTTTCGTCGACTTCTATCTCCGTCCACTTCTTTCCTCATCCTCCGCTTTCGTCGACTTCTATCTCCTTCCACTTCTTTCCTCATCCTCCGCTTTCGTCCTCCTCGTTTTTACCGACCTCCTCCTTCGTTCCTCCTCATCGTGATTTACAATTCAGTAAATGTAAATCCGCTCTTTCTAGCTTCTCTTCCTGTGAATTTCTACTGCTTTGGGGTTGTTGATTATATTTGCTCATCTCTATGAATGTATATGCTCATCGGATTCACATCGTTCTACATATTCATTTGCACTGTCACGTGTTATTATTGGGCTAGCTTCGATGATGATTGTTAACAGAGAGGTTGTTGCCGGTGATTTACTAATTGGATTCACATGAGAATGAGAGAGGAGAGAGAGTTTAAGTGTGAAGAAGATGTGTTATATTGTGAACCCGAGGAAACATATTTGAAGAAAGCTGTGTTATTCACTTATTCTCTTTTCTCCTCTCTCTTTCGTAAAGCTTTGGATCAATCATAAGTTTTATTGATCATAATGAATGTGATGCTATGTTTTTTTTATTAAGTTTTTTTCTCTTGAAACAAGTAAAAATGTGGTTTCAAGAGAGAAATAATGTATAATCGTTGGTGTGTTCAGCAAGTTGGTTTATAATCTTCAGAAACCTTTCATGTTCATGAAGAGAAGCAAAAGGCATACATATCAGTATCTTGCAAAACAAAAAAATGAGATGAAAAACCCTAATATATAGAAATAACTAAATTTTTAACCTCACGAACAAGTCTTCAGTCTCATCGTCAATTGGTTTTTAACTAAAAATCTTGTTTATTTGTTCAGAGACGAAGATCACGGCCACGGTTTCGAAAACGTTGGTAACACAAAATTAAAATTATTAAGGCCCTTTTAGATAGAATTAGTAAAAAACGTTGAAGAAACGGAGAAGAAGAGAGAATAACATGAGAAACAGAGAAGAAACCGTAAAGAGAGAATAACATGAGATAAAAACTTGGAAAAAAAAATTTTTCTTATGTTTTTTTATTTTTGGTAATTATCTTATATCCTATATTTTTCAGATATTCTTAACTACTTTGGCAGAATACAAATTCTACAGCTCGTAGAACAACGAATGAACTGTGGAATTTATATTCTACTGATCGTAGAATATAGAGAAAGAACTAGAATATGTATTCTAACATTATGTAGAACATATAGCAAATGTTAGAATATATATTCTAGGTTTGGTAGACATAGAGCAAATGGTAGAATATATATTCTAGGTTTTGTAGACATAGAGCAAATGATAGAATATATAATCTACCAAAATCGTGGATCTAGAATACGTATTCTAGATTTCGTAGAACAAGTATTAAAATATTTTTTAATTTTGATTTTTCCAAAAACGATTTTTCAAAATATATTACTTTCCTTATCTGTATTTTTCGAAAATGTTAAAGTTTTTTTAAAAAAATTTAAAGAATTTATTACATTTAATTTATGGGTAGTTTAGTCAAAAAGTGGCAAAAGTGAAGAAAGTCTTATTGGGACAATATGTGAGTTTTTTTTGTCTCTTTTTTCCAATTTCCCCAAATAAATATTGTTGCTAATCCTATTAAAATCAAGAATAATCGTAACTGTGATTAATGACAAAGAAAACTTCTCAATTCCGATTATAGACACCACATCTTATTATCTCAGAAAAAACGATTATTGTTTCATTGCAATTCCATTTCAACATAAAACGTATTCGTTGCTTTTTATTACAGAATCAAACATTGCCCTATCAAAGTTTACGGAAATGAAATAAAAAACAAACCATCATCGTTTCGTACACATATCTTTACAATATATAACCGTAAAAAAAAAGGTCTCTCAAACCTCATTACCAAATTGAAATTACATCTTGAAAATATTAAAACATGACTGTTTTGTAGCTTTAATAATCCGTGTTACGTTGGCATGCAGATTTAAAGTAAAATAGTTTGTTCACACAAACCTTAAGTACTTAAGTTTCATAGACTCTAAGATCGGCAACACATACCTTAAGATCATGTCACCATTAACAATTCAAAGTCCATGTAACCCAATAAGCTTAGTCAAGCCAAACGTAACCGCCATAGCTAACCACCCTCCGAACAAAACCCTAGCCGACGACCTAACCGCGGGCGCCTTCCCTAACGCCGCTCCTAACCAACCGAAAACCACAAGCGCCACCGTAACCGCCGCCACAACCGCAATGATCCTCACTCTATACTCCTTCACAAACGCAGCCGCCAAAAGCGGCACAATCGCACCCGCGGAGAACGCAAGCGCAGACGCAGCCGCCGCTTGTAGCGGACTAGGAAGCTTCTCTTTCTCAATTTCTCCGCGCTCTCTCTCCATCTGAGCTACCTCTATGTCGTATTGAGAGTAAACGGAGACGAACTCTCCGATCGCCATACTGCAAGCTCCGGCGACCATTCCGGCGAATCCAGAGAGAATCATAGCCTTGACGTCATGTTTCACGGCGCCGACTCCCATCATCAACGACGCGGTGGAGACGAGACCGTCGTTGGCTCCGAGCACGGCGGCGCGTAGCCATTGAGCGCGTTTGGAGTAGTCGAAGGTTGTTGATTCCTTCTCTATGTCCATGTTCATGTTACGATCTTGATCCATTTTTTTAAACTTAATATATTTTATTTATTTGTGTGTAATGTTTTTGTTGAGTAGAGATTAATCGAGTAAGTGTGGAGAACACACGCCTAGGCTCAGTTCTATTTATGGAGATTTTTGAGTTTACTTTTTAGCTTGGTGGAGACAATATGTGGAGCATCACCACTGGTTTTTGTTTTTGTTGGTATTAATTTATGAAATTGGAAAGGAAAAAAAAATGTACTTAATCATTTAATGGCACTAATTTAGGGGCTTAGGGCTAAACTAAAATCAGATGCTATTACAAACTATGTGCATATAAGAAAAGGCAATTATAAAAATGTTGTTGTTTGCGATTGGTATAATAAATTGAGACATGGATTTTTGTTCTTCTTAATTTCTTATATTTCAACTTCAACGTGTAGATTAGATACTTATACTATGCTTCGTTTCTATATTATAAAATTACTTGAAAGTATGAATCTTCTAGATTAAATTGGTACGCATGGATACGATTCTTATAACTTTTTTTAACCTTCCTACTCTAAGGTCTTATCGGCATATGAAATGGGAAATAAAAAAAAATGAAGTGAAAACCACTTTCTTGTATGTTTCTCACCATTTTCATATAATTAAGTTAAAAAATCCTTAGTGAGGCCAAAAAAGGCATATACATAAGAAGCTGTTCTGTCCGCTTCATGATCAAAGGCATGCATGTCTTTTAGGGAAAAGGAAAAACGTAACTTAAATAAAGGAAAAAAGAAAATTTCAACTTGATCCATTAGTAGACGCAATCGTTAATTAACCCAATTAATTCGTTGAGCATATTTATTTGAACTTGATCCTTTACTTACTGATTTTATGATGTTATGACCATGTTTTTTTTAACGTAATCGATCTTTTTTTTTTCCTCGACAAAGAAAAGAACCAAAAAAGGAGAAAAGAAGGGAAAAGGAGTAGCTAATCAATCATACTGTTTCTATTCATTTAATTTTAGATTTTAGTAAATGTTTGACCAAAAGGTATCAATAATTGTAGATTTTAGTAGTGTTTGACCAAAAGATATCAAATTTGAATAGATTTATCACAATATTATATTGATTAGAATCTGTTTCTTTTGGGAGTTGTTTAGTTATGTTTCTGTGTGGATTAATTATACTTTTATTTTAACTATTTAGTTATAATTATTTTTTTGGGGGGGATTAACTATACTTTTATTTTTACAATTTACAACTTAAGAAGGTTTCATCAGACAAATGAACTAATAAAAGATGTGTTATAATTACAAATTGGATCAATATAAAATACAACACATATAAAAGAAAATTCGAGAGAATCACACCACGCACGTCCGGCATGCAATAGCCCTAACTGCTTAAAATCCATAATTAAATAGAACGATTAGAATATGAAATAGTAAAATCCAGCTATTTAATAATCAAATACGAATCAGATGTTTATTCACGAAACAATAAATTCTTAGATCCTCCGAAGATGGCAATGAGCAATTAGATCCGTTTAAAAGTGAAAAAACCTAAACAACAAATTAAATAGATAGTGAACAGATGAAAGTAGGGTTTCATGATATATAAAATAATAAAAATATATATAAAAGAAATGGATTGATGAATTGGAAAGCACTGGGAAAATTAGAGTGAGATAAAATAATAGAAAGAGATTGATAATAAAGAAAGAGGAAGAGTGTGGTTTCCACACGAAGAGCACCATCCTTCACCATCATCACCCACGCATCACCACACTTGTTGTACATACACACACCACCACTAGCTCGATTCATCCTCAGAATAATGTAGTCAATAAAATTAATTTAGAAGTCTATTAATTAATTGAAATTTTTGTAGTATTGTAATATACTATATATATAACGCAAGGAACATGCATACGTACTCGCCTACGTACACATATACTCACGTTGTCACAACGATTAACATTGTTAAAGTTTCGAAACATGGTATATTGGTATACACATATAAGATCCAACAAATTTCTTGTAACATAAGATATTGAAATTCTTTGATGAGGGTATACATTGCTAGGGTTTTTATTTCTTCCATCTGGCTAGGGATATTAAAATGGATTAAAACCCATGAGTTTACCCAAAACCCATAGATTGTGTGCATGTTTTTGTGCGCTGATAAATAAATGTGGGTTGAGCATGTAGTGAGTATTATTATCGGTGGGTTCTTTTATCACATAAATTAAAAAATATACTATAGTGAAATAACTTAAGATTATTTTATAAATCATGAATATAGTTTTACAGTGAAAAAAAATTGACTATTTTTTTTATTATAAGTGACATTTTAATTGACGTGATCTGGCCTATAAAAGATATGTTAATATACATATATGCATGCATGCTGCCATGCTGGTGTATATATTTATCAAATATTTTAGGAAAATTGTTCGTTAGCTACACGAACTATACGAGAATGCATGAATACACATCCGGACTAAAATAATGTGTTGATAACTACATCATCTATTGATATAGCATAGACACACATCCGAACTAACATGAGTCATGTGCCCAACACCATGACCATCACTTTCTTTGCTTTTCCGGTGTACTGGCCAACGAACTCCGGTGCTAATCCGCATTAACTCGTTAAATCCGACTCAAATTAAATAAAAACTTAAAAATGAAAACATAAAAAATGACATCCTCAGCTTCTTCTTCCTCGTCAATTCTGATTTACAGATAGGATTTTGATTCGATAGGTTCTCTCAATTTCATTGAATTCGATTCTTCCGTTCATTTAATTTCTGAGTATTGATGAACATCAAAATAGTGGGTGGTTAGGGTTTACGAAATTATCAAAATCGTTTATTAATTTGGATGATAGGTGAATTAAGAAAATCCAATCCAAGCGAACCGCCATGAGCCCTTCTCGTCACTCACAATCATCTCTCGAACTCTCTTCTTCTCTTTCTCTCCGTCCCAGAAATTTTCTAGTTTAAATTATCCTAAAATCTACACGAATTTTTCTGACGAATCGATCTAAAATCTCTTAACTAAAGATGTACTCATCCTCCTCTTCTTCCAATTTTATTTGATTTCCATCGGCGAGGAATCTCTTAACCACCACCATACCCACCGCATCTACATTCATGCTTCGCCGTAGCTCCTACAGCGTTTGTGTGTTTCACAGGAAGCGTGCTCATTTTAGACGACATAGTTGAAGCTTGGGTCTAGAGAGCAAACCACTGAACTCTTTTTTTTTGCTTATATGAAGCAAAAAGTAATGATCTGATCTTTGGGAAACCGTTTGAGATGTATTGTGGAACTGGTGGTGGTGGTGCTGATGCGGTAGTTGTTTCCGGTGACGGTGAGAATTGATCGGAGCTTGGTGAAATTTCCGGTGAGAATTGATTCGAGCTTTCTCAAAACTTTCGCTTTGGACCCTCATTGAAAGCGAAACATTTCGCTTGCCCCTCTTGAAATCGATGGTGGTCTTCTTCGCCGGAGAAGATGAAGCAGAGAACGTGGCCATGTAGATCTAAAGGATCTCGATCTCCACGGCAAGCTCTAGTGGCGGATGTGTATTTTGATTTCAATCGAGATTTCTGGAATCGAGCTTGTGAAATTGTTGATCCGAAGAACGAGGTGAACGAGATTTAGGATGTTGATTGTTACTAGAGAGAAAGAGTCGGAGAATTTGTTGTTGTTAAGATCAAGTTCTTGAAGAGAATCTATGGTTTTGAAGGATTTTGAGATTTGACCATAGAAGTAGGAATTTTCGTTGAAGAAAAAAATAATAATGAGTCAACGCGGGTCAATGCCGGAGTCAGTCGTCCAGTATACCGGAAAAGTAAAGAAAGTTATGATCATGGTGTTGGGCACATGACTCATGTTAGTTTGGATGTGTGTCTATACTATATCAATAGATGATGTAATTATTAACACATTGTTTTAGTTCGGATGTGTAGTCATACGTTCCCGTATAGTTCGTGTAGCTAACAAAACAATTTTCCAATATTTTACACTTAAGATGTATAGCAATTGAAAAAGACGACTTAAACACAAAATAAACGCTATGTCGTTGGATTTCACACAAATAGGGTTATTAGATATAAAATAAACGAGTAAATATCTGAAGATAACGCATTAGCAAAAAAAAAAAAATTCTGAAGATAACTTTAACAATATATATATAGGAAAACATTTATAAATAACATATCTGGTGAATTCTTATCGTATTTTCTTCATTAAAAACTTATTAATCAAAACAAGTACACATTCTCACATAATTGTGTTTTTATAATCACAAAATTTATAAGAAATTTTATGTTTATTGTAACTATAAAAATTAACTCGATTGCGATAATTTTAATTTTAATTGTTTGTCAACAATTATATAAAATTTGAAATGATTCAAATCCAAAATCGGATGTACTTGGTTTATATAAAAGATATCAAACGGATACAGTGGTGTACTCTGTGATAATCTATCCGCATTTGAATCTGTTAGAATTCAATAGTATAGCTTGCGGAATCAAGAGAATAGAGAAGAGATTGCTTAAGAGAATAAGAGATTAGGGAGAATAATGGAGAGAATAAGTCTCCAAGGATTGTATTATTGATACATGTTACATCTCTCTTTATAGAGAATCAAAAGAGAGCTTACAAAACCCTAAAAGAAAGAGAACTAAAGGAGCCGTTGGAAGAGAGATGAGTATTTAATTCTCATGAGCTTTTGTACTGAAGGTTCTGTGTTGACGACTGTGTCCTCGACACAGAGACTTGCTCAAGTTCCTGAAGATCCTGTGTTGACGACTGTGTCCTCGACACATAGACTTACTTCACTTTTCCTTGTTCAATACTCCCCCTCAAGCTTAGCCGTAGAGACAATAAAAAGGCTAAGCTTGGAAACCCAAGAACATCACCTCATTAAAAACCTTAACATAGAAAACCACTTGGGACAAAACCATGCTAAGGGAAAAAGAGTGTGAAGTCCATGGATTAGGGGACATGAGATCAAGGGTGTGTAAGGTCCACAAGTCCTAATTTGCCATAGATGTTGTTGCAAACCTTAAGACTTGCGGCCTTTGTGAAGATATCTGCCAATTGGTCTTCACTCCTTGTGTAACACGGCAAGATAACTCCTTCTTCAATCTTCTCACGAACCTTGTGGCAATCGATCTCAATATGCTTGGTTCTTTCATGGAACACTGAGTTAGTGGCAATGTGGATCGCGGCTTGGTTATCACAATGCATGGTGATTGGTCCTTCTTGCTCAATACCAAAGTCTTTAAGAAGAGCTTTGAGCCAAGTCAATTCACAAGTTAGCTTCTTCATAGCTCTGTATTCCGCTTCCGCACTTGAGCAAGATACAACATTTTGCTTCTTTGTCTTCCAAGTCACCAAATTTCCTCCAATGAAGGTACAATAACCGGTTGTAGACTTTCGATCTATTCTATCACCAGCCCAATCTGCATCACAATACCCAACAATCTCGGTGTTACCATTCCTTCCCATCCATATACCTTGGCCAGGGCTTCCTTTGAGATATCTAAGTATCCTTTCTACCATAGACCAATGATAAACCGTGGGTTCTTGCAAATGTTGACTCACTTGGTTGACTGCAAAACATATATCTGGCCTCGTAAGGGTGAGATATATCAATTTTCCCACAAGTCTTCTATATTGAGGGACATCCTTAAACTTCTCATCCGATTTCTCCCCCTTTCTATTGACCTTGTAGCCATCTTCAAGTGGAGTCTTGGCCGGTTTTGAGCCAAGTTTTCCAGTTTCACTCAAGAGATCAAGTGTGTATTTCCTTTGAGAAAGGAACAAGCCATCCGGTGATTTACACACTTCAAGTCCAAGGAAGTACTTCAACTCTCCAAGATCCTTGATATCAAAAGTGGTGTTGAGGAAGGCCTTGGTGAATTGGATACCCTCTTTATCATCACCGGTTATAATAAGGTCATCCACATACACAAGAACCACAACAAGGCCTTTATCACTTTTGAGAGTGAACAAGGTGTGATCCGAATGGGATTTCCTAAAACCGTGATTAGTGAGTGTAGAGCTAAGCTTGTGGTACCATGCTCTTGGTGATTGCTTCAAACCATAAATGGCTTTCCTTAGCCTTAATACTTCTCCGGGTTTACAAAGATCTCCAAGCCCGGGTGGAGGAGTCATGTAAACTTCTTCTTCAAGTTCCCCTTGAAGGAATGCATTCTTGACATCCATTTGCCATAGATTCCAAGAGAGGTTAGTAGCCAAAGATAAAACTACCCTCACCGTGTGTAACTTAGCCACCGGAGCAAAGGTATCCGTGTAATCTTCACCATATGTTTGTGTGAAACCTCTTGCTACCAATCTTGCCTTGTACCTTTCTATGTCACCATTACTCTTATACTTGATGGTGAACACCCACTTAGAGCTAACCGCTCTCTTTCCTTTTGGAAGAACCGCAACATCCCAAGTGTGGTTCCTTTCCATAGCTCCTTTTTCATCTCCTATTGCATCAACCCAAACCTTCTCATCTTTAGCCTCTTCATAAGTATTGGGAACTCGATTTTGCTCAATCTTCCCAAGGAATGCTTGATGGTCGGTTGGCAAAAGGGCAATAGAACAAGTAGCTTGAATTGGGTGAGCCACAGCTTCATTGTTGTAATATACCCGATTATCCACCCATTTGGAGGGAAACGTGGGCCTAGTGCTTCTTCTAAGTGGTTGAGCCACTTCTTCGACCACTTCTTCGACCACCTCTTCCACTTCTTCTTGTGGTGTAGGCACATTTTCTTCCATACCCAACTCTCCTTGCTCTTGAGCCTGATCTTGGGACGGCTCCCCCTCTTGATCATACTCATGATCTTGTGGTATAGTTGGGATTGATTCTTCTTCAATTGAGTTACTGTTAGATTCATCCCCATTTGCATTTCCTTGCCTTGGTGGTTCATCATTTCCCAAATGATCAAGTAAGAACCTCAAACTTGTAGCTAGGTCCGACGGTGACTTCGAGAGATCCTTTAGACCTTCCCAATCCTTCTTATCATAATATCCTTGTCCTTCAATGAACTTGACATCTCTAGACACAAGAAGTCGATTGTTGATCGGATCAAAGCACTTGTAACCCTTTTGAGTGGTTGAATATCCAAGGAAGATGCATTTGGTGCTCTTGGCCTCTAACTTGTTTCTTTGTTCACCTGGTACATAAACAAAGCACACACAACCAAAGACGCGTAAGTGTTCAACAGATGGCTTAGAGTTGTTAAGTACCTCAAATGGTGATATGTCCTTTAGGACTTTTGTCGGAGTTCGGTTGATAAGGTAGCATGAAGCTAGAACCGCATCTCCCCAATAACTCTTTGGCACATTTGTGTGGAACATCATTGATCTAGCCACTTCCATAAGATGCCTATTCTTCCTCTCCGCCACTCCATTTTGTTGTGGTGTGTGAGGGCAACTTGTTTGGTGTAGAATGCCATGCTTAGCTAGGTGCTCTTTGAATCTAGCGCTTGTGTATTCTCCTCCATTGTCGGACCTAAACACTTTTAGCTTGGCATTGTATTGGTTAGTCACATAGGTTTGAAAGTTGATGAATGCCTCAAACACTCTATCCTTAGATGGTAGTAATGTGATCCAAGTATACTTTGATTTCTCATCTATAAAGGTCACAAAGTACTTGTTTCTATCCCTAGACATGCAAGGAGAGGTCCACACATCCGAATGCACCAAATCAAAACAATGCTCATAGATAGTAGAAGATTTAGGAAACACAACTTTGCAATGTTTGCCAAGAATACATGCCTCACAACTAGTGTGATCAAACGATATATTAGGCAACATTAATTCAAGTGCTCTTCCATGAGGATGGCCTAGTCTAGCATGCCAAATTGCATCAACATTAGCTACATAACAAGAATTAAAAGATAAAGCATCCGGATTTTGTGGTGGCTCTTCGAGAACATAAAGTTCATCTTTGGATCCACCTTTCCCAAGTAACTTCCCACTTTCAATATCCTGAAAATGAACATCATTAGGACCAAAGATAGCATAGCAATTAAGGTCTTTAGTAGCTCTCTTAACCGATATTAAGTTGGATTTAAACCTAGGAACATACAACGCTTCACTTTTCTTGTTAAATAGTTCTAAATTTCCTTTTCCTTCTATAGGGATTCCATCACCATTAGCAATCTCTACCCTGCCCATAGCTGGTTCAATCTTGTCTAAAAGCTTAGGATTACTAATCATATGATGAGAAGCACCCGAATCTACAATAAGTTTACTACTGGGTTTATGAGAATAGAGAGTGATACCGGAGTTGTGGGTTTGGAATGCTTTGATGAAAGCTTCAAAGTCACTCTTCCGCACATAGTCCACGGAGGCTGCCATGGCTGCTCCTCCTTGAGGTGTGGATGTACTTGCTTGCTTAACTTCACCACCTTGAGAAATATTTGCTCTTGGTGGTCTCTTGTATCCTTCGGGCTTTAAGTGAGGATGAAGAGTCCAACACTTATCCATAGAGTGGCCGGGGAGCTTGCAATGCTCACAAGACTTTGAACTCCTCTTGTCATGCCTATCATGCTTGTAGACTCCTTTGTTGGCTGTTACAAGCTCAGTTTTGCCTCCAAAGAGACCAATGTTTCCTTGCTCCTTCTGGAATCGTGCACACACCTCTTCAAGGTTTGGCAATTTGTCATCTCTAAGGATATGCTTGATGAGATCATTATAGATTGGATCCAAGGTGAGGAGAAGGCCAAAGACTTTGTCTTGCTCGCGCCTCTCATTGAGGATCTTCACATCCGAGGTTAATGGTCTAAGCATCTCTAACTCGGACCATAGAGTTTGGAACTTCCCAAGGTGGTCGGTGAACTCCTTGCCATCTTGATGAAGGTCATTGATAGACTTCTTAATTTCAAAGATTCGGCTTAGATTTGATGTATTTCCATATACACCCTTGAGAGTCTCCCATAGATCCTTTGGGTTCTCACAATAGGAGTAAGCTTCCAAGATAGACGTGTCTAGAGAAGATTGAAGGAGACTAAGCACGGCTTGTTGATCTTCCTCCCACTTCTCTAACTCTTCTTGTAGAGCTTCTTCTAGCTCTTCATTAGACAAGGACTCCTTGTCTTTGCCCTTCTTCTTGAGGGTCTTCTTTGGGCATTCGCTTGATTCGACATGCTTCCAAAGTCTTCTACCACCAATGGCGGTTTTAGTGGTTCTAGACCACAAGAGATAGTTGTTTCCCTTGAGAATAGTAGGAACAACCAAGGGTTTTAAGTTATCAGTGACAAGAACACTAGAACTCATCCTTAAAGAAACTGAAATTTCGTTTAGGAATTTCGTCGAACACCTTGTGGGCGTTTTGAAAGAAACTGAGAATTTTGAAAGGGAATGAGAATTTTGAAGATTTTGAAGTAGAACAAGAGAAAATCAAAGAGAGAATAGAGGAATTAAGATCGTTGCTCTGATACCATGTTAGAATTCAATAGTATAGCTTGCGGAATCAAGAGAATAGAGAAGAGATTGCTTAAGAGAATAAGAGATTAGGGAGAATAATGGAGAGAATAAGTCTCCAAGGATTGTATTATTGATACATGTTACATCTCTCTTTATAGAGAATCAAAAGAGAGCTTACAAAACCCTAAAAGAAAGAGAACTAAAGGAGCCGTTGGAAGAGAGATGAGTATTTAATTCTCATGAGCTTTTGTACTGAAGGTTCTGTGTTGACGACTGTGTCCTCGACACAGAGACTTGCTCAAGTTCCTGAAGATCCTGTGTTGACGACTGTGTCCTCGACACAGAGACTTGCTCAAGTTCCTGAAGATCCTGTGTTGACGACTGTGTCCTCGACACATAGACTTACTTCACTTTTCCTTGTTTAATAGAATCAAGTGCACGAGATGAATGATATATAAAAAAAAAAGAGTAAACAATTCCTTAAATTTCACAAAAGTGAATTGAGAAGGGATCCCAATCTATGGGTGTAGACAATATCTTCATTAGTTCAGAACAATGCATGATCCATTTAAGTGTTTCTAATTCTAAATATAGTGAGAGAGACACTTGCGTAAATTTTTAGTTTCTATAATTGATTTTGCTATATCGTTTTGAAAACAATACTTACCCATATTTGAAAACATATCAGTCTCTTTACAGATTGATTTTATCCATTGACTTATAGCCATGAATTTTTTTTGTGTGTGTATGTTAGTATTATCATCTGATTGAGGAAAAGTTTCAACTTTATTTTATCTTTTTTTTTTTTACCTAAACTTTATTTTATCTTTAGAACCAGATAATAACACGGATTCTGTATGGAACAACCTGTAGTGGAGGTTCAAGATTTGACGGTTCATGCTTTCCATTTCAAGGCTTCATTTTAATGTACCGACTACGTGTTGTCTCGTTTTGTCTTCCATTATAGAATCAAATTAGAAGAAAGCTTAACTAAAAGAAAAAAAAAAGATTAACAAAAAAAAAATTCTGACAAATAAAAAATCTTTGGAGGTTCAAAATGATTAGATGATTAATACACAACAAATGGAACTCTGTTTCGGATTTTTTGTCGCTTTGAGTTACCGACGTTGTGAACTGTTTTGTATGGCATTCCTATAAAAAAAAACTGAAATAAAATGGGTCTCAATTCTCAAATTAAGAGACGCTAAAAAATGGGTCTTACAAGAATGGGCCGATAGATCAGAGCTCTTTACATTGGGCCCATTTCCCTCAATATTGGAAGACAATGAAATATTCATTTATTAAAAAATTTGTAAATTTGATAAGCTTTGTTCTTTGTTTTTTTTGTTTTGACATATTTTTCGTTCAACCACTGAAGGGTCTATTCCTAAGGGGTTGAATCAAAATGTTCTCATTTGGCACGTATGAAATTCAGGACTGGAGTGATCGATATTGAATATCAAAAAATTCGAAACGTATTTACAATTCCAATATTTGACTATTTTAGAATCTTAGATCTAACCAAAGAAAAACAAAACTGGTAGATCTAGATCGGTATCGGTATAGACAAGATTATGTCCGTATACACCTACAAAATCCCTTAGCAAAAAAAAAAAAAAAATTCACCTACAAAATTGGACAGCCGTTGATATCTAATGATCAATATACAACCCCCATATATACTAAAAACAAAATAATAATAAATGAAAAAAACTTAACTTTAAGGGAGTGTATTCAATCTAATATTTATGAAAATTTGTAAAAATTTGAGTTTTAGTGACTTTTTAGATGATTTGAGTGAATTATGAAAATTGTTATGATTTGTTTTTAAATAACTATGAAATCTCATATAAAACCATGAGATTTTGATTTTTTTTTTTTTAATTAAGAAACTCCACCAAAACATCTCCACTATTTAAAATATTTTTAATAACAGTTGATTTGAAGGTTGATTTGAATGCTCATTTAGAAATCACTAGTTCAATAATATAAATTTTAAAAAATCTTTTAAAATCTCTGTTACCTTCCACGAAAGTAGAGTCATACAAGCCATTCTGGAGACACAAAGACAATGAATATAAATCAAGTTTTTTCTGTAATGCATACATTCAAATCAGGCAAAGAGGACATCATGTGGATTGGAAGTATGGTTCCGAAAAGGAGTGCCGAGGTATACATTTATACAGTAAAACTGTATAAGGATAGATTAGCCACCGGTGTGAGGACTCGCATATATATTAGAAGTTATCCAATCTTGTTTGCTTTGTGGTGATCCGAAAGAGTTCCGCAACTATCTTTTTTTTTGCTTGTCCATAGATATACTTTCACCGTTTAGATTGTAATGATATTTTATAAAGCTTTCTTAGTTATAGTGCTAATGAATACATCTTTATCTATTTATGTTTTCAAATAATGATTTATCATATTTTGAAAGAGTGGAAATGGACGAAGGCATCACCAATGTCCTCTAGATACATAATGTTAAAAGTTATTAGATTTGACTGGTTACAGACTAACATGGTCTGTATAATTTATAAGCTAAGTATGTAACCATATAAATTATATAAATTTGATTGTACAAAAAGGACGTTACAAAAATGATGCAATACAAATTATTAATTTTGATAGTAGGGCATTATACATATTGTTTCTTTCTTGGAGTGCTACAAATGTAGGAGTGAGTTGTACACATATTTTCTTTTGGTTATTTTTTGTCGAAACTTTTCTTTTACTTTTTTAACTCATAAAATAAAATACAAACAAAATTATTGGACCCACAACAAGCAAAACAAAAATCTATTGGAATAAAACAATTTTTTTCTCTAATAACATTTGTAATTTTTAAAACTTGTTAATAATTATAAGTTACAAATAAATATCGGAGTAGTTTATAATCAATATGTCATTCAATTACATATATTTTCAAATTCTTATTTTTCTTGAAATTTTGAATAATAATAATTATTTGTACTGTTACAATGTTACCAATCGAAACTCATTTGGTACTATCATTTCGTATCATTTCTATTCATTACACTATATTTTATAAAATTTCTATTTGTAATGTTATCTTTCATATCATCTTAAAACTTCTTACCATATTATTATTTATATTGTCATTAATCAAAACCATTACACAGGAGAAGAGTGATGATCTCTTTCTTGTACACCCTCTTGACTAGCTATTTGAATTCTGGGTATCTATACGTATAGAATCATGTGTTAATTAACTTTTATGATGTGTAAGATAATGATTATGATTCAAAACTGAGCCCAATGGGCCTCTGTATTATTATTCTTCTTCTCATGCAATTTTAATAGAAAACTGTTTAGCAAATAATAATAATAATGATTAAGATTGGTGATATTTTTTAAAAACATATTTGGAATAAATAAATATATTAACTTAATTTTAATGTTTTCATCCATTTTTCTTTCGCAAATAAGAGGGTAAAATTTAATTACATAGGGCATATACTATCTATTTTATGTGTAAGATTCAAAAAATATTAAGTGTTGTTAGCTCGATTAGAAAGGTTCCATGATCAAATGGTATGTGGATGAGATCATATTACACATTCTAATCCTAAACTTTTTAATCGTTTCAAAAATTCAAAAAATACGAAGTATAGAAGAAGAAAAAAACAAACTCAATATTTTGGTGTCTACCAACACAATCAATAAATATACTATATATTTAGAGAAATTGCAATAAACGGTAATCAGTAATCCAAAATTAGGAACCCAGTTTTTTACACTGTGCACGGGGAACTATTCCTTTCCAAATGACCAAAAAAACCCTACTCTACAATCTAATAACCTTGTGCCAGCGAACATATACTAGAAGATGGTCCCACCACTTTTTCATCTGTACTTAATCTAAAACCGACGACGATATCTAAAACGTTAAACACTTATGAACCGAGATTCATAAACTAACTAAAACCCGATGTTGCTGGGATAACACTTCTTGTTGTCGCGGTATCTGAGTTACCTGCACAACAATCCAAAATACTTGTTAACTTCGTATTACTATTAACACGTTAAACACTTATGAACCGAGATTCAGAAACTAACCAAAATCCGTTGTTGCCGGGATAACACTTATTGTTCTCGCGGTATTTGAGCTACATGCACAACAATCCAAAATAGATGTTAACTTCGAATTATTATTAACACGTTAAACACTACTTATGAACCAAGATTCAGAAACTAACCAAAACCCGTTTGTTGCCGGAATAACACTTCTTGTTGTCGCGATATCTGAGTTACCTGCACAACAATCCAAAATAACTGTTAACTTCATATTACTATTAACACGTTAAACACTTATGAACCGAGATTCATAAACTAACCAAAACCCGTTGTTGTCGTGATAATACTTCTTTTTGTCGCGGTATCTGAGTTACATGTACAACAATCCAAAATACTTGTTAACTTCGTATTACTATTAACACGTTAACACTTATGAACCGAGATTCAGAAACTAACCAAAACCCGTTGTTGTCGGGATAACACTTCTTGTTTTCGCGGTATCTGAGTTACCTGCACAACGATCCAAAATATATGTTACCTTCGTATTATTAGTTATACATTATCATTATTTCATGATATTTCGAATATGAACTAACCTACACACGCTGTTGTCGGGATAACTGACCGGATTATCGCGTTATCCGAGTTAACTGTAAATTTATTTTGCGTTAACCCAAAAGGATATAATTTACTTTACATTATCTTTTATTGTATGGTTCAGATTGAAGTTGGGGTCGACGGCAGATTACACTTGCATTTGTGAAAGATACGCATTGTATGTGATCAGACAAAATCATTTAATGCTGGCTGCATAGTTTCTCTCTCTCATATAGGGTCAAAATAGGCTACAATTACTTTTTCAAATTGTAATGATCTAATTTCTACTTATCTTATACCATTTTCTTTATTTTTCCAACTTTTGTTAATATTCACCCATTTCTTCCATATATTTATATATATTACGAAATAGTTTATATTAAAACATATATTCAGATCTACGTACATTATTTAGTAATGGAATTAGTGGGTGCAGACTTGGCCCATCTAATATACTAAGAAATTAAAACAATTATATCTTCACTGATTGGGTAGCTGCTAACTTAGTAACTTGGATTATTATAACGTAAATATTTGAAGATCTAAAGTTATAAACTGTGGTTGCTCAACCACCCAAAACTTTGTTGTCCATCAACACAAAATCCCAATTTAAATATTCTCTGTTTGGAAAATTATATTAAAACAGATATCCAGATCTACGTGCATATAATGAAATTAGTGGAGTATCAAAGTATAAACAAGAATTAAAATTTATATCTTCACTAATTAATTAGCTGCTAAATTTAACTATTCTAACGTACATATTTTAAGATATACTATTGTACTCTCTCTCTTTTTTTTTTTGGGACGAAACTATTGTACTCTCTCTCTCTAAGCACCAATAATTAGCTCATATTCATATACATTTATAATTTTATATAGACTAAATGAACACCCCATGTTACACGCCATTACTTTTCAATTTGTAAGAGTACGTATATATGTTTGTTTAATCATTTAATTTCTCGTTATATTTAAAGTGTCTTATAATAATATCATGCAACATATAAAAATTTATTAAAATGTTGTGGTTATTCTTCTTGGACTCAGCTTCTGAAACTCAGACCTTTAGCATAGAACTTCATCAGTTGTTTAGTGGGCAATGGGTTGAATTGCTCATTCTGGTTTGGTGTTTAGACTCCTTTTGATCAACTTTTCACTTTTATTGGGCATAATGGTCTGAGGATATATGGGATCCCCATTGACTCCAAGGTATCGTTTGCAGCTACGAGTAACGGGTGAAATTTTAGAGGTGCTCGCAGTGACAATGCGGTCCTTCTTTTAGGTCACTTAACAACAGTCCAACTGAGTTCGGGAACTTCGGGTTCAAAGGATCGATACAAGTGGAAAGATGGAGTGGGTGCTAATAAAGTTGACTTCAAATTCTCTCTAGCTCGTCGACAAACCAGTGCACCTTTCTCGGAAGTGCAATGGCATAAAGAGGTTTGGTTTTCGGGACATGTTCCTAAACACGCTTTCATTTTGTGGTTGGCTTGTCTTGATAGGCTCTCTACAAAAGATAGACTTAGAAGATGGGGAGTTATTGATAACATGACTTGTGTGTTATGCGAAATTTGGGATGAGACTAGGGACCATATTCTTATGAGATGTCCGTATAGTCAAGACGTGTGGAGATCGGGTTTCGAAAGGCTTAATACTCCGTTTATGGGGTTTGGTAATTGGCCGGTTTTCCAGAGATGGTTAAAGAGGGCTTATCCGAACGCTGCAGAAAACAACTTGAGGCTCCTAATGGCTCAAGAAATCATCTACTCTTTGTGGAAACAGAGAAACGATCGCATCTTCAATGACATCAAACTACCAGCAGAAGTTCTCTTCAAAAAGGTAGACAGGGGTATCCGAGACTCGTGTTTGGCGCGTAAGGACATGCCTAGCTTTCAAGATTTTCTAACTTTGTGGTTCAGAGGTTCTTAATCCTCTCTCGTTTTTCTTCTTTCTTTCTTTCTTGTATTGCCTTCATGGTTTATGACCGAAGGTTTCAAGCTTTGTTTTCTTTCTTCTATTCTCATCTATTGTAACTCAGTCGTTAAATGGAATACAACCAGAAATTTAAAAAAAAAAAAAAAATTATTAAAATGTAGAATTAGTTTTTAAATGATATCTGTCAAAGTTTGAAGTACGTACTAATGAGATCTAGAACATATATGAGATCTAGATGTCTATGTTTCTAATTTTTGCGATGTTTTATGTTTTAGAATATATATATATATATATTGCTATTTTTATATATGTATATTGAATTTTATTCGTATAGTTCAAGGGTGGTTAATTTCGATATATTCAAAATTTAGCACATATTTTGATGTTGTTATAGCTATAGGTAAAAATGAAATTAAAACAACACTTTTAAGTGGTTTATTAAGTAAAGGTGGTGTAAGATCGTAAACTTTCACGTGTTAAGATTCTTTATGTAGACATAAGCATGTGCTGATAAGTAAACTGTAAACTATTAGGATTTAAAAGAATTTTTTAATTTTATATTTTTTTTTTGAATTTTATAATAAACATACCTAATAATTATAGATAAAACTATCAAATCGGACTAACTTATTTACTTAATCCATTTTGTAGTGGATTTAAATACTATTCGTTCTAACCCATAAAAAAACTATAATTTTGAAAACATCAACTCTTATATATACTATTTAATGACCGTGAGTTTTTTAATCGATCCACGAACTACTAAAAAATCAATTTTTTCATGTATAACTCTTTATAAAAATAGTAAATATTTTTCAAATTTAGGTTTGATATATAATCAAATATAAATATAACAAATTATTATTAATTTTCAAAAAAAAAATCATAATATTTAATAAATTGAGTATATATATCATATATCTTTAAAACTAAAAACTAATTTTTTAACTTGCGAAATCTACTTTTGCGGGCATTTAAAAATTAGAGTCTTAATCCGTCATGTGCCGGACTAACCCGTATACTTAATCCAGTTTGCAGTGTAATAAAATATTATTCACCCGTAAAGAACTACAATATTGAAAACATTAACTCTAATATGCACCGCTTAATAACTCTGGGTTTTGTGATCAGTCTACGAACTCTTAAAAAATTAAGTTTCTTGTGTCTAACTTTTTATAAAAGTAGTAAATTTTTTTATCAAATTTTGTTTTGATATATATTCAAATAAAATATAACAAATTATCGTGAACAATATTGCGAGATCTCGAATAATTTTGTTTTCTTTGAATATATATGGATTGGTTATTATTTAAAATATTATATATATTTTAATATCATAATAATGATTAAACTAAATAATAAATCATTTCTTTAATGGAAAACAAATATTTTTTCATATTTTCTTCAATGATTTTAAAAGACTGTTATATCATTTTTTATTTCAATTATGTTTTTTTTATTTGTAATGACATAACATGTAATAATTTATAAAATAAAATTTTGAGAATGCCCTCAGTGATATTCCGGCTTTAGTTTCGGAACATAACAATAATATGCTTACGGCAATGGCTACGGAAGAGGAAGTTCGCAGAGCCCTTTTTATGATGCACCCAGAAAAGGCTCCGGGGCCGGACGGAATGACGGCTTTATTCTTCCAACGATCTTGGCAAATCATAAAGGAAGATGTAGTAGGACTGGTTAACGGTTTTCTGGAAACTGGCTTTTTTGATCAACAGCTGAACATGACTAATATTTGCCTAATCCCGAAGACAGGACGACCCACTCGTATGACGGAACTACGACCTATAAGTCTGTGTAATGTGGGTTATAAGATCATTTCAAAGGTCTTATGCCAGAGGTTGAAGAGATTGTTACCGGACCTGATTTCAGAGACCCAATCAGCCTTTGTCTCAGGGAGACTGATCTCTGATAATATTCTGATCGCACAGAAGATGTTTCACGGTCTTCGTACCAATAAATCTTGCAAAAGTAAGTTTATGACAATTAAGACGGATATGAGCAAAGCATATGACCGGATAGAATGGCCATTTATTGAACACCTTCTGAGGAAATTTGGTTTTGCGGAAAAGTGGATTACATGGATGATGTGGTGTATCCGATCGGTACAATATAAAGTACTTATTAACGGTAACCCCAAAGGGAAAATAACGCCATTCAGGGGACTTCGGCAAGGCGACCCATTATCACCCTATTTATTTATACTTTGTACGGAGGCTCTGATAGTCAATATACGGAAAGCAGAGAGAGAGAAATCACTTACAGGGATGAAAGTGGCGAGGGCAGGGCCATCAGTCTCACACTTACTCTTCGCGGACGATATTCTGTTTTCTGCAAGGCTACGGTACAGGAGTGTAACACCATACTACATATACTTAAACAGTACGAGTCGGTCTCAGGGCAACAAATTAATTTTTCAAAATCTTCTTTAATTTTCGGACATACAGTACAAGATGCAGTACAGGATGAGTTAAAACAATTGTTAGGAATCCAAAATATGGGAGGGGTGGGTACTTATCTGGGTCTCCCGGAAAGTCTCGGAGGAGCAAATAGCAAGATTTTTAACTTCGTCGTCGAAAGACATAATGACAGAGTCAATGGATGGACATCAAGGCTACTAACCAAAGGGGGTAAAGAGGTTCTACTTAAATCGGTAGCATCGGCTATGCCGACTTTCGCTATGTCATGCTTCCGCCTACCCAAGTCTATTACCGCAAAACTAACTAGTGCGGCAGCGCGTTTCTGGTGGAGTTCCGACAGACATCAAAAAGGGATGCATTGGATAAGTTGGAAGAAGATGTGTCGGAGCAAATCAGATGGCAGAATTGGTTTCCGAACAATAGAGGATTTTAACACGGCACTGCTGGCAAAACAACTATGGCGGTTAATGGAAAACCCGGAGTTGTTATTTGCCAGAGTTTTTAAGGGTCGTTATTTTCGGAACACAGACCCACTAGATCCTATACGATCATACTCTCCGTCCTTTGGGTGGAGGAGTATTATTTCGGCTAGACCTCTGGTTACAAAAGGGCTCATTAAAAGAGTTGGTTCAGGTGGCTCCATCTCAGTATGTAATGATCCTTGGATACCATCTTCTCCCCCGAGGTCAGCAACTTGTAACGGGTATAATTATTACCCTAATCTTAGGGTCAATCATTTGGTTGATCCAGCGACACAATCGTGGAATTGGGAGTTGATAACTGCAATTATCGTCCCGACAGATGTGGAAATTATTCGCGGTATACCCATCAGCAGCACATACCGACCAGATACTCTTGGTTGGCACTATACGAAAACAGGAAAATATACGGTAAAGTCGGGATACCAGATTGAACAACAAAACCTAGACAATGGCGGAAATTACTTCTACGGTCCGGATATAAAGAAATTACAGGCACATACATGGAAATTAACATGCCCACCAAAATTGCGACATTTTATTTGGCAAGCCATTTCGGGATGTCTCTCGGTGTCAGCAAATTTACGCGCTCGAGGAATAAATTGTGATACACAATGTCCGCGGTGTGGAGTGGAAGGGGAAACGGTTAACCATGTTCTGTTTGAATGCCCACCAGCGCTACAATCTTGGGCACTCTCTCATATTCCATCGGCCCCGGGAGTTTTCCCGATGACATCGGTATTTTCCAATTTTGATCATCTTTTTTGGAGACTCCCAAAAGAGGAAAGGAATACAACGTTTCCTTGGATTGTGTGGAATATTTGGAAAGCAAGAAACGATAAGGTGTTTTCCAATGTGGATAGAAATCCACAAGAGATTCTGCGGATAGCGGAAACAGAAGCATTAACTTGGGAAACGGCACATAATAGCGAGCCAGACTTAACTTCCCAAAAATTCGGTCCAAATACAGGTCAACAAGATGGAAATAATGGACTGACATGCTATATTGATGGTTCGTGGAAGAAAACAGATAACTACTCCGGTCTAGGATGGTTCTGCTTTCAGGAGGGAGTCGAAGGAGTAATTATGGGATCCCGTAATCTGCGAAGAAGTTTATCCCCACTGCACGTAGAATTGGAAGCGCTTATCTGGGCGATGCATTGCATGATCGCAAATCACAAGACGGCGATAGCCTTTGCAACGGACTGCTCAGAGTTGGTGAAGATGGTGTCTACACCCAAGGAGTGGCCGGCTTTCACACTACATTTGGAGGAATTCGAGAGGAGCAGGGAGGTTTTCACATTTTTCTCTATCACACACATCTCACGCACGAGCAACACAGTGGCGGACAAGTTAGCACGAGGTGCTCGCGTCTACCCATCAGATTTCACTTATGTAAACTCGATACCCCCGATTTGGTACACTGAATCGGAATAGGTATTAAGGCTGTTGACAAAAAAAAAAATTATTTATAAATAACTCCTTAAATATTAATATAAAGATTTTGTCGTCACTCTAGCTCTGCAAGTGTTTAGCACGAAAAAAAATCAGCACTTTTAAATGTTCCACACACTTCTAGGTGCTCGGTTCTTGATATTGGGGAACTAAGTTTTAGTTAATCAACCAAGAAGTTGTAGTGGGGTGATTTCCATCCGGAGTGAGTTTCGGTCCTGTTGGTTCAGACCAGGGATCGAATTCCTTCGGGTGTGGAATTATCAAACTAACTCTTGGCCAAATGGGGCATTATAAGTGGGTTGTGTCACTCTCACTTGGGAGATTAGTCTGGACCCGTTAAAGGTAGATTACTTCCGAGGCTAATAAAAAAAAAAGTTTTAGTTAATCAAAACACTAATATGAAGATTAATTATTAGAATAAAATGAGTACACGAATTGATCGTATTCGTATATTACAAGAATATTATACAGAATGAAGTTACTTTAGTTAGAGCCTACACGTACATATTGAATATAAGATTTTTCCCAATATATGTACCCATACGGTACATTAGTAGTTTCTACATATCATAGCGACAAAGTTACTAAATGTGTTAGTTAAAAATTCATTATGTTTTGTGTAAGTGAGAAAGTGATAACTACAATTAAGAAGCATTTATAGAAGTGTAAAAAGTAAATACATGAAATAATCAGGTGGTTTCGGTCATTTTGATCAAAACCAATGACCGATTCCTTCTTGTTGTATTAATAAATTAATGGTGGAAAAAAGTATGTACGAGATGTTAACATTCAACCAGAAAATTCATCAAGGAGATCCGATCTGTAAACCCTATTACACTTTTGAATACTAGGATTTTGAAGCAGAATAAACTAACATTACAGTGTTGGAAGGGTAATCATCACATTGTTACGTTTCTAAAGATTTTGTGACGTTCAAAATTGAGGAAAAAAAGAGCTTAGCACTATTTGTCATTTTCTTAAATTTTTAGTACTTTTGAAAAATATTGGCAAATATAACACTTATTGTATTGTACATGTATTGACTTTACAGTTATAACTCCGAAATAGTATGGCGCAATCTTTTGTGTATAATATGCAGACCAATTAGAGTTGAGGATAGAGAGAGATCATCATATTTTAGTTTAGACGGAGTTCGCCCTAATAAATCGCTCCCAGGCCCGAAGACCGAGGCAGCCGCACGACACTCCCGGCATGAACTTCTTCCACTGGCGCTCCTCCTCCGACGACCTCTCCACCTAAACGACGTTTCTCTCACCTCTCTCGGGCCCTTCCAAGGTTTCCCGAAAAACCATCTGCTCATCTTCTGCCGGTAGATTCTCGACGCCGGTGAGATCCTTTCCAAATATTCTTGTCACTTCTGTCTGTTTCTCTTCCATGTCGACTGAGTTTGTGTCAAGGAGGGTTTCGCTTCCACCCTCCGAGATTTTGAATCGTGAAGTGCTGCTCAATCTCCTCTCTCAACTCCGGAGGATACTTTCTCCGACGACGTCGAATCCTCTTCATCCACCGTAGCCGCCAGATCCGCCGAATCCTCCGGATCCACTCTTCCCACTTCCGAATCCATTCGAGATCTGCTCCGGCGTAACTCAACGCCCCTCCCTTCAACCACCGCTTACCGTCCTCCTCACTCACATCTGCTCAGGCGACTCTCGCCGCTCATCCGCCCATTCGGCGAGTTCCCTCCGACGTTTTAATTTCAGATCCGGCGACCTATGCCGTCACATCTTTCGCCTCCACCATTCTGCTTCACAGCGTATGTTTGGAGTGAACGGGCCTGCATCTTGGCTTAATCCATTTGTACAACCTAGCATGGCCCAACATATAATCTGCCCCAATCGATTAATATTGAAGAATTTTGACCATGTGGCTCTATTTTGCTTATTTTCCTCATCTAACAGGATAAATTATGCAACAACTTCCTCCTTTTGGGAGAGATCACTTTCATCTTCTTCATTTAAGGAGAGAACTTTTCCATCAATTTTCCTCTCTATGAGAGGAGGTTTTTCTTTGGTTTCAAATCCGAGAAAAAAGTCTTAAATTCCCTACCTGTTTGTTATCTTGCGTAGCGGTCTGCACGGGATTAGAAGATTCAACGTATTTCGTCTCGACGAGATCCGAAGGTAGTGGAAATTTTTCAACGTCACAAGTTAAGGTGGCTAAGTTACTTCCTTCCGGCCTAGCCGCAAACCTTATGCTGACGCATCCGGGTAGCTTCCGAGATTCGTTGTCGCTTACTCTTGCTGAGTTTTCAGCCTTATCTTCTACTGCTTTCAAGTTGTATTATATTAACCTAAGAGTTTTGATAACTCATCTTTATTATTGTAATCGTCAAGTTTATGTGAATAAAAAGAAATGTTGCACACAAAAAAAAATTAGAGTTGAGGATAAAATAATCATTTTACACGCTAGTGTACAAAAAAAAAGACAAAAAATTAAGGAAAATATAAGATAAAGTGAGAGACGGTGCGATTAAATAAAAAAAATCACTAAAACCTGTTGAAGAAGAGAAAATATATATAAAAAGACTACATTTGTAGTTGTAGGTCGCATTTTTGAGAGAGACTGGTAACTATTTCTAACTTAGTTAATAGTTTATTTTTTTTGGGGTACAAAACTTGGTTAATTGGTATGTTGCTTTATTGGGAAAATAGGGTTGTGTTTGTTTGTTTTTAGTTACGTTGGAAACGATAACTGAAAAGTCCAACCAAAATTGAAAAGCAGTCATGAGGGTATCTCAACTTTGGAGAAAAAAAATATTAATACTATTTAATTGAGAGGATATTTCAAAAAGTTGAGATACCNGGAGAAAAAAATATTAATACTATTTAATTGAGAGGATATTTCAAAAAGTTGAGATACCGTCCTAATTAAATAATATTTAAAAATAAATTCTCAAGGTGAGATACTTGGTACGAGAGTGCTCAAAGATCCTTATTATAGCACTTATATTCTAAAACAGAGTGATCGTAACATTTGTGCAGGAATAGGTAGAAATACAGAATAGTATATGCAAATGGTCTCTGAACAGTTGCAGGAGGAGGAGCGTGACGTTTGGGCAAACAGTTGTGGGAGGTCTTGGTAATCGTGGTCGGGTAAAAAGTGGTTAGTTTAACCAAACGCAACTCTTCTATTGTAATAGAAGTGGAAGATTTGTTTTTTTTTTTTACAAAGTTATCATATCTTATGGCTTTACACTTTTGTGTATTTTTTCCCCAAAATACTTTGTGACTTCGTGTCCGTTTGCAATCAATAAATAAAGTAATTTTTTTTTAAAAAAGGTCCCTAAACAAGATCAAGATCATGACGATCTTGTGAACAGTTTTTTTTTTAAAATTTATAATCGAATAACGTCAAAAAAAAAAAAAAGTAGTAGCTCGTCAGAAGTCAGTGACCTTACAGCTATCATAGAAGATATAAATATACGTATCCTGTTTATTAATGTCATATAAGTGACCAAAACAACTTTTTACAGGAAAGTTGACAGTATATTTGGATCCATGCTCCACCTACCGCTCTTCAATTATTTTTATTATTTTTTCCCAATTCCTCACATTAGATTCACAAATTATGCCACTTAACTTTTTTAAACCAATTCCACATTTCAACAAATTTAGTAATTCTTCCCGAATGTGTGTTTTCAATTTTATTCAAACCAATATATTGTAATTTACATTTTACAATATACAACTCTTTTTTTTTTTTTTTTCCCAGCAATTCATAATATCATTACGAAAGTACAAGGTACACGGCCCAAAGCCCCAATGCAAACACGCGGGAAACTGAAAACATTACAGCTTTGTAATCAAAACACTGGGAAAATGCCTTGAAATCACAATTTTCAGCCAAAAAAAACTCCAATTATTTATGGATAAAATAAATTTTTAATTTTTGCTGATTAATCCGTTTAATTTCTAACTTTTTTTCGACCAATAGTTTGAAGCTTTTTAATAAAAACATTACCATACTATAAAAATGAAATTAACGTTTTTAAAAATAAAATCAATTTCTAAAAAAGATAACCCAAATATGATTTTTTGTTCGTAATTATTTTGGAAATAATAACTAAAATTTGGAATATTTACTAAATACTTTATAATATAAACATTAAAATGTTAGTTTACATAATGAAAATGTTACTAAACTTTATAACTATTTACAAAAAGATATAAATTTATTTTTACAAATTTCTATTTAATTATGCGCATGTTATCATATTAATATTTTAACTTACTAAGTAAAAATATTAAAATATTTTTTATAAGGTAAAAATATCCCACCAGCGTGGAGACTCGAATCCACCCTCCCTCGCGTTGGGCTTCTCCCTTCGCGATGGGCCCCTCAAGACGGTATCTCACCTTGGTAAGGTATTTTTCTTATGTATGAGATTGGTTACTGGGTCGGCTTTTGTGATCCAGTTACCATGTAAGTCAGACCCTGTTGGTGAGGTATTTTTACCTTAACGACACTATTTGATTTAATGAAATGGATAGTTGACAAAAAAAAAAAAAGTAAAGTTGAAATAAATGACTCTGTGTGAAATTATGTCTTTTAACTATTTTAATATACATCAAAAAAATATTTTAATTTGAAATTTTGTAAACAAAATTTCAACTTTTTTATTTATCAAAAAAATCTCCAACTTTTATTGACCAAACCATTTTAGTTCTACCGTTAGTCAACTATAGTCCTATTGTTAGTTGACTAACATTGTATCTAAAATGGTTTGATCAATAAAAATTGGGGATTAAACGGATTAGTCAACGAAAACTGAAAATTTATTTTATCCACGGCATAGTTAGAATGGAAATGAGTCATCTCTAATGTTGTCACCAACTTCGATTGAGCGCCACCGCCGCCGATGTTTGCTCCAAATACTCCACGAATCATCAACTCTCACCCCATTTAAGCCCCTTCCTTCGATTACACCAAATCAGATCTTTCTATTTTTGCGTGTTTCACGTGGGTTGCTCGTTTTAAGAAAATTAAACGTCCTTGAAAATGTCACATATATTATTCAGCCACCCACTATGGACCGTCAAGCCAAAAGAAATGATTAAATAATTGCAATAAGATTAATTATTAAACGTGTCCTACAAAAGGAGTCACAAAGATGCATGAAAAACAATGTACTAAAACCAAAAAAAATCCTCCCTTTCTCGAAAGCAAGATCAAAAATGGGACATGTTTTCGACCCTAAAATCATAAATGAGAATAACGGAGATGAAGAAACAGAGCTTGGTTTGAGGGCGGTGAGGCTAGCCAACTACATAACCTTCCCGATGGTTTTCAAAGCCGCCATCGAGCTCGGTGTCATCGACACTCTCTACTCGGCTGCTCGTGCTGACGTCAATGGATCCGGTTCGTTCCTCAAACCGTCTGAGATAGCGACTCGGCTTCCCACAAAGCCTAGTAACCCTGAAGCACCGGCTCTACTGGAGCGTATGCTTCGTTTACTCACCAGCTACTCAATGGTCAAGTGCCAAGTCGTTGATGGTGAGAGGGTTTACAAAGCCGAACCGATTTGCAAATATTTCTTGAGATACAATATTGAAGAAATGGGGACACTTGCTTCTCAATTCATTCTTGAACTCGACAGTGTCTTCCTCAACACCTGGTACTTACTTTCTTGATCTCTTTTCGATTTCTATACAAGAAACACAAGAAGCTTTTTTTGGTTTTGCTGAATAAGTAATTTTTCCAGGGCACAATTAAAAGATGTGGTGCTAGAAGGAGGAGATGCATTTGCCCGCGCCAACGGTGGGTTGAAGCTCTTTGATTATATGGGAACAGATGAAAGATTAAGCAAACTCTTTAACCGGACTGGATTCAGTGTCGGGGTTTTGAAGAAGTTTCTAGAAGTGTATAGAGGTTTCGAAGGAGTTAACGTGTTGGTTGATGTGGGAGGAGGAGTTGGAAACACACTAGGTTTTGTTACTTCAAAGTATCCAAACATTAAGGGTATCAATTTTGATCTAACTTGTGCTTTGACACAAGCACCTTCTTATCCTAATGTGGAGCATGTGTCTGGAGATATGTTTGTCGAAATCCCAAGAGGAGATGGTATCATCTTGAAAGTAAGACCCAAACCTGTCTGATATGTTAGTTAATACTTTTCTTTTTGTACTTAACTTTATATGTTTTTACAGCGTATGCTTCATGATTGGACTGATGAAGACTGTGAGAAGATTCTCAAGAATTGCTGGAAAGCATTACCGGAGAATGGAAAAGTGATTGTCATGGAATTAGTTATTCCAGACGAGTCAGAGGTTGGTGATGTGCAGTCCAACATCGCCTTTGATATGGATTTGTTGATGCTCACACAATGCTCTGGAGGAAAAGAGAGGACTCGGGCTGAGTATGAAGCTTTAGCTGCGAATTCGGGTTTTGCCAATTGCAACTTTGTATGCCACGCGTATCATTTGTGGGTCATTGAGTTCACTAAACATGCTTAAATTTGTAAGCTGATTCTTCTTGTGTTTTTTTTAAAAAGAGGCTGAACCGTCTCATTGTAATAAAAGTTGTATGGATCTTGAGTTCATTTCAATTGAAAAACTCGAATAAAGGTGATATTGTGTGCTTTGGTTAGAACTTGTAACATCTTATTTTTCTCTTGGAACGAACAAAACGAATAACAATGACTATAAGTGACATAAACAATGCTGATCCTCCAACTAACCGGAATCCTAGTTTGATTCTTCTTATTTGTCTAATTTTATCATTATCTTCATCTGAATCCATCTCTTGAATCACTTCAGCTTCCCAATCTTCTTCTGAGTCTTCAAATTCAACTTCTAACTCTTCTTCGTCATCTTCACTTGTTATCTTATCAACCGGTTCTTGGATCTCGTCTCGTTTATCATTTCTTCCTGGTTCGATTGATTCTTCTTTTGCTATCTCTTGAATCTTTTTCGAGCTACCATCTTCAAACTCATTTTCTCTGTTCTGTTTTCCTCTGCAATAATGTGTTCTGTCTTCCACCAATTCTTTGATCCTTCCTTCCTCTTTACGTCTCTCTTCTTCACTTGTTTCTTTTTCTTTGATCTGATGAATCTTTCTTGATTTAATATCCTTGCTTTTTGTTTCTTCATCTTTAAGGTTATCTGTTAATCTTTGTTGTACCAGTTCTCTGCTCTTGTCTTCTTTTCTCAGTCCTTCAGGTCCTTTTGATTCATGATGTTCAGGTTTTTCCAAGACTTCCGTAATCATGCTCTTCTTGTTTTCTCCTTGTTGGTTTTTCATTCTCTCTTCCACCAATTCCTGAATGTTATCTCGGTTTTCATTTCTTTCCACCGTTTTAGTTGATTCTCGGTTTTCAATCCCCTTTAACTTTCTTGGACCCTCTGCCTCTGAAATTTCTTTATCTTCCTTACCATCCTCTTCACTTCTGCAATAGTTTTGTCCCATGTTCTTGTCTTGTTCCTCATCATCACTTCTCTTTTGTTCATGAGACTCTTGTTTTTCTTTTTCTTGAGTCTTTCTTGAGCTATCATCTCTACTCTTTGTCTCTTGATTCTTATTCTCTTTTGCTTTAACACTTGTGTCCTTTTCCACAAATGATTGCTTCTTGTCTTGTTCTCTGTGTCTCACCACTATTGCCAATTCTTCTTCTTCAAAGCCACCATCCCTGATTTTTGTCTCTGCCCCTGCTCTGTTTCCTTCTTTTTCATCGTTGATTTCCTCTTCTGCAAGTTTTCCGCTCATCTCTACTTCCCCATTTCTTTCTAGTTTATCTGGCTTTTGTTCTCCACGTTCGTGAATCTTCCTTGAGCTATCATATTCATCTACTTTCTCTGCTTTCTCTACAACCTCTTCCTTTTCTTCTTCTCTCCTCTGATTATTTTCCTTTTTCCTTTGCCTTCTCAATCTAGTTGATTCTTGTCCTTCAGTCTCATTCTTTTTTGAGCTATCATCGTTAGCTTTCGAGTCCACCTGCAGAATTCTCATCGCCTTCTCCTTCTGCTCTCCTTCCCTTGTATGATATTCTTCAATTCTGTCCTCTTCAGCCGTTAGTTCTTGGATTTTTTCTTGTTCTGCATATCTCTCTGTCTGATCTGATCCTTTTTCTTCAACATCTTGAGACTGGCTTGAATCTTCCATAGATTTTGTCTTGAGAACTGTCTTATATCGTCCTCCTTCATTCATTTCCTCTTCTCCGTGTACCTGTATTTTTTCTTCCACTGACTGATTTTCTTGGATCTCACTTAGTTTCTTGAGTTTCTCTAATCCATCTGATTCCTGTGCTTTAATTTTCTCAACCTTTTTTGAACTAACATCATCAACTACTCTCTTCATCTCTTCACTTTCTCTATCAGCCATCCCCTTTTCCTCTTCTCTATGGTACTTTGTTCCTTCGACAATCGGTTCTTGAATCTTGTCATGCTTTCCCTTTTCTAGAATCTCATGTGGTTCTTGTCTTTTAATCGCTTGGTCCTCAATTCTGCTGTCAATCTTATCTTGCATCTCCTCTTCTGCAATTTTCTCATTTCCTTCTTTTTCTTTTTCAGGAGCATTTGTTTTCTCTTCCATTGGTTTCCGGGTCTTCGTCAGTTCCTCATTCTCTTCCGATTCGTCCAATTCAACCTTTTCAAACTTTCTTGATTTACCATTGATGGCTTTTGTCTCCACCTCTGTTTTTTCTGCATCTTCTCGCTTTTCCACCTCCTTCAGTTGTTGGATTTTTTCTTGTTCCACTGGTCGTCTCTTTGATACATTTGATGATCCCTTTCTCAAAAACTCTTGATCTTTTCTAAGGCTATCATCTTCAGTCACCAGCTTTACCTCATGATTACTCGTTTCTTTCCTCTCTAGTTTTTCAATTTTTTCTCCCGGTTCTTGATCGTTCTTTCCATTTGATTCTTGTACTTTAGTCTCTCGAATCTTTCTCACAATACGATCGTCAATATTTTTCTCAAAAGTCTTCCACTGTTTTCCTTTTTCTCTTCTCTTTCCTTCTCCATCATCATCTTTGCAACTCTCTCCTTTTCCTTCAAGTTCTTGGACTTGTGCTTCTTGCTCTTTTGTCTCTTTCTCGGCAACTCTTTCTTCATCTTCTTCTTTCACTTCCGGAACACTTCTTTTGGGGGTATTGTTTTGTTCCTTGTGTCCTTGTTCTTCTATCGTTTGGAATCTTCTTAAACTATCTTTTTCATTGTTGGCAACTACAGCTGCAGCTTCCTCTGCCTTTTCATCTTCTTGATCCCCTGTTTCGTCTTCTACAAAATCTTGGACTATGTCTAGTTTCTCGTGCCTCTCTGATTCATGTGATTCTTCTTCTTCAGTTTCTTGAGTATCTGTAGTAAAATCATCCACGAGAATTTTTTCTTTTACGCGATCACTTGCTCCCTCTCTTAGTAGTCCTCCCAGCTCGTCTAGTTTCCCGTATCGCTCATGTTTGTCAGATTCTGGTTCTTTATTCTTCCTTACCTTTTTATTGATCTCATCCTCAACTTTTGTCTTAGTCTCTGCAACTTTTTCATATATTTCTTCTTCATGTTCTCTGTTTCCTCCTGTGTGTTTATCTTCAGGATCAGTTGCTTTCTCTTTAACAAAATTCTCGATCTCTTCACTTTCCTCCTGTCTCCAATCTTCATATGATTTTTGTTTTTGAAACTCGTGAAACTTGCCTGAACTATCACCTTCCATGTTTCCTTCTCCTTTTTCATCTTCCACCGATTGATGAGTCTTTCTTTGCTTACAATGTCTCTCAAGTTCGCCTAAATCCAGATTGCCAGTCTCTTGGCTTCTTACGATATCTTTTTTCTTGACTTTTTCTCTGTGATCACTTATTTCCGTTTTCATTAACTCCTGGATCATGTCTTCTTCCCAATGTCTCTTATGTCTACCCAATTCTGGATCTTCACCTTCTCGAACCTTTCTCAAGCTACCATCTTCAGTTTCTGTCCTTCTTTCCACAATCTCATTCTCCTCCATTTCTCTAGTTTTGTCTTTTTTCTCTGTTTCTTGCATCTTGTCTTGTACAGTAGATCTCTGCAATTTATCATACTCATGTTTTTCAATCTCTTGGGCCTTTTTTGAGCTACCTTCCTCAGTTTTCAGCTCTTGCTTGGCAATAATATTTGTGGAGCTGTCCTTCTCTGTTATTATCATAGACTCTACAATTTTCTCCTCCTCCTCTTCCTCTCTCCCAGCTATTCGGGTCTTATCACGTTCCTTGTGTATATTCGGTTCATGCAACTCCTCTTCTTCACTACCGTGTACTTTACTTAAGCCACCACATTCAGCTTCCGATTCTGCTACCAGTTCTTTAATCTTGCTTACATGGTCCCTTTTTGGTTCATACAACTCCTGTTCTTTAATTCCTTGAACCTTCCTTACGACATCATCGGTTTTGGTCTCTGATTTTTTTTCTTTGCAATTGTTGGCTTTCGCTTCCACCTGCTCTTTAATACCTTGAACCTTTCTTACGACATCATTGGTTTTGGTCTCTGATTCCTTTTCTCTGCAATCCTTGATGTTCTCTTCCACCAGTTCTTGAGTCTTTTCTCCATCTTCAACTTTGTCTTGCTCCAATTGGTTCTTCAGATCAACCAATTCGTCCTCCTTCTCTTCTTCCTGTTCATTTTGATAAGTTGTTCTCTTTTCTTGGAGTTCTTCTCCTTCACCATAATTTCCAGATACGTCTGAATCTTTTCTTTCAACCTCTTGAGCTTCTCTCGCGCCATCCCTGAATCTTTTGTCCGCCTCTGTTCTTCTCTTCTCGTTCTCCACATCTTCAACTTCTCCATGACCACTTAAATCTCCTCCTAAAAGTTTATGGAATTGATTTTTACGTTTATCTTCTTCATGTGATTGTTGTTCGTCAATCTGTTGAACTTTTCTAGACATATCATTCTCAGCTATTGTCTCAGCCACTGCTATGATTCCTTTTCTGCCATCACTTACTTTTTCTTCCAGTACTAATTCTTGAATCTTGTCTTTTTCATCTTGTCCCTTCATTGCATCTGAATCTTGTTGTTCAATATCTCGATCTTTTCTTGACATATCATCATCACTAAATTCTGTTTTCCTCTCTGCAGTTTCTTCTTCCTCCTCGACTTTTCTTGAAAGATTCCTCCTCTCTTCAGCTAGTTCTTGGATCTTTTCTTGTCCCCCGAGTATTTTTGGTCTATATGGTTCTTGCTCCTTTGTTGTCTCTGCCTCTGGAGTTTTCTCTTGTCGCTTTTGTCCTTTAGAATGTTGTTCTTCTGTCTCTTGAAGCTTTATTAAGCTTCTGTTTTCACTTTGTCTTGTCACCTTAGAATTTTCCTCTTTCTCTTCTTTCTTCTCAACCAGTTTATCAGATTCAAACTCCTCAGCTTTTCTCTCAGTTTCTGCAATGTCACCTTCTCCCATTTTTCCATCAACCTCTTCTTTGGCATCCTTATTTTTTATCTCCATCATTACAATTTTTTTCTTCTCTTGACCACCTGTTTCTCCTTCCACCATTTCATGAATATTGTTTTCTTCGTTGTGTCTCTCTGGATCTTCAATCCCTTGAACCTTGCTCAAGCCATCACCATCAGTCGTTTTCTTTTCCATCTCTTTGCTTTTACTTGTTCTGTCTCGCTGCTCATCAGGTTCTTGTTCAAATGCTCTAGATTCAACGTCATCCCTTTTAGTATCTACTTGTGAAACTTGCTTCTCCATCACTTCTTCGTTACTTTCTTGTTCTATAACGTCGTCACTCTCTGTATTTAAATCTTGTTGACCAACTGTTTCTTCTTCTGCAAATTCCAAAATCTTGTCTTGTTCAATCTGTTGAATCTTTTCTAAGTTATCATCCTCAATTTGAGTTTCTTCTCCACTGAAAGCCTTTTCTTCACCTTCAGAAACGTGATTCTCTCTTTCTTTATTTTCCATCATTTCTCTCTGAATCTGAGAGTGTTCATCAGATTCTTCTCTTTCTACATTCTCCTCTTCAACTTCTTCTCTATTCTCAACTTCACTCACATCTCCAGAGTCCACTCTTTCTTCTTCTTCTTCTTCTTCTTCCTCAAGCTTAAATCCTGAAATCCCCTTTACTCTTTTGGGCATTGTGATCGTAAGAGTCGCATCATCATCGTCAAATCTCGCTTTGATCTTGTCTAAATCAACAACATCTGGAATCTGGAAAACTTTCCTGAATGCCCTTAATTCAACTTCTCTCTTCCAAGCCATCCATCTAATCAAAACCATTTCTTCAACAGGTTTTCTTCCTCTTATTGTAATCCGATTTCCCTCTTTGTTTATCTCAATCTCAATACCTTCCTTTTTGAATCCTGCCCCAAATTAACTTTCTCTAATCAGTTTCTTTTTATAATCCTTTAGAACACTAATTAAACCCTCAATCAATCAACCCTAACTATCGATCCCACATCATCCATCGAAATTAAAGTCTTTGAGCACACACGCACAAATAAAGAAAGAAACCAAAATTCAAGAAAATTGCATTAATTTATGACCTTTAAGATGAATGATGATGATGAACCTTGAATCGGTTTCTCGAGAAAGCACCAGAGGACCAAACGGGTCTTTGGAGAAGCGAAAATCGACAGAGGATGATACATGCTCTCTCGTTCTCGTGATTTTCAATCCTAATTCGAGCTCCATTATTAACTCCTTTCCTGTCTTCTGATGACTCTAATGTGTTTCTAGGGTTTTGATTAGTCGGTGCTCCAATGTTCCAGTAAAGAAGAGTAAAGGGAAGGAGAAGGACTATATAAATTCGTTGCTTCCTCTTTAGGACTTGAGAATAGTCAAATAATCAACGCATTTCCTCTTATGTTGCCTTGGAGAACAAGTAACAGCTTGCTTTTGCATTTTCTTTTCACACTCAACAGATATCTTGAAAGTTCATATTTTGTTCTACGATCATTATACCGAATAGGTGATTCCAGTATAAAACCTTTTCAAATTCAATTTTTTTCTATTTGAGGATCACTAAAACAACACAAAGCTAACGCAAATTACATACTAATCCAGATTTTTTTCTTACAAACACATATAACAAGAAAAATGGGTTCTGTCTTTTAAAACATCAAGAACCCAATCCTAAGGGGAAATCTCATTTTCTTCTGGATTGAATCAATTGAATAATAAAAACAATAATAGACATAAGCAGAGTGGATCCTGCAACAAATGGAAAACAACACTTTTTTCTTTTCTTCCTTTTTGGTTTACTATCTTCTTCGATTTCTTCTCTCTCTTCTTCCTCCAAAACCTCTTCTTCGATCTTGTCTTCTTCCTCTTCCCCCTTTGTCTCTTCTGCTTCTTCTTCTTCTTCCTCAGGTTTTGTCTCCTCTTTGATTTCTTCTTCTAGTTCTGATTTTTCCTCTGTTTTCTCTTCTTCTGGCTCTGTTTTTTCCTCTGTTTTCTCCTCTTCCTCAATCTTCAAACCAGAAATCCCCTTAATTTTCTTGGGCAGTGTAACTGTTAAAGTCCCATCTTCTTCATTAAACCTCGCTTTGATCTTGTCAAGATTGACAATTTCTGGAATCCGAAACACTTTCTTAAATTCCTTAATCTCTGTTTCCTTTTTCCATTCTACCCATTTTATCAAAACCATTTCTTCTACTTGTTTTCTTCCGCTTATCTTAATCCGATTCCCTTCTTCGTTTATCTCAATATCGATACCTTGCTTCTTAAATCCTGCATTTGGTTTTCAATTTCAATCACTACTCAGACAAAACAAAAAAATGCGCAAGAACAAAAAACAAAACTTTGAATATGGTTGCATGATGAACCTTTGAGATGAAGAATGAGGAAGAACACAGAATCGGTTTCTCGAGAAAGCGAGAGCTGACCAAAAGAATCTCTGGAAAGCCGGAAATCTGTAGAGGAAGAAACATCGTCTCTTGTTCGAGTGATCTTCAGACCCAATTCAAGCTCCATTATTGTGCTTCTTCTTCTTATTCTTAAGCAGCAGCTGTTTTTAGTTTTTATTAAAGTCTCTCTCAACTTTTTTCTTTTCTTCAGGTAGGCCATTACATAAGTTTCGTTGAATAGCCCACACAAGAATATATTCGTTACTTCCTCTTCAGGAAACTCAACAACGGTCGGCTACAAAGACTGTTGATTTGGTCTAAACTAATTTCTTAACTCTGAAAAAACATCTTAGTGTCTAAAATAATATAAAACCAGTAGCTGAAAAAAGTTAAGAAATTCGTTTTAGTAAAATAGGAATTTTACAGCAGACTTTCAAAAGAAGCATCCATGGGTTTAGATGGCTTAGTTTCGAGATACAAAATGACAAACAAAGAGGTCGAGAGTTAAATTAGATTCAAACTCTTTTCCAAACTCAGGTTCGTTTGCGTTTGAGATGTTTGACCTGCTGTGTCATGTGAGCAATCCCTTCTTTGAGCGTGGCTTTTCTCTCTTGTTCGAAATTCCAAAGTTCAGGAACAGTGTACCGGCCACTTGGGTTAAACTCGTTCAGTTCCTCGAGTGCTGTCTTCACTGCGTTTTTCACCTCTTCTCCCCACTCTTGCCCCAGATTCTTAAGTTTATCATCTCCTTCATCCACAACTTCCTGCACCAAAACCCATGTAAGAACACCAGAATCAAGACTACTTGTAAAACACGCCATAACAAACCTTCATTTTTTCTCCACTCCCCACGCGTTTGAATGGGTACCATGCTGGATCTCTGATGGTTTTCTGCCACTTGGAGCAAATCTTGGCGTGTTCCAACTCAACGTTTTCGCCGCTGAATCTCTGCTCGCAAACTTTCATGAAGGGCCTTTCATCAACTTCTCCCAGCCTCTTTACTCTGATCATGGATCTTTCACCCGATAAATCCCTCAATCCCTGCAGAAACAAAAGAGACTTGTATATGTGAAACTTATATCAACAACTCAAGAACATGAAATATATATAATAAATATTACCCTAATCAATTCTTTGCGTGCTTCTTGTAACTCATCATTGCTTTGACGTTCTTTTATGAGGAGTACCGAGTTCGTATCCTCTAAATCTCCCAACTCACAACGCTCCTTATTAAGATATGAGAATGAAAATGATATTCAGTATAAAGTTGCTAAAGTCTGTACATGAAGAGCCTTTATATACTACTGTATTTACAAGAATATAGTATGTATTCTCTATCTCTAATACACCCCCCTCAAGCCGATGAACGTAGACGAGGAGTAGGAGAGAAGAGGCTTGAAATAGACATTTTATCAAGCAAAGAATGGAAAGGTCCCGGTTGCAAAGGCTTGGTCAAGATATCAGCATGCTGATTCTGAGTTGCGACGTGGAAGACCTTCAAGAAGCCAGATTTGACCTGATCTTTCGTTGTGTGGCAATCAAGCTCAACGTGTTTCGTTCTTTCGTGAAACACATGGTTATTGGCAATATGTAGAGCTGATTTATTATCACAGAAGAGCTTGGCATTGGTTTGGACCTTGATGTGGAAAGCATCAAGAAGCTGTTGAATCCATAGAAGTTCACAAGTAGCAAATGCCATACTACGATACTCTGCTTCAGTACTGCTTCTACTCACTGTAGGTTGCTTAGTAGACCGCCAAGTGATCAAGGATTTACCAAGATAGACGCAATATCATGTCACTGAACGCCGAGTGTCAGGGCAAGTAGCCCAATCCGCATCAGAGAATGCATTAAGACAAAGTTCAGAGTCTGCAGCATAGAATAATCCTTGGCCAGGATTAGATTTGATATATCGTAATACCCTATGAGCAGCTTGTAAGTGAGTAGCAGTTGGAGCCGAGAGAAACTGGCTCAACCTGTTTACTGCATAAGTAATATCAGGCCGGGTTATAGTCAGATAAAGCAATCGTCCAATAAGTGCTCTGTAGGAAGTTGCATTTTCCAGGGGAGTTCCAGTGTCTTTACTCAGTGATATTACCGGATCCATAGGAACAGAAGCAGGTTTACAATCCAAGAAACCTGTATCGGCCAAGATATCCAGTGCATATTTCCTTTGGCATACAGCAATACCCTTAGAACTTCTTGCAATCTCAATCCCTAGGAAGAACTTTGGAACCCCTAAGTCTTTGACCTTAAATGCTGCACTCATAACATTCTTGACATCTTGAATAGCTGCATCATTGCTTCCTGCTATAAGGATATCATCCACATAGACAAGGAGATATACAAATGTATCCTCAAATTGTTTTACAAACAATGTTGTGTCAGATTTTGATTGTGTGAAACCATTTTTGAGAATAACAGCAGCGAAACACTTGTACCATTGTCGAGAGGCATGCTTTAATCCATATAAAGACTTATGCAATCTGCACACTGGATTAGGAGGCAAAGAGACATTAGGGTCAGGGGTATAACCCAAAGGCAAGCTCATATATATTTCTTCGTCCAAATCACTATGCAAGAAAGCATTAGAGACATCCATTTGAGCAAGACTCCATCCTTTAATAGCAGCTAGAGCCAAGAGTAGTTTCACTGTAGTCAATTTTGCAACTGGAGAGAATGTGTATGTGAAATCAATCCCCTCTTGCTGAGTGAACCCCTGACCAAGCGAGCTTTGTATTTATCAATAGAACCATCGGCATTGAATTTGATGGTGTAAATCCATTTACAACCAACAATATTTTTTCCTGGAGGTAAAGACTGAATACTCCAAGTCTTATTTGCCTCCATAGCCTGTAATTCCATATCCATAGCTTTCCTCCAAACAATTGATGTCACAGCTTGCTTAAAAGTTTTTGGTTCTGTTTCAATAGAGATAGAAAGAACATAGGACTGATAGGAAGGATGGAGATTAGAATAACAAATGGTAGAGGAGATAGGATGGGGAGAAGTGATTTTAGGTAGTGGAGTAGAAATTTCAGTAAGGAAGCAGTGATAGTCAGACAAGTAACTTGGTGCTTTAGATGTCCGTCGTGGTCTAGCATCATGTAGAGAAACTTGACTAGAATCTGTGGCAACAGTCTCTCGTATCACAGGTAAAGGACTAGATGATGGACATGTATGAGATGAAGATGCATGAGATGCAGTGAATGAATCTGTTCTACCTAGAGATGTTCTAGGCAACTGAATAATAGTGTCAATTGCATCAAGTGTAGGTAATGGAAAAATGACAGGTTTGAGCAAAGAATTATGTGTAGGTAAACTAGAAGCAGTCTTAAAAGGAAAGACAGTTTCATGAAAAACTACATTCCGTGAAATAAAAACCTGATTAGTATCCATATTCAAAAGTTTGTATCCTTTGTAACCTTATGGGTATCCTAAAAACACACAAGGCTGGGCTCTAGGGGTAAACTTGTTACGATCCTTTAGTAATGTTGACACATAACAAAGACAACCAAAATTTTTTAGAAAAGAGTAATCAAGAACTTTGTTAGCTAACCTTTCATATGGTGATACCTTCTGTAAAAGTAGAGATGGAGTTCTGTTTATGAGGAAAACAGCAGTCAAGATACAATCAACCCAATATACCAAAGGTAAATGTGACTGAAACATTAAAGAACGAGCTACATTTAACAAATGCTGATGTTTGCGTTCTACGACTGAATTCTGTTCAGGAGTGTATGCACATGAAAAGTAATGAAACATGCCATGATCTTTGATTATTTGAGTAAAAGCACGTTCATGTGCATTATCACTTCTTATGGCCTTAATAACAGAATTGTATTGTGTTTGAACATGTTTGATAAAAGCCGTAAATACACGGGAAACATCACTTTTATTCTTAAGCATGTAAAGCCAAGTGACACGAGTACAATCATCCACTATAGTAAGGAAATACTTATAACCTTCTACAGACTCAACAGAGAATGGACCCCATATATCTAAATGAACCAAATCAAATGGTGACTCTGACATTTTATTATGAGAGACAAAAAGAAGACGTTTTTGCTTAGCTAATGGACAAACTGAACAAGGACAATCAGACTTAGACTTATATTTAGACAAATGTAAAATATCAGATAAGATTTGTAACTTGGTAGGAGATGGATGTCCGAGGCGTTGATGCCAAAGATCCCCATCCACCAGCAAGGATCCACACAGATTGATAGAGGAAGAGATCACATCATGCTCTAAAATGTAGAGATTATGTATAATGATGCCTCTACCAATCGTCAAGCCCTGAGTATGCTCCTGAATTAAACAAGAGTCAAAGTAGAAATGAGCTGAACACTTATTTGATTTAACCAGACTACTAACACTTAGAAGATTGAACTTGAAAGAAGGAACATGTAACACATTATGCAAGGTGAGATGTTCAGATAAATGCACTGTACCAGTATGTGTGATAGGGAGTCTAGTACCATTCGGAAGAGAGACTGTGACTCCATATACTAAGAAAGTTTCACTAAACAATGCTAAATCACAACATACATGCTCTGTAGCACCGCTGTCAATTATCCAACTATCACTAGGGAGATTAGAGTGGAGAGATGATAGACATTGGTGTTGAAAAGTAAGTAGGGGATTTTCAAAGCGAAGACTGGTAGAGGGAAAAAGAATAGTACCCGAAACAGAAGATTGAGCAGCCATGACACCATTTTCTGTAATAGATGATTGAGGAGCTGATGGATTTGGATCGACTTGTTCTGGACCTCTCATATGAGCAGCAAGTTGCTGAATCAGTGACTGCATTTGAGTTGGGTTTATGTTGTTGAGATCCAAGTTCATTGTTGATTGTGCAGCAGGTGGAAAATAACCCTGATTCCCAGTCACTATGTTAGCTACAACATTCGGTCTTTGAAACTGAGGTTGTTGTGGAAATGGAGGCCTCTGTCCAGAACTGAAGTTTCCTCTTGGAATGAAAGGATACGGAGCCTGATTTTGAGGTCTCTGAGGCTGAGAACCAGAGTTGTAGTACTTATGCCCTGGAGGATATCCATAGAGCTTAAAACACTTCTACATAATATGTCCAAGCTGTCCACAATGTGTACAAGTGGGTCTTTGGCGAGGACGGTATGAGTTATGTGCAGCAGCATATACTTGATTCTCAGATGTGTCAGTGTAAAAAGAATCTTCAGAAGGACCAGTATTCTGAAAAACAGGAGTATCAGCTTTGGGATTTGGCTTAATGATCTTCTGTCTTTCATCTTGTGTTACCATATTGAACACTTCTTCAATAGTAGGAATAGGCTTTAACATCAGAATGTGCCTTCTTGTAGATTCATAGACTTCATTAAGTCCCATTAGAAACTTTGTAACTCGACTTCTCTGTTGAAGTTTTTCCCATGAGACAGCAGCATTACACTCACAATGACCACAAGTGCATATCGGAATGTCCACATAGTTTGTATATTCTTCCCATAAAGTGACTAGCTCTGTGTAATATGAACTAACATCCATTGGACCCTGTTGAATCAAACTAAGCCATTGTTCGAGTTCATATATCCTAGGTGCATCATCTTGCTCGAAACGAGACAACAAATTCTTCCAAATTGCCTCAGCACTAGATATAAACAGTAAACTCTGGCCTATCTTTTTGGAAACTGAATTCATGAGCCAAGTGGTTACCATATCATTGCATCTGGACCACGAGCCAGAATCAGGATGATGAGCAGGAGGTTTAGTAAATGTACCGTCAATGAAGCCAAGCTTATTGCGTACATTAAGCGCCATTCGAATGGATCTACGCCAAGAATGGAAATATGCACCTGAGGATAATCGATCGGAGACCAATACTAACCCAGCATGATCGGAGTTATGCAGAAAGAACGGATTCTCATACTGATCCGTGGATTGACGAGTCGACTCAGTAGGAGGTCGCGGAGTTGCCATATCTTCAAGAAATCAGTATTTGATCAACACGAAAGAAGAAAGATTGTCCCGAAATATGTAATTGAAAGAGAAATTGGTGACAATCAAGGTCAATGAAAGGAGGAAAAGAAGACAACAATCAGGAAAATCGTTGATTGAAGAAAAGTGAATAATAGGTGAAAGAGATTCACGAAGAAGATAGTGATAATGTCGCGTCGAGAAGTACTCATTGTGTACAATCGAAACTCATGAACGGAGGAATCGAAGCTCAAGATCTGAGGAATCGAAGCTCAAGATGAAGATGAAGTCGCCATTGATGAAAAAATTTCTTGAAGATTTCAAAAGTTTGTTACGCGGAAGAGAGAACACATTTTGTGCTCTGATACCATATTAAGATATGAGAATGAAAATGATATTCAGTATAAAGTTGCTAAAGTCTGTACATGAGGAGCCTTTATATACTACTGTATTTACAAGTATAGAGTATGTATTCTCTATCTCTAATACTCCTCATCCAACTTTTTATTGATCTCCTTCATAACTTTCTTCAGCTCTTCATCCTTCTCCTTCATAACTTTCTTCAGCTCTTCATCCTTCTCCTTCATAACTTTCTTCAATTCTTTATCCTTCTCTTTCATAACTTTCTTCAGCTCTTCATCCTTCTTCTTCATAACTTTCTTCAGCTTATCATTAATCATTTTCTTTAGCTTTTCACTCATCTCATTCTGTCTTTTCTTCAGCTCTTCCTCAATTACCTCCATTGCTTTCTTTATCTCTTCATCAGTTGCAGAGCTAAACCATTTTTTATTGGGGTCAATATAATATATAAAACACTAAAAATGCAAATATAATACTACAATCGATCGTATATAGTTTTCGAACATTTTTCTTGTATCATATAGACTTTAAAAGTTAATAAAAATTTGATTTCGTATTTGTGAGCCAGATTTTTAAAAGTAGTTTGTAGTTAAAATATTACAATTAAAATTTATAATTTCATTTAAATTAATTGCACATATATATTGTGTAACGATTTCTCTATAAGTTATTTTTGTACCCATTCTAGCATGATGATAATAAAAAATAACAAATTTTAGAATAATTGAAAACCCGGAAAAAAAACTAGAATAGTTTATCCAATTAAAATTATTCGAGGAAGAAGGCCAATTTTTAAAGCATATAACCAACTATTTAAACTATCTAGTATGATCGGCTAGAAATTATGAGACCCTTTTTGTGGTCTAAATTGCTAATGTGGATTTGGGTTTAGATTTAAGGGGTTAAAATAAATATTTTTAAGTAGTGTTACATCTCATCATGTACCTCAAAAGCTGTTTTCCATCCTTGTTATTCCTTACTTTCTTAAGCTCTTCATCCTTCTCCTTCATTTTCTTCTGCTCTTCATTAATCATCTCCATTACTTTCTTCAGCTCTTCACTATTCTTCTGCTCTTCACTCATGTCCTTCATCTTATTTTTGTTTTTGGTTGCTTTCATCTTCCCTCTGCTGCTTCGTTATACATGCATATAGCAAAAACAAAAAAAAGTGTTTTATATCCACCAAGATTTAAACAACAAAAAATTAATTGTTTGAGGAAATTATCTGCATGTATGAATAAAATCTTTTATTCACAATCAAGAAGTCGTATCGTTCTGGATTGAAGATGCGTAAATGCTTTGAGAGAAGAAGCATGATGGCTTTGATACTGGCTTGAGCCAGACTTACTATTACCAAATCGGTCCTGTCCAGACTCTCCCAAAAGTAAATGACTCTCGAGCCTAGTGAAGAAGGCAGACTCGTCCTTGAACTCCACTATCGTTGAGCTCTGTGATATTACCGGCGTCTGCAAATTCCGTTAACGAATCCAAATACCCTCAATGAACTATATCAAAAATCCAAAAAATGTACACAAAATAGGTCTCTCTTTGTGATTTAAGATGAAATAAATAGTTAACTCCAGAAAAAAAAATCAACAAAATAAATCTACCATCATTGCAATAAATCTACCATCAAATAAAAAAAATTCTTATACTTAGCAAATTTGGGTGCCTGTTTTTTTCGTAGATATGAGTTTTAGTGTAAGGCAAAAACGCCATTTTTCACTCTGGAAAAAGTCAAATGTCTACCACCAAACAATGTCTATAAATCTACCGTAAAATAAAGTCTACCATTACACTACAAATAAATCTACCAACTAAAGGTTATCTGAGTAAATACCAAAAGATTAACTAAATCTACCGCCATTAACAATAAATCTACCGTCATTAAAATTAAATCTACCACCATTACAAAACGAATTCACCGATATGTTAGACGGTTTTAAATCTACCGCCATTACAAACAAATCTACCAACCCAATAAAAATCTACCGTTAACAATACAAATCTACAGTCAAATAAATAAATATACCGTTACGATAAAATAATTCACACTGATTAACTCTACCACCAAAAGAAATATATAAGTTTACAAAAAAGTCAAACTGAAGGTTATTTGAGTAAATACCAAAAATAAGTCTATCATCAAAGAAAATATATCTACCAATTGAAGGTTATCTGAGTAAATACCAAAAATAAGTCTACCATCAATGAAAATATATCTACCACCTGAAGGTTATCTGAGCAAATATCAAAAATAAGTCTACCAAAAATAAATATATCTACCGCGTTGTTAAAATGAGTCTACCAAAATAAGTATACCAATATTTAACAAATCTACCATCTTTCAAACAAATCTACCATCCATCAAACAAATCTACGGATCAAAATTTGAGTTGACCAACATCAAACAAGTCTACCATCAAAGAACGGTAGACTTGTTAAATCAACTTTTGCCTACGTGACAAATGAATAGTAATGGCAGTTTTTGTAATTGCGTTTTTCTCAACAAATATCATAAGGGTATTTTTGATAATACGAATAAAATTAAATTATTATAGTAATAAAAATAAAAATAGGTCAAACTAATAATAAATATAGAAATAAAAGTTAGTACACTAATCCACCCTATTTTTTTATTGTAATTTAGACTGTGATTTTTGCGAATGCTTGTTCCACACGTATGAACGATCTCCGAAGAAGATTTGCGGTGATTGTGTTCACGTCGAGTTTTCGAAACATAAATAATGTTGGTGTTCTCTATCGATTCAAAATTGTGTACTGCATTCAGCATTCTTAAAGTAGAATCTAAAACTTTTTCGCTCAACATATTTTACAAGTATAATATTATTAAGAGTCAACTAGGATCCATAATCACTTGTTACATCTATTTATGACTATAAAAAGTAACTATTACATTTTTACTTTAATTTTTGACATCAATTAGTAAAATTGGCTTCTTTTTTTTACCTCAAACTTACTTCACTTAACGGGTCGGGAATAATCCCGGCAGATGGAGATGAGCGTCGACGGAAACCTCGACATTGCAACACAATTCCACTATTTAATTCGAATACATAACTAGTAAATACATTAAAAGTTGTTGTCTAATAATCTATTAATAATATCAATTTGAAAAACTAGGAATCTACGGTTGTCTTTTAGTTTGTATTTTTTCGTATATAACCGGTAATTTTATATAGAGAAGTGATTACACCTTCAAATACTAATAATGATTCATCCTTTTTAGCCTCGAAATATTTAGCACTGTTAGTTTTCTAGACTTTTTGGATTCTTATAGATTCATCAATAATGTCCTCACTATTTTCTTTGTATTCACCGACGTGTCAGTAAGGAGTATTGTGATATCAAAATTTATTTAGGAAGATATGCATTGGTTTAGGAGGTTTACCTTAGCCTTAATCGTCAATCCTCCTTGTCGTTATATGCATTTCTACAAAATTGAAGAGAACGGCTGCAACGGTAATATTTTGGACATTTTTTCAATGGTTAGTACTCTAATGTCAATTTCATTCACCTTCTTTCGTCAAGTTTAAATATATTCATGAGTAATTGCAATGGATAGACACAGTGGCGGAGCCAGAAAAAATATTTACACGGGCAATAATATTTTTTTGATGTAGAAATAATAATTGCATAAATTTCACTGAAAAATAAAAATATCACCATTAATAAAAATCTCAAAGATCGATGTATTCTATGCTCACTCATATCTTGGAATCGCTTTATCACCGTTTCGTTTGTCACTGTGTCAAATACCTGTTTTCCAATAAAATAAACTAGACAATCGCTTAAAAAGTCATCACCAATACTATTACGCGATGTCGTCTTCAGAATATTCATTGCAGAGAAGCATCTTTCAATGGTCGTGGTCGCAACATGAATAATTAAACATAGCTTCAAAAGACGATAAAGAAAAGGATGAGAAAGATGTTTTCTTGTCGCCACCAATACACGATCAAGATCACCAAGACTTTCTAGATTAGCAAACTTTTCATTCTTTTGCACATTATCAAGATAGATGTCAAGTTGAAGATCAAGAGATCTCCGCTACACAAAACTAAAGTCATCTAGATAAATTTAATAGTGTCAAAAATTATTGGGTTATAGTTAAAATAAATTTAATAGGGGTCAAAAATTATTTTGAACTATGGTCAATTTAAAATATTTAACAAAAATTACATTAGTTTTACAAATTTTACATGGGTCACTTGACCCCCCTCCTTGTGAACTGCTTCTACCACTGGCGCTCTCTTCTATTTTCTCTATGCGTCCTTATGGTCTAAGTTTTACTTGTGTTCATGGGTCGTTGTAAAAATATTTTGTCAACTTTGACATATATCTGAAGAAAGCACTGGAAGCCCTCCTGTAGATCAAATTAGCATTGAGGAAGAGAGCAATTGGATATATGCTCAACTTACTTCTCTAATAAAAGATTATGATGGACAAGGTTTCTCGGGTAAAAAAAACAACATTGCAAATCTTTTGGAGCTATATCATGTGCAGAAATTAGAGGTTTGGATTCACTCTCTAGTTAGATTTTTACTTGAACAACTCGTTCATTATTATGCTAATTTTTTCCCTCTCCAGATACCATTTATATGTATCGAAACAAGCAATGTCGTAGCTTGTTGGAATTTGTTGATGACCTTAATATAGAGAAGAAACCTGAGACCAAGTGGCATAAGGTTAACAATTTTCTTGGAGAAACAAGTACACATGTTAATTTTTTTGTGTTTATGGAAATTTGCTGGATTAACGTTAAGTATTTGCCACTGTAGGTCTTATGGATGATTCATGACTTGGATTGGAAGTGGCTCCATCTTCAAAAAAAGAAAAAGGGTTACTATAAACGTTACAAAGAACTGTCAGAAGCACTCGTTACTTCTCTTAATCTAGCACAACCAGAAAGAGAAGTTGAAGATCTAAATGAGCACGTCAATTTGCATTTTTCTGCTAATGATAAGCCGTACAAGCAGCCGCCGCAAAAATCACAACATAGCACCTGCAGCACTGCAGGTGCTAGCACCAGAACTGTAGTGTTGCAGGTGCTATGTTGTGATTTCTCTCTTTCTTTTGTTTAATTTCGATTGTGAGAAAACATATATGAGGATATCATAAACTTATATAGAGAAGTCATACAACAACTTAAAAAACATTCATTGTATTGATTTTTTTCTCTCTCTCTCGTTGTTCTCTCTAGTATCTCTAACTCATTGTAGGATTAAACAAATGGACAAATAGTTCTTAAAACAACAAAAATGATACAAGACAAGCGGATGAAATATCAAACAAGGATACATAACTCTTTAAAAAATATAAAAAATAAAACACACATAGATGACTACGGAGGGTAAAACAACAAAATAAAAAACAAGATATGAAAAACACATAGATCATATATTGATTAAGTAAAATGTGACGAATGATCAAAATTTCATGTTCAAAATTAGTGCACAATCTTAGAGCTGTCTATAGTTTCATCAATCGTATCTATGACTCTGGTAAAAATAATTTATGGATCTGTACATATATCTATAAGTTATTTCCGTACCCATTTTAGCATGTTGATAATAAAAATTAACAAATTTTAGAATAATTGAAAAACCGAAAAAAACTAGAATAGTTTATCCAATTAAAATTATACAAAGAAGAAGGCCAATTTTTAAAGAATAAGCAACTCTTAAAACTATCTAGTATGATCGGCTAGAACTTATATAAGAGATACAATACATATTCACGACTTTTTAAAAAATAATAATAATTATGAGCTAATGTAGATTTGGGTTAGATTTAAAGGGTTAAAATAAATATTTTTAATTAGTGTAACATCTCATCATGTACCTCAAAAGCTGTTTTCCATCCTTGTTCTTCCTTACTTTCTTCAGCTCTTCATCATTCTCCTTCATTTTCTTCTGCTCTTCATTAATCATCTCCATTACTTTCTTCAGCTCTTCACTATTCTTCTGCTCTTCACTCATGCCCTTCATCTTATTTTTGTTTTTGGTTGCTTTCATCTTCCCCTATGCTGCTTCGTTATACATGCATATAGCAAAAACAAAAAAAAAGTGTTTTATATCCACCAAGATTTAAACAAAAATAAATTTATTGTTTGAGGAAATTATCTGCATGTATGAATAAAATCTTTTATTGAGCTGCACAATCAAGAAGTCGTATCGTTCTGGATTGAAGATGCGTAAATGATTACTAGTTTTGTTTTCCAATACAACTTTTTACTTCTCTTATATGATTTGACTGCTATTAATTGCCCCTAGAAACTAGAAGGTCCGAAACAATAAGAAACGGTAACGTTTAAGTAAGACCAGATGGGGTAATCTAGTGGACCAATATAAGGCCCATTGATTCACATATTGTGTAGGCCCATAACCATTGATTAAACCAAACAAAAACAAATCGTGCACTCGACCGTAGTGGATCATTTTTCTTTCAGAGTCGACTCTTTTTGGTCAAACTCAAAAGAGCGACTTTCCCCTTCGTCAAATCGCAGTTTTTTCTTCTTCTCGAAGTGTGCAACTTTTTTTTTTTTTTTTTTGAATCAAGAGATCGTTTTTCTCTGATTCTTCAATGGCGACGATTTCTCTCAGGTCGTTGTCTACGATTCCATCGCTGAGTTCGAAAGAATCGTGTAATGCTTCTTCTGCTTTCGCTTCGCGTTCTACTTCTATCCCGGCCGTAAAACTTCAGTTTCCAGTTCGTCGGGTTCGAACCGGAGACTTGAAGTTTTCCTCATTATCTTCAACGACTCGATTCACTCCTCGCGCTGTAAATCTTCTTCTGTGCTTAAGCTTGTATTCCAACATAAGCTAATTTTTGTTAAGGGTTTAGGTTCTGTGTGATGATCTATTGACTGAAAACTATACTTCCATGAACTATTCTAAAATACAAAGCTTGTAGATTCGTTGGTCCGCTAAATGTTGCTTGAAACTGTCCCGTGATTGTCTCAGGGGTCTTAGAGCTACAATGATATTGTGAAAGTTATCATTTTTTTAGTTCCTAGCTAGTTCTATAGGGTTTAAACAATTGTCGCTATTACTTCAGATTGAAGCGAAGAAGCAGACATACAACTCGTTCGATGATCTGCTTGTGAACTCTGATAAGCCAGTTCTGGTTGACTTTTATGCGACATGGTGAGTCTGTCTTCTCTGTACAATTCGAACTTTGGTGTCAGGAGGCATGAACTTTCTTGTTAACCATGAAAGGAGTATATAATGCTTTGTATGCGAGCGGTGTAGTCTGGGATGCAGTGTAGCCTGTTTGCATATTGAGTTCATTATGAGTGGAACTACTGAAAAGCGATTGAACCAGGATGTGATGTTTGTTTGGCAGGTGCGGTCCCTGCCAGTTCATGGTTCCAATACTCAGTGAAGTTAGTGCAACCCTGAAAGACAAGATCCAGGTGGTGAAGATCGATACTGAGAAGTACCCGAGTATTGCCAATAAATACAAGATAGAGGCACTCCCTACATTTATCCTTTTCAAAGATGGGGAGCCTTGTGATCGCTTTGTATGATGAGTTCCTTGTGTTTTTAATATCTTTGATTTCCTTTGGTTTTTACTCTTTAAGGTTCTTGATCTCACTCACAAACTTTTCTTTTTTCCGTATGACTTACCAGGAGGGTGCTTTGACAGCCAAACAACTCATCCAACGAATTGAGGATTCTCTGGAAGTGAAGTCATAGTTATGTATATCGTGATCTCTTTTATTTATTGGTATGTTTTCCTACTATCCCTGACCTGGTCAGGGCTTAGGGTTAGCCGCGTTTTTCGGTGATTTGTTCATTGATTAACAAGGAGAATAGTATGTCTCGATTTGAGAAGGAAAGAAGATTATGTTTGCCAGATTTTCAAAAACTTGCTTGTGAGTAAAGATCTTTTATTCTCAAGTAACAACAGAGAAGGCTATTTCTCAGCATCCCTCTCAAATTACATTAGATAAAAATGTCTCTTAGCAAAAGCAAACATTGGCGCTGAATCCTGCGATTCAAGTGTTAGTAGACCTAACAACAGTAGTAGGCTTGGATTTCACGGAGAGAGGCAGTGGTGAGGAGGCAAGAGCACGGTCATCACCAATGTTGTCAGAGTCATTGTCATCACAGTAACCTTGGAGCATGTCACCTTCTTGAGCAGTGAAACCAAGAACACCAATCATAGTAGGCCAACACTTGCGTCCAACGGTTCTTATAGCACTGCAACAGCCAGGGCCAATGTAAGTCTCACCGTTGAGGAAGAACAGGATGAGCTCTCCAGAGCAGTGTTGGAGCTGCATCAGTGAGTCCCAGCAGTAACCTGTTTCTTCATCAAGCCTGAGCCGGTACACAAGGCTTGAGGAAGGAGAAGATGCACCCACGGTTGGTTTCATGAGAGGTCGAGCTGTCACTGTGGAAGAAGCCACTATGAGCATGAACGTCATAGTGAAGGTAACAATGAAACTGGATTTGTTAGCCATTTCTCTGCAGGTTGGTAAAGGAAGCGAGTCTGGTTGATTTGACTGTGTTTGTGATGAGAAGTGAATGATAACCTTAGAGCGTTTATATAGAAACACTTGAGCATTGACTGTTACAAGTAAATGGTAGAGTGAAAGGGCTAAAGTAATTACGAGGGAAACTCATTAGACACATCTTTGTGAGATACATTAATGATAATTAGTGCTTAGTGGCGTAGTGGGTATAATTATTGGTAATTCAATCTGAATGGGACGAACATTTACTATTCGTTAACAAGCGAGCATACTTATTGGGTTAGTATACGGCCTAATGGGCCGGAATAGGACCACAATGTGAAAGGCTTACCACAGAATGATATTGAATTGCATTTGGAGAAATTTAAACATTTGATTCAATTTAAGAAATTGCTTTGGGTTATAAACCAAGCTAAGTATGTAAACATCCAAGTACATAACATGTATATGTCTATTGGTAATTTTTTTGTTTGTTTGTTTGATAACTCGGGTAACGGACACCATGAGCTCCCTAGATGGTACTCGGGTCAATGGACCATGAGATCCGATTAATCACATGGTTAGGGGGAGTCATGTGAATACCCCTGATGCCACACGGTTGTGATTTAGTTTCGAGAGAGGTTCAAACTCAGGGGAGCTCTCAACGCATTCCCAAGTCTTGTCTACCACTCAACCGCACACACGTGGGCAAACTATTGGTAACTTTTGCAGCACAAAAAATCAAAGGGTCTTTAACTATTTGAAGACACGGGCAAAATGAAAATTTGAAAGGTTTTTAGACTTAGTAGTAGTGCTAACGCAAGACAGGTTTCCCAAACACATAATACAGTCAGAAACTAAATAATTAGCAAAGAAGGGAGATTTTATACAAATCTCTAAAACGTGCATGAGATATGCATATTAGTCTTCTAGTTCTTCCTCAAGTCTTGGAGCGGCTGTCTCTTTGATGTCCTTGGAGCTGTTACGTTCAGATTATCCACAATCTTTGAGTTTGGTGCGTTCTCTTTCATGTCTTGCCTTTTAGGCTTCACTTGTGTTCTGTAAATCAACATTGGTTCTCTTCTTGCTTGCTTCTCAGATAACGTACCTGACTCACCAATGTTCAAATACTCCTTCCTGTTTTCAGATGAATCATTCAGGGTTTCTTCAGGACTTGGAGTAGTTTCTCTCTTAATCATTTCCTCACCTGCTGCTATTTCAAAGAAAGGTAAACGATTCTAGAGATTAGTCACCGTTTAGCTAGTTAGCTAACCTTTATTCAATCTTAGGAGACACAAGATCTGGAGAAATCTAACCTTTTTCATTTCTGTTATTCTGAACAATAAATTCATCAGGAGTCAGAGAGATGTCTTTCTCTTTGAGAGTGGATTGAGTAGAAGCAGTAATTAGAATAGTATCCAAATATAGCAAGTAACACCTGGAAATTGCTTAGATGTAGAAAAGAAATTTACCAATGGCAGTACCAATTGGACCAGTTGCTTCGTCTTTGAGAAATTTGTGACCGCTTTCCTCATATGTGGTTTTAAATTCTAATTCAGAAATATAACTCAAGTTTTCATGCTCTGTTTCACCTAAGACGCATGTCTTCTCAGAAACAGAAGAGCCACCTGAAGAGTCCAAGTTCTTAGTTGCTTTTGCTTCTATGAGCTCGTCTGCTTCATTATTGCCTACAAATGATTGGAAATAACTTAACTATGTCTTATGCATGCCTCCAAGAACAAAGTGTGCGATGCTGAAAAATAAGAGTGTTAATAATCACCTGTTATTGCCAATTCCTCCGATGAATCGTTCATCTGATGCTGAATGTTTGTGGAAGGGCTAGATTCTTCTGCGTTTCAGGGATGAAGAAAGAGACAAAAGAATAACTTATGATTACGCAATATGAATTAGACTATATTAACTCTATGAACTTTTTAAGAAAAGTTGCTCACCAGACACCATGGAACAGGTTTCAGCAACTTCAAGTTGGCTGGAAATTTTACCAGTTGTCTCGCAATTACTTTTGACTGGTAAGGCAAGAATATAAACATTTCTTTCTGCATCCATGATTGTCTCTGCCCCCTCAATGTCAAAATCAAAAAGATTCACCGAGTCAACATGTGGAGAATTATGTCTGCTTTGCTTTGATGTCCCTTGTATGGCTTCTAGACCTACAATATTTGTTGCCTGAGAACCTTTTGGTATAAACTTTGCACCTGCAGTTTCTTCCCCGGAGTTTAACTCATGGCTGTAAGAAACTTTGGATGAAATACTACCACTTGAATCAGCAATGGTATTTTCTCTGAAATCCTGATCTGCAACGTGACTTTCCTGAACCACACCGTCGTCCTTCATAATAACTTTGAGAGAAAAAGCATGATGGCTTTGATACTGGCTTGAGCCAGACTTACTATTACCAAATCGGTCCTGTCCAGACTCTCCCAAAAGTAAACGACTCTCGAGCCTAGTGAAGAAGGCAGACTCGTCCTTGAACTCCACTTCCTTTCGTTCTTGCTTTCCAGCAGTGTGTGGTTCAGCGTTTTCTATAAGCTGGTTTCTCTCTGGAGAAGTGAAAACAAAAGACTCTTTGCAAGTGGCTGATGTATTATCTTTTATCTTTCTTGTTTTGTCTAGTCCAAAGTCCCCAAATAGTAAATGTCTCTCCAGGTTAGTGGAAATGTTAGATTCAGCCAACAATTCCACATCCTTGCTTTCTTCGTATTTGTTTTCAGATTCAGCTGGCTCAAAGTCTCCCATAAGAGAGTGGCTCTCAGAAGCAGTGAGAACATCAGACATATCATGAGACTTAGCAGTTATATTGTCACCTTTCATCCCTTCATCTGTTTCATGCAGGAACTGTTTCTCGGCACCATTGAAAATGTCACAGTCAACTTGCAATTCCACAGCCTTGTTTTCTTCACTTTTTGCCGCTTCTTCTAGTTCAGCCTCTTCCGGAAAGGAATGTCTTTCTGGAATATTGCGAGCAGCAGACTCATCATGAAACTCTACAGCGGCTTTTTTGGCAGTCTTTACTGCGTTCTTTAATTCAGAGTCACCATACAACAATTGTCTCTCTGGGCTTGTACGAAGACCTGACTTGCCAGCATTATTGATTCCTATCCATCCTGCTTCGCCTAGTTCAGGGTCTGCTAAAGGTAGATCTTTGTGCATCCCAGTGGATAATCCAGCTTCCTCATAGAACATCGCATCCTTTTTAACTTCAGCTTCTGTAATTTTATCTTGTCCAGAATATCCAAAAAGCTCATGTCTCTCCTCCAGACCAGTGAAAACAACAGATTCTTCATATAACTCCATAGCTTTGTTTCCTCCACTATTCTCTAACAAGAGTGCATGTCTATCCGGGGTAGTGCAAGTGCCAGATTCACAATGGAGCTCAACATTCCTATTTTCTTCATTCCTTTCGATTCCATCTCCTTTGAAGTCTTCCACACTGGATTGTCGTGGACTAGTGGCAATGTTAGACTCGTCATGAAGCTTAACAACTATACTTTCTCCTTCATTTCTAGCTTCGTTTTGCCTGGAACCTCCCAGCATTAAGTATCTCTCGGTGGTGTTGGGAACATCATATTCATCAGGAAGGTCTGTGGTTGTATGTTCCTCTTCCTTTCCGACCTCATCTAGCCCAGAATCACCCAGCAATGAAACTTGTTCATGAGTTGTGAAAACAACAGCATGAGACTCTACTGCTTCATCATTGTGATGGGTCACTGTATCAGCTGCACGGATCTTTCCATTTTCGCTGAGTTGTTCCATTAACATTAAGTTCCTCTCGGGGGTAGTGAATACAGCTGACTCGTCAAGGGCGTTGCTAGCAGCTTTATCTATTGGTATAGGTTGGGATAAAGCTTTCATTTCGTCTTCCTCCAAACATTCTGGAACGTTCTCTTCCTTAGCAGAGAGGGAAGCAAAGTCAGTTGACAACGATCCGCTTAGCTCCAACGCATTTACTTTACAATCTCTCTCACTAGAAATTGTTCGCTCTGATTTATTTAGACTGTCATCCTTGACCTCATCCAGAGTCTCCAGGTTAACACAATGACCAACATTGATACGACCAACCTTACAGATGTCTGCTTGTTCTGCTGCACTACTATTCTCAGTGTTGTATTCAGAGAAGTTTCCATGTCGATTTTCTGATTGTATTTCCTTCTCTAAGGAACCTTTCTCACCATCTTTGCTCGAATAAATCTCGTTCCAACATTCAACTGAATTTTCCAGGACTATTGGTATGGGTTGGGATAAAGCTTTCATTTTGTCTTCCTCCAAACATTCTGAAACGTTCTCTTCCTTAGCAGAGAGGGAACCAAAGTCAGTTGACAACGATCCGCTTAGCTCCAACGCATTTAGTTTACAACCTCTCTCACTAGAAATTGTTCGCTCTGATTTATTTAGACTGTCATCCTTGACTTCATCCAGAGTCTCCCGGTTAACACAATGACCAACACTGATACGACCAACCTTACAGATGCCTGCTTGTTCTTCTGCAGTGCTATTCTCAGTGTTGTATTCAGAGAAGTTTCCATGTCGATTTTCTGATTGTATTTCCTTCTCTAAGGAACCTTTCTCACCATCTTTGGTTGAATGAATCTTGTTCCAACATTCAGCTGAATTTTCCAGGACTGTTGTGATTAAACGTCAGAAAGAAACTAGATTAGCGAAAACTAAGTTAACCATAAAAGCAAAAAGAACTCAAAACAAATGAATAAGAGTATATACCCTTAGCTACAAAGCTATTCTCAGTGTTGTATTCAGAGAAGTTTCCATGTCGATTTTCTGATTGTATTTCCTTCTCTAAGGAACCTTTCTCACCATCTTTGCTTGAATGAATCTCGTTCCAACATTCAGCTGAATTTTCCAGGACTGCTGTGATTAAACGTCAGAAAGAAACTAGATTAGCTAAAATTAAGTTAACCATAAAAGCAAAAAGAACTCAAAACAAATGAATAAGAGTATATACCCTTAGCTCCAAAGCTATTCTCAGTGTTGTATTCAGAGAAGTTTCCATGTTGATTTTTTGACTGTACTTCCTTCTCTAAGGAACCTTTCTCACCATATTTGCTTGAATGAATCTCGTTCCAGCATTCAGCTGAATTTTCCAGGACTGCTGTGATTAAAACTAGATTAGCGAAAACTAAGTTAACCATAAAAGCAAAAAGAACTCAAAACAAATGAATAAGAGTATACCCTTAGCTACAAAGCTATGCTCCTTCATCACATATCTAGGAATAGAAATAAGGATTTCCTCCTTGGTTTTGCTATCTTCCTTGGCGATAACTGTCGAAACAATATCCTTAACAAGGATATGGCCAGTATGCACGCCTAGCCCGGATTCAGGGTTTCCTGCTAATTGTACTGAAGAAGGAGGTGAATTGGTTTCCAAAAATAGCTCAGATTCAGGAGGTGGATTGGTTTCCAAAAATAGCTCAGATTCAGGGTTGCTCACTTCTGAGCGCTCAATCATGAATTCAGATAGTGATGATGCTTCCTCTTTGTCCTTCTTTGTCGCAGCCATCGGGACTCTGTCTTGCTCCTGTTTCTCTTCACGTTCTTCTTCCATAAGTTCACAATTCAACTCTTGAGTGTTTGTTCTTTGAGGACTATGAACTAATTTTTCCAGTGTAAAATCCAAAACATTCTCAGTAGCAGACTCTGCAGCTTTGGTTTCGGAGGAAGAAGGTGAGTTCTCAATCATTACTTGTGGCGTATCCTTAATGCATTCTTGATTCATTATCTTTGGCTTCTTGGAAGAGCCCCCAGCTTCCACATTAACACCACCTGCTTCTTCTTGCATTAGATTGCTCTGAGTTGATGTAGTTTCTATGTCTATCCCGGACATCTTCCTAGTAACTCTTTTCGATGATTTGACAAGCGAATCAGGAGCTTCATTCGTCTTCTTTTCAACCAGATTCCCTTCAACTACTATTGCAGCCTTAACTGAATCACTCTTTGAGTAGTTCCTAGTATACCTAACACGGACCTGCATTTCATCATTCATATTATCAATAGAGGCTCCATCTCGTGCAGAGTCAATAACTAAACATCTATTTGGTGAATTACTCATTGCTTGACCCAGCATATTATCTGCAGTGCGCTTCGAACGCCGTAGAAGCTTTGTACTCTCATGATCAGTCCCAGAAGTTATCTTTGGTTGTTTATCACCCTTTTGCACTTGGCCATCTACTAGGAGTTCACTGACACTCTTTTCAAGTTGCCTAGACTGTTTTGGAGCCTTTTCTACTTCTAGATCATTGCATTTCACGGTCCTTACATTTCCATCCACCAAGGGCCTCTTATCCATCGGTACGTTAACATTGTTCCAAAGTCGTTTCGAACGCCGTGTGACCATTTCAACTTTCGAAACATCCTGAACTTTCATTCCACGACATATTTCAGTTGTCTGAACAGGCTCACCTTCTCGACTATTGACTGCCGCAGATCCTTTTTTGACAAGCTTAGTCGTTCTTTCTTCTTTACTTTCCGTACCATCTAATGTCCCACCTCCCATGGATGGGTTTGCATTACTAGCTTTAAGCCTTATTGACTTTCTCTGATCCTGAGTATTGGTCTGCAGGTCGATGTCATTCACAAATCGCCTAGATCGCCTAGGAACCTTTTCAACTTCAGAATCATCCTGCACATTCTTCCTATGACGTTTTCCTGTTTCCTGAACCTCATAATCCACTGATACCTCCGTCGCATTATTCTTGACGAGCTCATCTTCTTTAGTGTCGGTGTCTGCAAGTCGTTTTGACCGCTTAGCATCTAATAAAGTTCCTGCCTTGGATGTCCCACATTCCACGCTTGATTTCGCAATTTTAGCTGCCAGCCGCATGGACTGTCTCCCAACCTTTTCAAACTGGAAACCATCCTGAATATTTCTATACAATCCTTTCGAGATATCTTTATCTTCAAATTGTTCCAGAGCAATCAACTCTGCTACTTCTTGAGTGCTACCACTAGAGCCAATTCGTTTTGACCGCCTTGGGACCTTCTGCGCCTTTGTAGCATCCGACAAACTACATTCTTTCTCAGCCTCAGCAATCCCTCTTCTTTTGTTTGACTCATTTTTATGAGATCCAGCTACTGTTATCCCCTTAGCCACACTTTGCTTTGACCGCCTTAGCCTAACTCCACCTTGTTGAACATTCTTCCGCTGAAGTTTCTTAACAGACCGAGTGAATTCGAAGACCTCATTCTCAGACTCGGGGCTGAATGTTACTTTCTTATCCTTTCTGCTAACACATTGATTCTCTTTGATACTATCAGCCTCTACAGAATCCTCAGGCGAAAGTTTCATTTCCGATACAATTTCTTCAGTTTCCTTCTACGTAAACACACACAAAAACAAATTAACCAACTATATGTTGTTCGATCCTAAGATAAATTTGCAAGAGCTTATCATGTACAAACCCATAATCATTCCGTCTTTCGCTTCTACATGAGAATCCCCAAAAAAAAAAAAGTACGGAAATTGGAATTGCAATCACCTCGAAAACATAAGCGAGTCTACTAGCCATCTCAGTGTTCTTCAAATTTGCAGGGATTCCATGTTTCTTGCAAAGGGTTTGTAGATCTTTCCTCTTCATTCCACGAAAATCCATCTCTGACGAACAGATCAATTCGAAATTCTTCTTTCACCATAAATTACTAACACCACAGAGTGAAGTTTGAAGGCGATGAGAAGCGTCTCTTAATCTGTATTTTGGGGACAAATGTTTTAAAATTTGAATTTTGCCAACCCCGCTCTCGTAAAAACGCGAGTATAATGCAACTGGTAACAGTTAGTAACTACGCGCGCTCTACTTGCGTGATGTGTACTCGCTTCTTCAGCCGTCCGATGCAAAGATGGTGACGCGTGTATGTGTGACGTTAACAAATCTGTGTGGTTATCGAAAAAAGATCGTGGAAGCCGGAAGCGTATAGAGAAAGACGAACCACCATTCGTGGGCGCTAAAAGGCCCATTTTAATTTTTGAATATTAAATCGCCGGCCAAAAAGGCCCATTTTTAATTTTTGAATGATAGAGAGAAAAAGAAAATTTTCAGGATCAAAATATTTATTTTTTCAAAAACAAATTCTCAATAAATTCAAGATTAAAAAAACCTTAATAACATTAAAAACATTTCAACTTCTATTCAACCACGTCCCACCTTCTATTTAATTTAAAAATATATAAAAAACTTTCTCAACTTACTTACAATATTTTTTTGCCAAATGGGGCTCTCTAGCATCGACACTTGCCCCACCCCCACCCCCACCCCCCTCTTATTGGTCAAAATGTTTCTTTTTGTTTTTATTTTTTCTGAATAAATTAAAGATTAAAAAAAACTTAATAACTTTAAAAACATGGAATCATCACAATAACATAAACTCATTGTTTTATTTTATATTTATTTTAGTTTTATAATAAAGACAATTCGAGAACGCAAATTAACTATACAGTAATAAAACAAATTCATCAAATGGCCTCTATCTCGAATTAGGTTGTATTTTTTAAACTAATTTTTTTTAAATCATATTTTACTAACACACAAATTATAAAATATATATAACATATAAACAAGGCTGTTCCAGTGCACAGTGTTACAGGATCAGTTCTAGATCGACTAATGAAAAATCCAAAGACTGACCAGTTGACTAGAAAACATCCATGTCTCTAGCAGAGTTCTTCTGAAGCCTGAGCCAAATTTTTGCACTTCATCAATGTGGTTAGTGTTCATAGAGCTTGATTCATCATTCATATCTGATAAAGGAACCCATGTGTTTAGAGTAATAGTATCTCTCTCCCCTGTTATAAGTTGATAGATAAGAGTATAAAAGATTGAAATGATTTTCTTCTGAGTAGAGGGTTAGGAAAATTTCCAGCGATCCCATTATTCTACTTAAGAGGAAATGATCACACAGAGGATTGGAAGCGAGGCTAGGATTTTCCTATGATGTCATTATTCGCCTACATCCTTTGATACATTGAGAGGGAAGAACCGGGAATTTGGTGGCAAACACCATCAATACTCGCGTCTCATACCTTGATGTGTATATGCTAAGCTGAAAATAAAAAGAAAAGAATAAAAAAAAGAGAACACAATAAGAAATAAGTCTGGGGGAGAGAAATTGATACAAAAAGTGTGAAAAAGGGTGGTTCCTTGTCATGATATTGTCTGGTAAAGAGTCTAGAAGGTTCTTGAATGTTAGCTGCAGAGATGAAACTGGCGATGAGGGCTTTACTTGAACAATGTTGTGGGATAATGTGTGGAGTCTGGAAAAGCTGCGAATGTCTACGGAGAAGTACATGGTGGTTAGATCAAAAGCTGATTTGGTGACATTTGGGTGCTTGGGAAAAAGGTCATTTCGATGGTTCAGGAACAGGTGAATCTCTACGTTTTCAAACTTCTCTCTCTGTTTAGTCTTCTATTTGCTTGAGGGCAAGCAAAGGCTAAGTCTGGGGGAGTTGATATATCATGGTTTTTACCCTGTTTAGGCCATGATATAAGTCCTTTTTATAGAGTCTTTCTAGTGTTTTGTAGTCTTTTAGAGTCTTTTACAGGTCTTAGCACGTTTGGAGCACTATTGGAATTATTGGAGCTTTCTGGAAGAGTTTGGAGCAGAAGCTGAAGTCGTGTTGCTGAGGCCCTGATTTCACGACAGGCATAGGTCGATACCCCCTGGTATCGATCGATACTCTTCGAGGCTTTCACGACATGCGACTTTTATGAAGAGTTGAAGAATTGCAAAAGTGCCCAGAAGTCTTTAATAATTACAAGAAGACCCCAAGTCGTGTTTTAGGTTATAAATAGGAGTTTTCAGCCACCTGTTTAGGCTATGCCTTTTTATGCCTTTTATTACTTTGGTTTTGAGACAAGTCTGATTTCCGTTCGTCCGAGATCAGATCTCTAAACCTTCTTTGATTATTTATTGATGATTTATTCATACATATTGATTGTTTCATTCTCTATGTCTGAGTAGATCCACCTTAGGTTTAGGGTTTTCTCATAAAGGATTTCTTTGAATGCTAGGTTAATTATCTGTTTAGGATTCACCATCTGAATTAGTTCGTCGCTTAGGTTGTGTTCATAGCTAATTCTAGGTTGACGAATCTGGAATTTAGATCTTAGGATAATTGATTAGGCACGACAGTGCGATTAATTACCTGATAGAACCTAAGTGAGCAAATTGGTTATTCGCAAAGAAATTTGGTTTAATTGATTTGTAAACATATCAAACCTGTTATTAAAGCTGATTTAGACTTTAGGATTCGCAAGGAAATTTGGAACTCCTAGGATTTAGATTTAGATAATTCTCGCAACGACAGTTGGTTAATTATACTTTAGTGATTTGAGTTCTAGAACTGTGCTAAATCTGAATCCTGTTAGTTAATTAGACTGCATTCATTGATTTCCTGAGAAAAACCCTGGGCCTATATTTTCCTGATTGAATACAACTCTTTTATTTTCTGCACTGCTTTTAATTATATCTGCTTGGCTTAGCTTAATTCTATTCTATATAATCTATTGTGCGTTTCTGTGAGTCTTCTGTGGTTCAACCCCTAGCTATATTACAACTACTGCTTTAGTACTGTTAGGGTATTAAATTGAGCATATCAATTTTGGCGCCGTTGCCGGGGACTCAATTCGCCATTAGATTTTAGTTTAGAATTTCGACTAAGTTCGTCGGTATCGATCGATACTCTGTAGTATCGGTCGATACTCGTCGTCTTCTTTTGTTGGTATCGATCGACACCACTTGGTATCGATCGATACTCAACGTATTTTTCTGGTTACTTACGTGCTTTGCCTAGTGTTTTATTTGCAGGTGTATGCATGTTCGTGAAACCATGAGCAACAAGAGCACACAGCTAGTTGAACTGTCATTGGAACAGCTAGCGCTTGTGGAACGCACAAACAGAAAGACCAAGCAAACATTAGGGATGAATAACCCAGTGGTTTTAAGAGCTGATGAAGCTGGGATTCTGAGAGACCAAGAGGGTCATGTGTGTAATGAGAGAGGACAGCGACTCGATGAGGCTGGAAACGTCGTTGTCCCTGCTGCTATTATGGAGATTGTCGCGCCAGCTGGGCGCGCCAACGTTGGGAATGCTGCAGGTGATCGAGGTAGAACACTTGCTGAGCACAACAGACCTGATCAGTTCTATGCCAATCGATCTGCGATTCGCATCCCAACTTTTCAGAGGAACGACTTCGAGCTGAAGCCTGCCTACTATGCTCTTGTAAGTCAGAGCCCATTCCATGGTCTACCTCATGAGCATCCCATGGATCATATCGAGAGGTTCGAGGACTTGGTCACTGGGATGAAGTACAATGGAGTACCCAATGAGTTCTTGTTCTGCAAACTCTTCCCATACTCTCTTGGTGGCGATGCTGCTTATTGGCTGAAGCAGTTAGCTCCTGATTCTCTAACTACATGGGATGAGACGAAGAGAGCATTCATGTGCAACTTCTGCGATGATGCGAGATCTGAAGAGCTCAGGAACAAGATTTCCCAGTTTTCTCAAGGACCAACTGAGGGATTCAAGGCTGCTTGGATTCGTTTCAAGTCTTATCAGAGGGATTGTCCACACCATGGGTTCAATCAAGTTCAGCTGCTTGGCATATTCTACAGAGCGATCGACTGGAGGTACCAGATGGCTATGGATACCGCGAGTAATGGGAATTTTAACACTAGATATCCAGATGATGCAGTTGTGCTAATTGAGAACTTGGTGTCTAGCAATAGCACCAAGAATGCTGACTTCGACAGGAAGAAGCAAGCTGCAGGAATTGATGCATCGCAGATGGCTGAAGTTCAAGCCAAGCTGGATTTCCTAATCGGAAAAATCAGAAAGCTGTCCACTTTGCTGCTGAGGATGAAGTGGAGGATTGTAACTACGTTGGTGGTTCTGGGTTTCAGGGTCAACAATTTGGGTACAACAACAACCGGAACTTCAGCAACAACAATCGCAATTTCGGGAACTCTTCGTACCAGCCCATCCCTCCCAAGTCTGCAGACAATAAGATGGAATCCATGCTTGAGCAGATTCTTCAGGGACAGCAGAAATTGCAGGTGGATTTCAATGGGAAGCTTGACCATCTGTACTCTGATCTGAATGGGAAAATCGAGACTCTCCATACCAGTCATAGGATGCTGGCAACGCAAGTGGCTCAGTCTACAGCAAATGCCAAGGGAAAGACAACTCATCCACACGACGTACACGTCAATGCCATCATCTCGAGTGCAGGAAATTTCGATGAGGAACCTGAAATCGCCAGGGCATCGATCGATACCCTCCAGTATCGATCGATGCCGGTTACAATTCTGAAACGGGATACTTCGAAAACCCATGTATCGATCGATACCCCATTGGTATCGATCGATACCAAGGCGATTTCAGAGGAGACAACTGGGACTTCAACTGTGGCACCTAAGGTAGTTGCAGAACGAGTGTATATACCCAAGGCACCTTATCCTATAGTTCCTAAGCTGACAAGGGAGGAATGGGAGATTGCTAGATTAAGGTATTTGCTGGATAACCCGAATTCGAAGCTTCTTTCTGGTGACGATGTATCTGCCAAGATCGATTCAAAATCGTCAGTATCGATCGATACCCTACCTGGTGTCGATCGATACCCCTCGCAGAACGTGCCAGAACTTGTGAAAACACCAGAGGTGATCGGAGAAAGAACTCGCAAGTCCAAGAAGCAGAATCCTATTCCTAAACACCTCAGAGATCCTATCACTCCAAAGCAGCTGCGTGGCTTTGAGAAGATGGAACGAAGGATCTCCCATGAAAGATCTTTTGAAGAAGCTCTAGAGGGCTGGCCTCTGCTGAGTCACTTCAAAGACTGCAGAGAAACTGAGGAAGAAGTCAAGGCACTATTTCTCGAGGCAAGACGCAAGTCACAAGAGTCGCGGAAACTGAAACAGAAGGAAGACCTAGGGAAATTCGTGGTACCGTGCTCTGTCTCAGGAGTCGAGTTCAAAGAGTCTCTCGTTGACTCAGGGTCTAGCGTCAATGTGATGTCAAGGGGAATTGCTGAACAGTTGAAGGCTGATATAAGACCCCCTACTCTGCTTCTCACATTTGCAAACTCTTCCACCTCACCTCCATACGGTACTATCCATGCCTTGCCTGTAAAAGTAGGAAATTTTCTGGTGCCCACTGATTTTCAGGTTGTGGAGATGAGCGAAGGATCTGAGGTCTCTTTACTCCTGGGAAGACCATTCATGGCTACTGCTGGCGCGATCATAGACACACCTAATAAGAGGCTCTCATTCTCTTACATTGACGGAGATGTCTACTATAAGGCCATTCCCCCTAGGAGTGTTCCCAAACGTGTCTCTAGCATCAAGGTTGTCACAGGAGAGTCGCTAGCGATTGATATTTTGGAAGAGCCTCCTGATGAGCCTACTATCACAGACGTCTCAGCTGAATCATCCAGCATCCCCAAAGAAGTTGCCAAGAAGACCAAGGCAACAAAGAAGAAGGCCAATAACAAGAAGGTTGAGAATCCCCATGTCACTTTGATACCTCAGAAGTGTGATGGAGATTCGATTGAGTATAAGGTCAAATGCAAAAGAGCCTTGAAGCCATTCTCTAAGGCTAGAGTACTGCTTACTTATGAGCTGAAAGAGAAATGACAGGAGTTTGTGGACAGCATGCTAAGCAGAACGATGAAGATAGCAATGTCAAGTGATGGAGCCTGTTTTGATGTAAGCTCTCACTCTTATCCAGCCTGAAGGGCGTTACAGTCAAGCTATTGACGTTAAACGAGCGCTTGGTGGGAGGCAACCCACTGGTGATTCTGTTTTTGATTCGTTTTTATTTTTAGTTTCGTTTGTTTTGAGTTTGTGTCAGGATAAACAAGGAGTAAAAATCCGAAATCGCATAGCATCGATCGATACCCCATTGGTATCGATCGACACCAATCGCGGAAGAAAGGTTCGTCAAGTCGATTTAAGCCTGGTATCGATCGATACCCAGGCTGTGTGTCGATCGACACTTGACGTTCCAGCAAGGTAACTTCTTGTTTCTCTTCGTTTATCCTCTTGTTTTGTTTTCTTTCACTGACTCTAGGCTAGATAACACTGGGGACAGTGTTGTTCAAGTCTGGGGGAGGTGTCTGCTGACATTGTTTTTGTTTTTCTTAGAATCAGTTGTTTTATCGAGTCAAAACAGTTTTATCGAGTCAAAATTTGTTGGAGATTATGATCCTGTGCTTGAACCTATTGATTTGATTTTATTTTTGAGTGCACAGTGTTACATGATCAGTTCTAGATCGACTAATGAAAAATCCAAAGACTGACCAGTTGACTAGAAAACATCCATGTCTCCAGCAGAGTTCTTCTGAAGCCTGAGCCAAATTTTTGCACTTCATCAATGTGGTTAGTGTTCATAGAGCTTGATTCATCATTCATATCTGATAAAGGAACCCATGTGTTTAGAGTAATAGTATCTCTCTCCCCTGTTATAAGTTGATAGATAAGAGTATAAAAGATTGAAATGATTTTCTTCTGGGTAGAGGGTTAGGAAAATTTCCAGCGATCCCATTATTCTACTTAAGAGGAAATGATCACACAGAGGATTGGAAGCGAGGTTAGGATTTTCCTATGATGCCATTATTCGCCTACATCCTTTGATACATTGAGAGGGAAGAACCGGGAATTTGGTGGCAAACATCATCAATACTCGCGTCTCATACCTTGATGTGTATATGCTAAGCTGAAAATAAAAAGAAAAGAATAAAAAAAGAGAACACAATAAGAAATAAGTCTGGGGGAGAGAAATTGATACAAAAAGTGTGAAAAAGGGTGGTTCCTTGTCATGATATTGTCTGGTAAAGAGTCTAGAAGGTTCTTGAATGTTAGCTGCAGAGATGAAACTGGCGATGAGGGCTTTACTTGAACAATGCTGTGGGATAATGTGTGGAGTCTGGAAAAGCTGCGAATGTCTACGGAGAAGTACATGGTGGTTAGATCAAAAGCTGATTTGGTGACATTTGGGTGCTTGGGAAAAGGGTCATTTCGATGGTTCAGGAACAGGTGAATCTCTACGTTTTCAAACTTCTTTCTCTGTTTAGTCTTCTATTTGCTTGAGGGCAAGCAAAGGCTAAGTCTGGGGGAGTTGATATATCATGGTTTTTACCCTGTTTAGGCCATGATATAAGTCCTTTTTATAGAGTCTTTCTAGTGTTTTGTAGTCTTTTAGAGTCTTTTACAGGTC